>JAQGEQ010000379.1:0-521901 GCA_034620365.1 Pegea sp. RAD2-039 | reverse complement strand
TGACGTCATCGTGGAAGACGCTAGTACCTGGCAAGATCTGAGGCATGATGTCGGCAAGTTTCTGTGTGAGTGGAGTAGGGGTCGAGAGATTGGGTCGCGATTCGTTGATTGTGGTCCTAGGGGCAGCCTGGGACACTTATTTGAGAAGCGGTGAGGATCGACAAACCATCTTACCGTTGGTTGTTCACTTCTCGGGATTTGTTGCATCGACCGCGGAGATGGAGTGACTAAATCCCGGCTGCCGCTCATCGAATGACTCGATGAACTATCCAATGAGATATTAGCTCGTCTTAACGAGCCGTCGTCGTCGCCCGTCGATATATCAGTCGTGATGTCATCGTCTACGTGACGTCACAAAATGAAATAAACTAATGAAGGTAGAAGAGACGAAGATGTACCTGTACTATCACCTAAACTGCTGCTGGTAGCTCCATGAAACATCAAAGATCGACGTTTAACAGGTAAAGGAAGAACTGGGATTCGTTTAGAGCGATGTTTGGCGAGCGCGACTTGTACAGCTTCCGTGTGAATGTCTGAAAGAAAAAAGATTTAATGGATGCTGCAGATGAGCATTATCATCACCTGATCTATAACGATCATCTCGTCGAGATCTCTGTCGTCTATCCGCTACCTTTTTAGAGTTCGGAGCTCGATTACGAGAGACTTCAGGACGAGGCGGTTGTGACGTCACTTGCTTGTTACGTATTGCTTCCGCACCTATAAAAAATCGAAAGTCACGTGATCAGGTAATAACAAGTATTAGGAATAGAGAAACAAAAAGCAACTGTCGCTTATAATTCAAACCACTATTTCAATCCTTTCATCGACATCTATTAATAATTCAAAGCTTCTCTGACTCACTTTGCTACAAAAAGCGACAAAGTACAACTTCTAACACAAAATATTTCACTTATCAACTTTCATTCTCAATTTCATGGTTATTATCCTCACAAAATCATATTGAATGAATAGATTTCGACTTAATTGAAATTTTTAATGGTTTATTTACACAAAATTTAAAATTACTTTTTTTCGTTGAATTTAGGAAAGGTTCCAGTAACTTATTTTTCTTTTTGTCATAACCTTTTTGAGTAATGTCTCCTGAAAATAAGATAACAATTTAACTTTTTATTATTATTTTCTATTCTGCTGCTACCAATTATTTCATTTGTTATTACTAATTGTAAATATTCAATTACAAAAGAACATACCTTCAGAAATTTCCAAATCTAGCTCAGCAAGCTTAGCACGAACTTCTAAAGGCAATTGTGAGATATCAACATCAGACATAATCACATCAATTTACTCTTAGATAAGTATTAGGCAGATCTTCAAGTAGCATATCTTTAAAAACTAGCAGTTTTATGCCTAAAAAAATAAACACAAGGAATAAAAGTTTAGTGTTGTATCACTATGTCTTATTTTATAGACTTAGGATTATATAAAATTTATTTTGATAATAAAATCATTTAGAAAATATAATTCAAACCCTAAATCCTTATAACATTATTGAACAAATTGAATAATTAAAAGCTTTCATAATCATAGGATGTTTTGAAGAATTCATTTTTGTATAAAATATGATTTATTATTTACAATTATAATTTAAAAGTTGAAAATAACATTTCGTTATTTATAAAGCTATATTAAATGTATTTTTCTGATAGCTGATTAAATACAATTGGACTATAATGATAAAGATTATTCTGGAAAATGAAATCAAAACAAAATGGAATAGGTTAATGATAGAACTTTTGAAACGTATTTACTTAAAAAAATGAAAACATCTCTATGAAAAATACTTTAAGCTTGTTCTTGAAAATATACATCAACTTTATACAGGGTTGATTTGATGTTTAAGATTACATAAGAAATAACAAGCTAATCACTATTATAAACGATCTTAACAAAGTTAAGTAGAAGAAATAATGTGAGACTAACAAAAGAATTTGAATGATGGTTTGAAGCTTTTGTTTGTTTATTTGAACAATGCTCTTAAGACAAAGACAAGAGGTTAAAGCATCAGAAAAGTTTTTGACTACATAAAATTAAAAGATTATTACTATATAAGCAGTAATTCAGTTCAAAAATAAAAGAGCAATCTAAAACTGATTTTGAATGAGTTGAAAGATTTTTTCCAACTTATAGAAACATACTTTTATAATCTAAAAAAGCATTTCTTCAGTTTTAAAATATATCAGGCTAAAACTTAATTTATTTAATATTAAACGAATATTTATCGAATAACTATAGCCTTTTAAATATTTATTTGATAATTATTTCTGTTCTAGGCTGATAAAATGAATCTTTCATACAAAAATCAATTCTGTTAATGAATGACTTTCATTTCTTCTTTCAAAAACAAATAAAATATAAACATTTGTTTCTATACCTTTTAAGTTTAAATATTTGTTTCATTTTTATAAATACTAATGTTATGTTACCAATTAAAATATGTATAACTGATTTATTTAAAAAATATAGATATAATTACAACAAAACAAAAATTAAGATGAAATAAAAACATCCTTCAGTAAAACTTTTAAATCTTCAATTTTAAAGCAAATGAAAATTTTATTTTGAATAAAGATATAAATTTTGTCAAGAAAAAACTTTTTATTTATAATTTAAATAACATCAACAATTATAAGATAACAAACAAATATCTGAAATTGAGCAAAACAAGATTTATTTAGAACAAAATCACAACTAGAAAAATAATTTTAATGAAAATGTTAAAACATTTGAACAAAAATAGATAACTAATTAGATTCAAAAACATTCAAATCTAATTATATTGAATTTAAAACTCATTACTTTTAAAAATAAAAATTACCAAACAGATATACACCATATGCTGATTTCAATAATATATTTACAATTCATTTATTAACATATATTTAAGACAACATCTGCAAACAAATCAATAAAACATAATGAAAATATCCAATTGAAAAATTGTAATTTGAGTTTTAAAATAAACAGATTTTATAAAAATTGTTTTTATTGAAAGTTTTGTAAACATTTAATCAAAATAATGAACTACATCAAAACAAAAAATAAAATTTAAAGACCATCTCTATTTTCTTTGTCCTTTAAACCAAATATTCTAATAATGTTTATTTTCAATGATATTAACAAAATTTTTACAACTTTGTTGATATCTATCTAGTTTTTCATTTGCTTGTTTTTTTTCAGTTTAAAATCATCAAATTGATTAAATTATAAGAAAAAATTGGCTACAGACATAATTTAAGTTGATATCAAAAAAGAAATTTATTTACTTTCACAAAAGTAAACAACACAAATTTATAAGCAAAATATAACATAAAAACATATATATATGTTTATCTTAGCTTTGTAAACATTATCATTAAGTTAAAACTACAGTAAAATTGTACAAAAATGTTAATTAAGGGAAAATAAAATAAACATTTTGTATGATAAGATGACAGAATTTTTTAGATTTTAGTTTTAAAGCTATTTTGTAACTAAAATTAAATATAAAATTGGAATAAAGTTAATAATAAACATTAACATTTTATTAGATTTGTCTGCAAACATTATAATTAAAAGCCAAATAAAATATACGTTGTGACTAATTATATTGAAAAACATTGTTTTATATGAATCAACAAAGATAAAGAGATAACATGAATTATTTTCAGCAAAACAACTATTACATTTTATCATAAATAAATTTTGTAATTTATAGTTTGCTTTTACTTGTCTATTAGATAGAAGTAAACTAAAATTTTATGATGCAGATTAATCTAGAACTTTATAAACAATACTTAGAAATGAGAAAGAAAACACTTAAATAATTTAAAAGTAGACTGATGTAAGATATCCAACATTTGTATAAAAGGCTATAAATTAAAACACTGCAAATTAAGCTAATTTAAATCTTAATGTGAATAACTTTTAGCTTCAAAAATACTTCTTTTAAGTCATATTTTGAGGTTATTAATATAACCCTGTAGTTAAAATACTGAAATTTTATCAACAAAACTTTTTAACATGCTGCCTTTGTCAATTCAAATCTAATACAGCTCTAAGCTTTCAAAAAAATCAATCTACTTCAATTTAAATATATTATCTTCTTCAAAACAAAATAATTACAAAATAAATTGGCCGATAATTTTTGAGATAAAATAACAAAAGTGGGCGTGAAAGTAATGTGACAGCTGCATATTCTACCGTTTATCTCTTCAGTCCATTTCATCACATATATATGAGAATTTGTAAGAGTTAAGCCCTGTACTGCCGTTTGGCGGACACTAAGCTTCGGGATCATATTACAATGACATTTCCTCGAAGCAAATGAATTCTAGCAGAAAACTCTACTATCAACTTATTAAATCTTTTTCTTCCAAATCCGGTTACTTATGCAGCTTTTAATTTAATACAAATATTTTTTTCTTTATAAATTAATAATTTATCAACTTCTACTAAATAATTAATTATCTAATCCATAAAACGGAAGTTATTTCTCGAGATTTTACTTCACCTGCCACTAAGAGTATTTTTAAGCTTATTTCTTTAAAATCTGTCACTCTAATTCCATAAAAAGAATTTAAGCTAAATTATTAGCAAGTATCTGATAGAATTATGATGCAAATTTATAAAACTGTTTTATTAAACTACTAAATAATTTCAAAATATGAGATTTGTAACTTTAGGAAGTTTACTTCATTACTCAGATAGCTTTGTAACTTGTTTGCATCAAGTCACCACCAGAAACCATCTCATCAACTTTTTACATAATTTAATAACGAAACAGCAAACAATGTGATTTGTTGAGCAAAGTCAGTTGAAATGTTTTGATTTCGCCAAAAAATATATAATAGAAATAAAACGATTTCCTAGAACTAGTTAGCAGCTAGTGGTTGGTGTTGGTTTGCAGGTAACAAGGAGTTGATGACGTGATCACACTATCGTCGACTGTTCGTCTTTGCCCCACAATTTAAAAGTTCGGTCGAAGGAGCACGTGACTATCTGTTCGCCGTCACTCGATACATCCAGACCCATAATTTTGCCCTGATGTCCGGCAAATGTATTTAGGGGCAAGTATCCAGGTGTGCCCCACACTTTAGCTGTGTTGTCATAGGAGCCAGTTAGAAGGTAGTTCCCACGTGATTCTACAAACACAGAATGATGTAAGTGGAAGTAGCCGGGGTTAGGTGGAGAGGTTACTTTGATATTGAAGTTTAGAGACGAGTTTTGTGTGAGCGGGTATCGTGTAGACACATGAGATCTTACGTATGTCCCAGATCTTAACGGCGTTATCAGCACCTCCAGTCGCCATCTCATATCTGAGGTTAGATGAAAGATTAAAGAAGATGAAGACACAAGATAGAACTGACCCGTTAGATGAGAAGCAAACACTGTATATTTCTTTCAAATGTCCTTCAAGAAAGAATATACAACGACCTGTCCTCAAGTCCCACACTCGTCCATAAGCATCCAAACCACCGGTCAGAGCTAACGATCCATCACACTAAAGATGGTGACCTTGGTTAACTTGATGGTTTTTCAATCTACAACAAAGTACCTGGAAAGAAATGTCATGCACTCCTTTAGTGTGACCTTCTTGATGAAGAAGTTCAACTTGCTTTTCCATATCCCATAATCGCCATGATGCATCATAACTGTAAAGAAAAGTCAACAAAATGGAGTCGCAATAAGCGGGTCACTGACCAAGCTGTACCCAGGAATCTCCCGCAAGGATGGAATGCAAGTCGAGGTACTCGTCTTTCATGTTTGCCTAAAAGACAAACTGGTTCGGTGCTGGTGAGGCTCCATAACTTCACTTCGCCATCAGCAGCACACGAAGCTAAGTTGGCGCTGGATTCATCGAGCGAGATAGTTGATCGTGGATGGAACGCGATTGCGCCGACGTTGATAGAATGTGCTGAGGATAAGTTTACAAGTGACTGGGCGATATGTTGAAACACGGACCTCTTAAGGTAAGGACTTCTTTGCACTTGGGCAGCGACCACAACTTGCACACGCCACTCCATGAGGCTGTGGCCAGCAACTTGTTATTGGGACTAATGTGACAGAAGGACACTGGTCTATCGTGTCCAATTTGACTGCTCAGACTAGAACAGGACTGAATAAAGCGATGTGTCTTCTGCAAACGAAGAGTCTTTTGTGCCTCTGGAAGACAATTGAACTCTCTTTCGTTCTTCAAGCGCCTCTTCAACCTGACTCAAATACATTCAGCTATCTACTGCCACTAGTGGTTGATGTGTTACCTTTCTTTGGCATATTCTGCGATGTAGTACCTCATCTCTTCTAAAACTTCGGGACCTTCATGATACCAAGTCTTTTTAGTGAGCTGAAACAAGGATGTTGAAATGATGAATCCACAAATCAGCTTTCTTATCACCTCTTCAGCCTCTTTATCCTCAAACTCTTGTTCTTGCTTGGTTCTGATTGGTCCTAACACTGAGATCGAGTCTCTTAAACGCTCGCGCCTGTCAGCTGGTCCTTCTCCAAACAACGTCACTGGCATACCGCGATCACGAAGAAGCTCTCGAATCTAGGAAGATCGTGTCTTAAAGAGAGATGGAAGCAAAGATCGGCTACTTCGTCGTCGTCAGTAGTGATGTGAATTTGTCGAAGTTTCTTCTTTCGTTCAAACTCCGCTAAGATCCGATTCTGTTCCTGCCTCACTTCATCATCTAGCTTCATCATCTGACCTAAAGACACATCAGAAGATCGACATCAATTAATACAACAAAAGTTTGACATCAGTATCTTACTTTTATCAGCCATATTAATGTTTCCAGCAAGTATACCTTTGGTTAGATCATCGTCATCGACTCGTTCCAGTTTACTCACCTTGGCTGGCTTTGCCTCCTCAAACTCTCCATTTTTATCAATAAAAGCCGACATAATTAACAAAAGCTACTTCTGTAAGCAAGTAACAGTTCAAACACCAATCAGAATCCAGCAGTATATCTTAACTAAGTTTATTTGAAAAGGAAAACACTTGAGAAGAAAGCCTTCGACAAACATTTGAAAATATTCAATTACTTCAAATCTCTGCTATATAAATAAAGGACAACGATAAGAACATGTTAGTAAGATACTTGTGAAAAGTTGATGGTTAACTTAATGTGGAAAGGCCGTTGAGTTGGTAATTCAAAAGTTCGTTTTCATTCAAGCAAGAAGTCTTCTTATTTTCTTCTGTAATATCTAATTGAAGTTGGGAGTCTTCCTGATCTTCGTTCTTGATGACTCTGATATGAACAGAGCACCCTCTTTTGAGGAATCCTTGTTCCTGAGCATGAGCAAGTAATGTAATCACTCTTCTATCTACTTCATACTTGATAGAACGTCCACCATAATGTATGTTGTATCCGTGAGCTAGCAATGCTGTGACGTCAGGCTCTTGCCAGGTAAAAGCGATATTGTGTTGCTTCTCAGCATGTTTGGTCCACATCTTTAATTCTTTTTCAACCAAAAGTAACAACTCTGAATATGAAAAAGGCAAAAAATACACAAATTCATTAATTCTTCCTAAAAACTCGTCTCTGCCAAAATGGCGTTTTAGGATTGGTCGAACCACATCTTCTTGGAAATCACGTGACACTTTTGTTAAAGTTACTTCTTTATTTTCACCATTTTCTTGCTGAGAAGCTTTAACTCCCCGAAGATTTCTGAGCTTTTGCCCATATTTTGCAATTTCTGAAGCAGCAAGATTAGAAGTCATGATAAAGACAGCATTTTTACATTCAATAGTATCTCCTTTTCCGTCAGTCAGTCTTCCTTCGTCAAATAGTTGCAGGAGGACAGTCAAAACATCAGGATGAGCTTTATCTACTTCATCAAACAACACAACCGACTCTGGGTTTTCTCTCAACCTTTTTGTCAATTGGCCACCTTGGTCATGACCGATATAACCCGGAGGAGAACCAATCAATTTGGCTACTTCATGTTTTTCCTGGTACTCAGACATATCAAGCCGAATAAAGCATTTTTTGTTGTCCTTATGCAAATAAGAAGCTAGTTGTTTAGCAAGTTCAGTTTTGCCAATTCCAGATGAACCCAAGAAAAGAAATACAAGTGGATGGTTTTCGTCAAACCAACCATTCTGTTTTCGACGAATACAACCAGCAACTGTTACAATTGCACACTCTTGCCCAATGATATTCTCTTTTAGTTGCTGTTCAAGAGGGTAAAGGGCTCTTTCTTTGGCTTCCTTCTCCTTTATCAGACCAATTGCTTTTTCTTTATATTTCTTTAACAGTTGTAGCAGCTCTGTTTGATCAGGATTAGCATACATCTCAGGAAGATGTCCTCCAAAATTTTTGATTAAAGGATCAGCCCCATGTTCGAGAAGATATTTTACAGCTGGCATACAACCATTCAACACAGCATAGTGAAGAGCTGTGTAACCACGAAAATCATGTCTTGGGTTCAAAATTTCACAGAAATCATTTTCACGAGTTATCTGAATATCAGTTCTTGTGAAACCAGGCAGGACAACTTGTTTGACATAGTAATTGTCTTGTACATTGACATCAGCACCCGCTTCGACTAGCTGTTACCTTCCATTTTTTTGAAAACAATCTCTTAACGCGATAGATTAGTAGAATTTTAATCTTAACTGTGAGTTTTAAATGACTCACAAAATCATTTTGACAACTGTATAATTTTGTAGAACACAATCCATTGAATATTGGTAAACACTTTTCCAATAGAAATTTAATAAACAATTTGAAGAATGATGAACTCTTGTATAAATAGACTTTACTTTAAAGACAGACCACAAGGTGAATACCATTTTTAAAATAATTTATTTATCTTTAAATTTACAAATCTATTTTTAAGCGTTTGTTTTGACCAATTGAAACTATGCAATGGCACTTGAGTTATGAAGAGCAGGTTCATCAACAAAGTTTGATTTTGAAAAATATACTTTTCTAATTATCAGTGGCTCGTTGGTCTAGGGGTATGATTCTCGCTTTGGGTGCGAGAGGTCCCGGGTTCAAATCCCGGACGGGCCCTTTGTTACTAACATTTTTGCTGTATACTCATTAATTATCAAATGAACAAAGTTTTTCGAACTCTTCTTTTACTAAAGCTTTGTCAAGAAATTAATAAAAAAGTTGTTAGGTAATAGGATATTTAGGTCAAGTGCTTCTGAAAGGCAAGGAAGATAATGGTTCATAATCACCCGGCATTTATATTTATCATTAAGCCAGGTGTAGTTTTAATGGATTAGCTTAAACTTTATTAAAACGTAAGAAAATAAACTTGACTCTGATCTAATATTTGAAGTTTTCTCTTATAGTCTTTTTCTTAGTTTGTTTTTGTTTAGTGTAGTAGAAACACTGTTAAAAATTTGTACGTTTATATGTTAGCTAAATTCAAACTGAGTAACTAATTATAGGAGTGACAATTTGGAAATTTTTTGAATACAACATTGGCCATTGTTCTCATCGGGGGTGTAGCTCAGATGGTAGAGCGCGCGCTTAGCATGTGCGAGGTACCGGGATCAATGCCCGGCACCTCCATTTTTTTGGAAGCAAACTTTAAACTTGATAGATTAGTAGAATTTTAATCTTAACTGTGAGTTTTAAATGACTCACAAAATCATTTTGACAACTGTATAATTTTGTAGAACACAATCCATTGAATATTGGTAAACACTTTTCCAATGGAAATTTAATAAACAATTTGAAGAGTGACGAACACTTGTATAAATAGACTTTACTTTAAAGACACACCACAAGGTGAATGCCATTTTTAAAACAATTTCTTTATCTTTAAATTTACAAATCTATTTTTAAACGTTCGTTTTGACCAATTGAAACTATGTAATGGCACTTGAGTTAAGAAGAGCAGGTTCATCAACAAAGTTTGATTTTGAAAATTATACTTTTCTAATTATCAGTGGCTCGTTGGTCTAGGGGTATGATTCTCGCTTTGGGTGCGAGAGGTCCCGGGTTCAAATCCCGGACGGGCCCTTTGTTACTAACATTTTTGCTGTATACTCATTAATTATCAAATGAACAAAGTTTTTCGAACAATTCTTTTACTAAAGCTTTGTCAAGAAATTATTAAAAAAGTTGTTAGGTAATGGGATATTTAGGTCAAGTGCTTCTGAAAGGCAAGGAAGATAATGGTTCATAATCACCCGGCATTTATATTTATCATTAAGCCAGGTGTAGTTTTAATGGATTAGCTTAAACTTTATTAAAACGTAAGAAAATAAACTTGACTCTGATCTAATATTTGAAGTTTTCTCTTATAGTCTTTTTCTTTGGTTGTTTTTGTTTAGTGTAGTAGAAACACTGTTAAAAATTTGTACGTTTATATGTTAGCTAAATTCAAACTGAGTAACTAATTATAGGAGTGACAATTTGGAAATTTTTTGAATACAACATTGGCCATTGTTCTCATCGGGGGTGTAGATCAGATGGTAGAGCGCGCGCTTAGCATGTGCGAGGTACCGGGATCAATGCCCGGCACCTCCATTTTTTTGGAAGCAAACTTTAAACTTGATAGATTAGTAGAATTTTAATCTTAACTGTGAGTTTTAAATGACTCACAAAATCATTTTGACAACTGTAAAATTTTGTACAACACAATCCATTGAATATTGGTAAACACTTTTCTAATGGAAATTTAATAAACAATTTGAAGAGTGACGAACACTTGTATAAAAAGACTTTACTTTAAAGACACACCACAAGGTGAATGCCATTTTTAAAACAATTTCTTTATCTTTAAATTTACAAATCTATTTTTAAACGTTCGTTTTGACCAATTGAAACTATGTAATGGCACTTGAGTTATGAAGAGCAGGTTCATCAACAAAGTTTGATTTTGAAAATTATACTTTTCTAATTATCAGTGGGTCGTTGTTCTAGGGGTATGATTCTCGCTTTGGGTGCGAGAGGTCCCGGGTTCAAATCCCGGACGGGCCCTTTGTTACTAACATTTTTGCTGTATACTCATTAATTATCAAATGAACAAAGTTTTTCGAACAATTCTTTTACTAAAGCTTTGTCAAGAAATTATTAAAAGAGTTGTTAGGTAATTAGATATTTAGGTCAAGTGCTTTTGAAAAGCAAGGAAGATAATGGTTGATAATCACCCGGCATTTATATTTATCATTAAGCCAGGTGTAGTTTTAATGGATTAGCTTAAACTTTATTAAAACGTAAGAAAATAAACTTGACTCTGATCTAATATTTGAAGTTTTCTCTTATAGTCTTTTATTTAGTTTGTTTTTGTTTAGTGCAGTAGAAATGCTGTTAAAAATTTGTACGTTTATATGTTAGCTAAATTCAAACTAAGTAACTAATTATAGGAGTGACAATTTGGAAACTTCTTGAATACAACGTTGGCCATTGTTTTCATCGGGGGTGTAGCTCAGATGGTAGAGCGCGCGCTTAGCATGTGCGAGGTACCGGGATCAATGCCCGGCACCTCCATTTTTTTGAAAACAATCTCTTAACTCGATAGATTAGTAGAATTTTAATCTTAACTGTGAGTTATAAATGACTCACAAAATCATTTTGACAACTGTATAATTTTGTAGAACACAATCCATTGAGTATTGGTAAACACTTTTCCAATAGAAATTTAATAAACAATTTGAAGAGTGACGAACTCTTGTATAAATAGGCTTTACTTCAAAGATACACCACAAGGTGAATGCCATTTTTAAAACAATTTCTTTATCTTTAAGTTTACAAATCTATTTTTAAACGTTTGTTTTGACCAATTGAAACTATGTAATGGCACTTGAGTTATGAAGAGCAGGTTCATCAACAAAGTTTGATTTTGAAAATTATACTTTTCTAATTATCAGTGGCTCGTTGGTCTAGGGGTATGATTCTCGCTTTGGGTGCGAGAGGTCCCGGGTTCAAATCCCGGACGGGCCCTTTGTTACTAACATTTTTGCTGTATACTCATTAATTATCAAATGAACAAAGTTTTTCGAACAATTCTTTTACTAAAGCTTTGTCAAGAAATTATTAAAAAAGTTGTTAGGTAATGGGATATTTAGGTCAAGTGCTTTTGAAAGGCAAGGAAGATAATGGTTGATAATCACCCGGCATTTATATTTATCATTAAGCCAGGTGTAGTTTTAATGGATTAGCTTAAACTTTATTAAAACGTAAGAAAATGAAATTGACTCTGATCTAATATTTGAAGTTTTCTCTTATAGTCTTTTATTTAGTTTGTTTTTGTTTAGTGCAGTAGAAACACTGTTAAAAATTTGTACGTTTATAAGTTAGCTAAATTCAAACTAAGCAACTAATTATAGGAGTGACAATTTGGAAACTTCTTGAATACAACGTTGGCCATTGTTTTCATCGGGGGTGTAGCTCAGATGGTAGAGCGCGCGCTTAGCATGTGCGAGGTACCGGGATCAATGCCCGGCACCTCCATTTTTTTGGAAGCAAACTTTAAACTTGATAGATTAGTAGAATTTTAATCTTAACTGTGAGTTATAAATGACACACAAAATCATTTTGACAACTGTATAATTTTGTAGAACACAATCCATTGAATATTGGTAAACACTTTTCCAATAGAAATTTAATAAACAATTTGAAGAGTGACGAACTCTTGTATAAATAGACTTTACTTTAAAGACAGACCAGAAGGTGAATACCATTTTTAAAACAATTTCTTTATCTTTAAGTTTACAAATCTATTTTTAAACGTTTGTTTTGACCAATTGAAACTATGTAATGGCACTTGAGTTATGAAGAACAGTTTCATCAACAAAGTTTGATTTTAAAAATTATACTTTTCTAGTTATCAGTGGCTCGTTGGTCTAGGGGTATGATTCTCGCTTTGGGTGCGAGGGGTCCCGGGTTCAAATCCCGGACGGGCCCTTTGTTACTAACATTTTTGCTGTATACTCATTAATTATCAAATGAACAAAGTTTTTCGAACAATTCTTTTACTAAAGCTTTGTCAAGAAATTATTAAAAAAGTTGTTAGGTAATGGGATATTTAGGTCAAGTGCTTTTGAAAGGCAAGGAAGATAATGGTTGATAATCACCCGGCATTTATATTTATCATTAAGCCAGGTGTAGTTTTAATGGATTAGCTTAAACTTTATTAAAACGTAAGAAAATAAACTTGACTCTGATCTAATATTTGAAGTTCTCTCTTATAGCCTTTAATTAGTTTGTTTTTGTTTAGTGCAGTAGAAACACTGTTAAAAATTTGTACGTTTATATGTTAGCTAAATTCAAACTAAGTAACTAATTATAGGAGTGACAATTTGGAAACTTCTTGAATACAACGTTGGCCATTGTTTTCATCGGGGGTGTAGCTCAGATGGTAAAGCGCGCGCTTAGCATGTGCGAGGTACCGGGATCAATGCCCGGCACCTCCATTTTTTTGGAAGCAAACTTTAAACTTGATAGATTAGTAGAATTTTAATCTTAACTGTGAGTTATAAATGACTCACAAAATCATTTTGACAACTGTATAATTTAGTAGAACATAATCCATTGAATATTGGTAAACACTTTTCCAATAGAAATTTAATAAACAATTTGAAGAGTGACGAACTCTTGTATAAATAGACTTTACTTTAAAGACACACCACAAGGTGAATGCCATTTTTAAAACAATTTCTTTATCTTTAAATTTACAAATCTATTTTTAAGGGTTTGTTTTGACCAATTGATACTATTTAATAGGACTTGAGTTATGAAGAGCAGGTTCATCAACAAAGTTTGATTTTGAAAAATATACTTTCTAATTATCAGTGGCTCGTTTGTCTAGGGGTATGATTCTCGCTTAGGGTGCGAGAGGTCCCGGTTTGACATCCGGGTGGGCTCTTTTTTGCTAATATTTTTGCTGTATGATCATTTTTTATCAATTGTTATTAGTTTTTGAATAAAACTTGATCATAATAAGCAAATATTTATAAGTTTTAAGTTTAAGCGTTTTTATTACTTTGGTAGCTTACATTGACGGTCAGCCAAATGAATAAGTGATGATTTTATCTGTACTGTATTCATTCATTTATTAGATAGTTTCTGTAAACGTTTTTCTTACATTGCTAATTTCTATTTGGGATTTCATAACTCTGCTAAAAAGTAATTTTATTAGTGACTTTCTCCTCAGGACATTTTAACTTTTTACAAGTTTATATGTGTTAAATAACCCTTGATTTAAAGGTTATATAAAAGACTTCAACAAAACATTTTATAGAACTCATAAATTCCTTGATATACCTTATTTCGTTTTTGAAATTGTAGAGACATCATCTGCATACTTCAACTTTCATTTATGCTTCTCGTTTCTGAGATTTTTCATTTCTTTTTAAATTAAAAAAAAATCAAAGTTTGTTTCCGCCCGGGCTCGAACCGGGGACCTTTCGCGTGTTAGGCGAACGTGATAACCGCTACACTACGGAAACTTGTTTAAAGTTTTGCTAATTTTAATTTTTATATTTTAAGAACAAAAGAACTAAATTGATAATTGCAAATGCACATTAACATTTTGAGAAAGAAGTTTTGAAACACTGAAAAACAAAATTAATTTCACTCTTTACAGAAACATTATTTTTCAGGATGCAAAAAGCATTTGAAGAAAGCATCCCAATCTAAATAATCAAATATAAATTAAAAAAAAGAAACAAATAAGAAACGTTTTCAGAAAACCATTAAAAACAATTTTGACAACAGAAAGTTTGGAAAAAGAGGAATTTTTTGAAATGTTTGCAGAAAGTGTGAAGAATATTTTAGAAAAGACAAAAAATCATTATAGAAGATAAAGGTGTTTCACTTAAAAATGATAAGAAGAAGATAGAATGAAATAAATATAATTATTTATATAATTATATATTATATTATTATTTAAATATAGTTAATTATTATTAATGGGACAACTTTTATTTTAAAAAAAAAACTCTAGTAAAACAAACTGTTTAATTTTAAAAGATGAAATAAAACGACAATAAAATGTGTTTCAATTTGAATATATATTAAATTAAAATAAGATGTCCTCGAAGTTTTTAAAATATCAATAAGATCTGTAGGAATAGAAGCATTTAAGATTTTGTGGTAATAATATTTTTGGGCAAAATTTAGGATTTGCTTATGTTTATGATGGTCATGGGTAAATGAAATTAGAATTTCTAAAATTTGTTTTGATATTTATATATATTTTGAAGGCTATGGAGTAGCGAAGTATTGAGCCGTATACTTTTATAAAGAATTGAAAAAATGTTCAGATTTTCAAACTAAGAATTCTCAGGAAGCTTTCAAAAAGAGTTTTTCAAATATAGATAGAAAGCTGTTAGTATCTGAGAATCAAAAAGTAATTATTAAGAAGTTTATATATACAGTTTATAGATACATAAAAGTTCAATTTTTAGTCGTAAATCAATAACAGTTAGTCATACTTTCTTAGGAGCTTTTGGTGCAGTATTATTTTTAATCACCTTATAATTGATTTTCTAAAAATATTTAAAGTGTTTTTTAAATCTGAGTAAATAATTTATATATTCTTGCAAAAAACTCTATCTTATATTTCAAGTTTAAAATCTTCTGCTGATGTAGGAATAATTATAGATTCGTGGCTAAAAGTTGTTGAATCCAATAAACTTAAGAAATAAATAGATTTAATTTTTATGATTTTGTTGATTATATTAGATCTTTGATAAATATTTGTTGAAGTTTTAGAAAATCAGATTCTCTTTTTTAGCTCCTTTATTTTGTGTTGAATAAAAGCATTGAAAGAAATTTGCAATTTGTATATTTGTCATTAAAGAAAAAGTAATAAGAAGTTTGCATATTTTCAAGAAAAAAAATCAGATGAGTCATATTTGATCCTGCAAGATTTTAAAGAGTCGATCCTGAAGAGCTCAAGGAGATGGTGTCGTGGTCATATTGGGATTGGCCCAATCAGGAAATTCGCCCAGACCCCAGAAAGACATTCCATAAGTATTGATAAAAACACTAATAACCAAAACACCTAATAAGTTCATCAACCAACCAGCCTTTACCTAAACAAGAGAAAAAAATTATAGATTATTCATCGTTTCGAAATTAACCACATAAATATAAAATTATTTAAATTATTTTACAGTTGCTACTTTATATTTTATATATCTGTTTGTTTCTCAAAGACTAGAGGACCAGCATTGACTTATCATAATGACTTATGATGCAATGCATAAGTTGTGAGTGATCTTGGTCATTGAAAATTAAGAACATTATTAGAAAGAAGGTTAGAGAAAGTTTTCAAATTCGACGAAGCATCGAAACGTTACTTAGTTTGTGAGACTTATTATATTTTGTATTATTGATATATTTTGTAATATTATCTATTTATTAAATTATAAATATCATTTCGAAATATCTCAACAAAAAATAAACTAAGTTCAATTTTAAAATTTCTATTAAATAGAAACTCACCAAATCCATAACCTTTAAGTGACCATATGAAAACGCAATAGCGTTTGGTGGCGTTGCTACTGGTAACATAAAAGCTAATGATGATGCTAATATTGGAGGAATCATCAAATAAAGAGGATTTACTTCGACCTTTTGAGCCTAAAAAATTTAAAAAGTTTTTTTTTTTATCACAAAATGTTGAGTTTAATTTACTAAGTCAGCCAAGATTGGAATGAACAAGGAAGCAGTTGCTACGTTACTAGAGCATTCCGTGAAGACACAAACTATGATTGTGACGATCAAACAGATGACCCAGGATTCAAGTCCATTGAGAAAAGAGAGCTGACTCCCCATCCAGTCTGAGAAGCCTGATTTCTAAGAGAAGAAGATTTGTTTAATTGCGAGATACAAATTCTAAAGAAGGATCAAAAACGAAAATCAAGTAACTATAAACAGAAGGGAAAATCTGATAACAAAAAATAGGAACAGAAAGACTGCAGAGGTTTATATGTGAAATATCGATAAATTACAAATTTAATTTAACAAAATAAGTGAATAAACTGGCAGTGTTAATTCATATTTTTAATGACTTCTTTGTGAAAATATATGTTAGCGGGAGGTGCTCTTTTCAGGCACCCTCCTTCGCTTTTATTGTAATAAACAAATGGCAGCTTAAAAGAATTGATAAGTTTTGATGTAGTAATAGAATCAAGAAGAGGATTTCAAACCCGTAGTTACACTATTGGAAAAGCTGTTAGCTCACGGGGTGTTATTAAGGTTGTAGAGTGGGTAATTTTGAACAACTGAGAAAGATTTTGATCTTTAAAGAAGTTATTAAGATTAAAATGAGAGAAATTATTAATAGTTTTAAACAGTAGTGAGAATTCGATGAGGACGCGGTTATATTTGAGGATATAAAGATGTCTTCATCTCAAAGAGAACTTGGATGTAGTGATAGGAACTTACTGCTGAACCATCAGCCAGTGCAAAACCTCCAGCTAACAGAAAAACAATGTCCCAAGCAAATCTGTGCTGGATTTTCTTCCAACTTAAAATCGCAGGTACAGGTTTGTAAATAATTGGCTCTACAAAGAAAAATTGAAACAAAAAAGTTATTTAAAAGTCAAATAATTAAATTATGAAGTATTTGAAAAGTAGATAGCAACTTTCTTATCAAAATTTAAACCCTCTGTTTTTGAAATTGTTGCATCTGATCTTACACTTCTTTTGTGAGACTCCGAAGACATTTTTTGTTAACTATCTCATCCATTTGGTTGTAGAAACTTTCACAGAATTTTGTCATAGACTGACAACTCTATAATTATCTATTCTGCCATTTTCTTCATTTTCTTTGCTGGTATTTCTTAACTCTTTTTTATCTGTGTTTCTTCCACTTTTCTAGTTTAATTAAAGCTTTTGTATTTGTAGCTCTCTGTAATCAAACAATTTTGTTTTCGCCATAGAGGCTATATAATTTTGTTATCTACAGTTACAATATATATAACATAATAATTCGATAATCAGAAAACAAATAAGTAAATAAACAGTTAATTATTATCGTTTTTCTTGAATAGCTGTTAGCTTTAAATCATTTATTTTCATAATTAAAGATTTGAATTCTTATTTGAGGATCTAATTTCTCTAAAACTTTCGATATTCAAATAAAATATCATTATTTGTGAGAATGTGTGTTAGCAGGAGACTCTCTATTCAGGCATCTTCCTTCGCATTTATTGAAATAAATAAAGAAATAAAATTATTCTACATTTTTAACATTCTTCTAGAAGAACCAATTTAGTGAAATCGTGGCTGATATAAGTTGATTTAAAATTACTTAAAAAGTTTTAAGAAATCACCTGACGTAGAATCAAGACAAGAAAGGTTTGATTCCTGTGTCCGACGCAAAAAGCTTGGTCGTTGCCCTGGTAACACAAATAATAGAAACGCCATCGTCATGGCAATTGTACCATCATCCAGAAACTCTTCTTGTGGAAATAGTTGCGCGTATCCAGGCATGAAACCAGGTTTTCGAAAGAACCACAACAAAACAGTACAAATAAACACGATTGCTACTGTTACTTCACCCCATCTACAAAACATCCCGCTCAATGACGTCATTGTACTTGTAGTGACGTCATCACTAACTTGATGTTGCCAAGTGCGTCGTACTCGCGCTGAATGACTTTTTGAACTCGCTTTTCTGCATCTGTTTTCTTAGCTCCACATTTGAATAAGCTTTTTACATCCTTCAAACTGTTTAAGAAAACATGACGTCATTGATGTCCCAGTGACGTCATCATTACTAACCGTAAACCGAGATAGAATGTTGATAGCCAGATGTAAGCGAGGATCAACATCACTATACCTCCGGGAGCGTTATAAGCAATCCAATTTCCAAATGAGATCTCTGCATCTGCATCTGGGAAGATTCTAGGACACAAGATCCGGATTGAGAAGATATTTGAGATCAGCGAAGAGCTTACGATTTAAATTGTCCTGCTAAGACCAAGTTGGGTCCTGTTCCAGTTAAGGTTATTGTTCCTCCAATACTTGAAGAGTAAGGGATACTGATTGTGATTCCTTTTATCATTCTATCTAATCTCTTTGAGCTTGAATCTTTATCTTCTGGTTCTAACTCCTTATTTTCATCTTCTGTCATTTCTTTCATCTCTAAGACTTCATTCTTGACAGAAGCAAAAAAAGATTTTAACTAAAAAGTTATGAAGAATTTTTTTGTGAATTTTAAAACTTAGATTTAAAACTCCGAAAAATAATTGTTGTTACTTAATTACTTAAAAAATCATTGAAAGTTTTGTGGAGTTGAAAAGTTTATGTTTTAAATACTCAACAAATTCGTCAAATGTTTACATTTTAACATTAGAAAAATTTAGTTTCATGCAAAGAATCTTTAAACTTATAAGCTGAATTACATTTTTAAAAATAATCAGTAAAAGTACAAAAGTTTTTCTAAACTTGTTTGTAAACTTACATCGTCTTCGAACGATTTATTTTCATATCTTACATCTTTAGTATCGAATTGCTGTGATTTAGAAAATATTAAAAGCTGTTAGTTGGTCAGTTTAAAGGGTTGATTAGTCATTTAGTGAAGAAGCTTATATCTAGAAGATTTAAAGTGAAATCTCTTACTTCTTCTGTAGATTCACTTGCTTTTAACTCATTAAAAACAGCTTCAACTATCGGTAACATCATCGCTGTTGTAGCTGTATTCGAAATCCACATCGATAAGAAGGAAGTTGTAAGCATAAATCCAAACATCAAGCTGTTGAAGAAGATTTGATGATGTAGATGATGATTTTGTGGTTTTAGTCGATTATTTTTTAGTTTAATTAGTTACTAAAACCTAAAATAGAATTTCAACTGCTTCTGCTAATACGTTTTAGAAGATAGGTTCAAGAAGACCTTCATAATACAACTTTTTACAACCATATTTACAAATGTAATCGTTTTTTAAATTCATTTTTTATAGCAGACAAAACACCATCATCTACTTCTTAGAGAAATTTAAAGAATTTTTTGATAAATTATTATTCTTCTTACCTGTGTGGTTTCGAACCAACCATCAACAAAACATTCAAGGCTATTCGTTTGTGTAAACCTGTTAACTCCACACTAATTGCAATCATTAAACCTCCAACAAATAAAAAAGTTGTGTCTTTGAAATAAGCAGAACTGACTTCATCAGCAGACATAATTCCACTCATAGGGAATATTATTAGAGGTATAAAAGCAGTTACAGGTAGTGGTAGCACCTCAAAGACCCAGTAAATCGCCATCAACGCGATGGTGTAACCGCATGACGATACCTGTGAGCATAACATCGTTTTTAATTTATTTATTTCTCAGAAATTAGCTTATAGATGTGATGAAAGTAAAGAATGGAAACTTAATTTAAGATTAAAATTTTAGGACATTTAATGACACAATTTTTTTGATGTTCTATAAATGGTTTTAAGTTTTATGAATCCAACAGAATCAAATAATTTTAAAGAAATCGGATTTTTAAATTTTGGAAAAGCTTTAGTAGTGGTTGATGTAATTAAAAATATGTGGTTTTTAAAGCAAACAAGCTGTATAGACATTTGAAAAGTAAATAAAAAGGTAAATGTAGTTTAAAAAGTGGCTATTTAAAAGATTATGCATTTATTTACTTAGTTGGTATTAAATATAAATCTTTTTATAGTTTTAACGAGCTCTATTTTTTTAATAATATAATACTTAAATGTCAACTAAGAATATCGGCTCGTTGGTCTAGGGGTATGATTCTCGCTTTGGGTGCGAGAGGTCCCGGGTTCAAATCCCGGACGAGCCCTACTTTTTAATAATTTTATAAGAATAAAAATTATAATATAATTCAAACTTTTAAAATTTAATTTTAGTTTGAAAAGTTTTAATATTATTTATAATTTATTTGTGACTGGGAAGTATAAGCCCGGTTAGCTCAGTCGGTAGAGCGTTGGACTTTTAATCCAACGGTCGCGGGTTCAAGTCCCTCATCGGGCGGCTTTTTATTGTCTTTTATTTTCATTAATAACTAAATTTTTAATTCTATTTTGTTACTTTTGTATTTTTTATTTCAAAATATATCAAAATATTTCTTACCGTTCCTGGATAAACTGCAATAAGAGGACTTAAAAGAATTATTGGTAGAATGAATAATAAAGTCTTTTTGAAAGCATATATTTGTTTCAATTTTGATTTCAAACTCATTCTTATAGCTAAAAAATCTAAAAGTTTTAATTTCGTTTAAATTGAATTTTGATCTAAATATTCTCAAAATAATTGAAATGTTTTCATTTAACTTAATGAAACTTATAAACAAAAAAAACTCTAAATTCTTTCTCAGTTTTTAAATTTTACTTAAAAATCAACCATCAAAAAGTAAAGCTCTAAAGTTTCAAAACATTTTTAAACCTAACTATTCCAACAATGACTTTTTAATTTCGACAAATATGCAAAGAAAAAATATTTTTTATACAAACACGTCTTTAAAGGCTAGAGGTGAAATTATTTTTGAAATTCTGAATAATATTTTAACTTATAAACTAAACTAATATTTTGCTTTTAAAACATTTTGTTTAAACTTTTGCTACTGAAAAATCAAGCCTTATTTGCTCGGTACAAATATAAAAAACTGTTTAATGTTTAATATAAAAGCAAATTTATTAATAGCAAACCTTGTTTTGAATTTTTACCATAATTTTCAAAATCAAATTCTGGTTATAACTTGAACTATCTACAACAACAAAACAACAACAAAACAAATAATTCTTCTGATAAACTTTTAACAATCTCATAAAATTTTTAATTCGAGTTAAACAAAATTTACTGTATTTAGTATCAATGATTTTTGCTGAATAAAAGTTCAAACTGTAAAGTGCCACTTCAAAATTTAGTACTGTTGCAGAAATCACTCAACCGAATCGAAAAATCAAAACAATTTTCATCTAAAAAGTTTCTCGCTCCAAAAATTTTACAAATATTCTTTTATATCTTATAATTATTTTTCCAATATTTGGAATTATGTTCAAAGCATTTTTGGAATAATTGTTTAAAAATATTCCAATGCAGCAATTTTGCAAACAATTTATTGAAAAATAAAACAACAATAAAATATAAAGTTTAACGAAATAATATTTTTAACATTTTTATTTTATAGTTAAACATTTAAAGACCAAATTGTCACCATAAGTTTAAATCTAATATTAATTTTCATGTTAAAAATTTTCTTTTATCTTTTAATCTTTTTATAACAATAAAAAAAGTTTGGTAATTTAAAATATCAATAATATATATTTTTTGGGTTGTTTCAATAAGTTCATTTATATGGTTAAAAAAATATTTGTATATGTAGCTTGAATATTTAATATTAAATTAATTTAGATTTTTAAAAGATTTGAAATTAGATTAAGATAATATTTCAATTTTATCACAACTATTTAAAGCATTTTTTAGAAAAAATTTAATTTTAATTTTATTAATTATCTTGATTAATCTTAAACAAAAAATTAAACTCAAATTATTAAGCAAGAAAGTTGATAAAATTTGAAAATATCTCTAAAAACAGAAATTAAATGTGGCTCATTATGACGTCATCTCGACAAACAGCGTCGTCTAGCGGACGATTTACGAAATTTTGAAATTAAGAAAATACATTTCTGCTTAAAAGTAAAATAAAAATTATCGATAATTTCGAAAATGTTCTTAAACCACCTAAAATTTAACAACAGCTCATAATTCGCCACAAATTTTGTTATATGTTTTATTGTTTTAATCGTAGTTTGTTTTATTTATTCATTTTATGTAAAAAATAGTTAAAAGAATAAAACTGGTTTAAAAAGATATAATTTGCAGTTTGTATAAAATATATAAATAAGTTTAAAAGAAAATTATTGGATTTATTGTTAGTTCGTAATTTAGTTTTATCAATTTATTTAAGATTTATGTGATAAAATAAATCGATAAATAATAAAATAATAGTTTTATAATGATAGTTTTTATCATATGTAATATAGGTTATGGTTAACAGTAAATGTTATTGTTACATTTACAAATTATACAAATTTTATATTTATTGTTTTTTTTTAATAAGATTACAAGTTTTTTTCTTAAAGTAACATATAGTTAAAAAGATAAAAAAATACAAAAACAATTTTGTGTTTGTCCAAAACAAATTTTATTTCTTAATTTTCAACGAATTAAAAAACCCAAAAAAGTTATGAATCTATGAGTTAGGTTTTAGTAAATCCCAAATATTTTATGTTGGTTCAAAAACTTTGAATTTTATGAAAACTAATTTTCTTATTATTATAGAATTTTAATTTTTATACAAACTTGTGAATATTATTTTTTTATCATTATATATTTAAATTAATAATTGATTTATCAGTTTGTTTATTAAGTTCTGATTGGCTTTAGTGTTGGCGAGGAGTTTTTGCAATCTAGGGTATTACTTTATCTTAATTAACTTTAGTAAATTTTTAATTTAAATCCGAAATTAAAATGACTTTATACCAAAAAAACCGTTAATAAATAAACATGAAAAATTAGAAGAGAGGCAGGATGATATAACAATTGATAATTTTAAAGAAGAGTTCGAGCTTAGACACAGATTCAATATTAAGCTTTGAGAGTCTTTGTTTGATGAAAATCTTATCAAATCCTTGACAGATTATGAATCCTTTTAAGGTGAAGACTCCATATGGAAGAGTTAAGATGGTGGTTAACAAACCACTGAAAATATACAGTTTAAAAAAATTACAAATTTATTTTTCTTAATCAAAAAAAATTTCTCAGTTAAAATCTTATTAGTAATTTAAAATTATTTTCAAAGATATGTTTGTTTCAAAAGAAAACAGGGGTTTTATCTTGAAGCAATTACTTGCTTTCAAAAATACTATTTTATTCATAGCGGCACCTTTACTTATTTTCTCGATTATTACTCTTAATCCAGGCTCGGTGAGTTTTGTTCCTTATTGGCATCTTATCAATTATCATTTAGTCATTATTAATCTTTTGAAAAAATCTATTTTCTTTAATCTACATATGAATAAGAACAAAGTCGATAAAATAAAAACAATTATTTGGTAATTTTAAGTATTTTTTAAGTTAATTTAAATTAGTTTTAGAAAGATTTTGTTTTCTTATTCTAAAATTTTTTTAATTTTTTTCAATATACAAAATTGTAAAAAACATTTGATTATTGAAAGCTTTTGGGGTATTTCAAAGTTATTTAAATTAAATTACAAATTGTAAGAAGATGAATTTGTTTATCAAAGATTTAAATTACTTAAAAACTTTGTATCAGCTTTTATGCTAAGGGTAATATCACAGTTCAATGCAAGTATTAAAAACGGTTGAATTTTTTAAAGTTTTTATTTTTATGAAATATTTAACTTAAAAACAAAATTAAAAAAGTTAAAATATTTAGCTTTTTTAAACAAGTTTTTCCTCTTTATTTGTTTGTTATTATTTTGTTAATTGTAGGTCTTGTGGCAATTAAATATTTAATCAAACAATTAAGAAGCTTTAAAAAAATTTAAGTAGATTAAGTAATCATAAAATGGCTCAAACTTCAAAACGTTTCAGATCTCATCATGTGGATTTACTATTTTGTTGATGGCCGTATATTGGATCTTTGAGGTGCTACCACTACCTGTAACTGCTTTTATACCTCTAATAATATTCCCTATTAGTGGAATTATGTCAGCTGATGACGTCAGTAATGCTTATTTTAATGATACAACTTTTTTATTTGTTGGAGGTTTAATGATTGCTACAAATGTTGAGGTAACAGGTTTACACAAACGAATAGCCTTGAAAGTTTTGTTGATGGTTGGTCCGAGACCTCAGAGGTGATTTAAGTTTAAATTCATATTTTTAAAAAATTAGAATTAATGAATTATTAAGTTAATTAAAAATTAAATATCATTTTTTATATCTTTTACTTTCTATATTTCTAACTTATTAGATGTTATTTGTGAGAATGTGTGTTAGCGGGATGTGCTCTCTTCAGGAACCCTCCTTCGCGTTTATTGTAATAAATAAATAAAATAAACCGATGACAAAACAAATAAAATAATTATTTTAAATAAAATAACTAATAATAATTTGTTGAAACAGTTTAAAAGTTTTAAAAGCTACCTAACTACTTGATCTAATAGAATATTTTATTAATGTTTAAACAAATTGTAATAAATATATTTCAAAATATTAAACTTTGTTATTTTCTAATGAAATTAAAACAATAAAATAACTTTACAGATTAAACTTTTAACATTTTATTAAGTAAATAAGATTTAAGTAATATAACACTAACATTTTCTTCACTTATTTTTTTTAATTATTCATTCAAACTTTACTTATAACTCTGCAGTGTTTCCAATTTGTTTAAATTGTAATAAATAAGACTTTTTCATTATCTTTCTGCCCATTTAGTTTGCTTTAAACTGTAGAATTTGTCACTTGTAATCATGTATTGAATAAAATGTAGAAATAATTTCATATTAATCTTCTTCAACAGCTTTATGATGGGATTTATGCTTACAACTTCATTCTTATCTATGTAGATTTCGAATACAGCTACGACAGCGATGATGTTACCGATAGTTGAAGCTGTTTTAATTGAGTTTAAAGCAACTCAACAACCAACTGCTCAAAATAATCAGGTTTGTTATTTACATATAGAGTTAAAACACCTTATTTTTATAATATTTATACAGTAATAAATAGATTAAAAGATTGTAATATCAAATTTGTTTAATATTTTCTATAAAATAGAAGATTTTGACATTATTTTTATAATTAAAACATTTTTTCAAAAACTTTTTATAAAATGTAATTGAGAAAGTTTGAAAGTTTATTATTTTTCATATTTTACACGCTTCAAAAATTCCTACTCTAAAAGTTTCTTTAACTTTCATTAAACTATTTTCCAACACTAAACGCAAAACATTTTTGAAAATTTTTATCAGTTCAAAACCAAACCTTAAGTTTTTTAAATATCTCAAAAAATAATTAAAATATGTAATTTGAAATCAAAACTAAATGAATTTTCTTTAAATTCCTAAAATTATTTCTTTAGAGAAGTTTAAATAAAGAATCAGAATTCTTATTCATTTTTAAAACTTAGCAAAAAAATTTTGCAAAAAAAAGGTTATTTATATTTTTGACAAATTTCTGATATTTTTTTATATTTTTTGAAATTCTAAAAAATTTGTTGTGAACACTTTCAGATATAATGAAGAATTAATTTTTAAATATTAATTTTAAAGTTTTAATTTTTTTCTTGAAGAACGAAGTTTTAGAAATGGAAGAAACGTTGATAAAAGATGACAACGAAAAATTAGAATCAGATGATGAAGATGAACAAATAGATTCAAAGAGATTAGATAGAATGATAAAAGGAATCACCATTTGTATCCCTTACGCTTCAAGTATTGGAGGAACAATAACCTTAACTGGAACAGGACCCAACTTGGTCTTAGCAGGACAATTTAAATCGTAAGCTCTTCGCTGATCTCAAATATCTTCTCAATCCGGATTTTGTGTCCCAGGGCTTTCCCCAACGCAGATGTAGAGATCTCATTCGGAAACTGGATGATCTACGCTGCTCCCGGAGGTATAGTGATGTTGATCCTCGCTTACATCTGGCTATCAACATTCTATCTCGGTTTACGGTTAGTAGTGATGACGTCACTGGGACATCTATGACGTCATGTTTTCTTAAACAGTTTGAAGGATGTAAAAAGCTTATTCAAATGTGGAGCTAAGAAAACAGATGCAGAAAAGCGAGTTCAAAAAGTCATTCAGCGCGAGTACGACGCGCTCGGCAACATCAAGTTAGTGATGACGTCACTACAAGTACAATGACGTCATTAAGCGGGATGTTTTGTAGATGGGGTGAAGTAACAGTAGCAATCGTGTTTATTTGTACTGTTTTGTTGTGGTTCTTTCGAAAACCTGGTTTCATGTCCGGATACGCGCAACTATTTCCACAAGAAGAGTTTCTGGATGATGGTACAATTGCCATGACGATGGCGTTTCTATTATTTGTGTTACCAGGGCAACGACCAAGCTTTTTGCGTCGGACACAGGAATCAAATCCTACTTTAGGTACTTTTATTTTTAATCTTTTAGAATACTACTTATTATTTTAACATCAGCTGATTAATGAGATAATTTTTGTAGAAAATTTCTGAAAAATCATCTTAAAAGGATTCAAAGATGTAATAAAAAGAAATAATCAGTTAATCATATTGATCAAGTAGATAAATTAGTTATTTTTTTACTACATAGATGCAAGAGTCGACTTCTGTAGCTCTTGTAACAAAATAAGTGAAGATAGAGTATTCAAACAAGATTTGAAAAAGAGATGATAGATCTTGATATAGTCTTGGAGTCGAGGAAATCTGTTTTTGTTGACAAAAGTTTATTTTGAGAAAATTTTTGAAGAACAATTTTACAAATGAGGTTAAAAACAACATTTAGTTTATTATTACATTGTTAGCTGAGTTAAATATTCGTAATTAAATGTTTTTGTCGAACTTCTTCGTCGTACTTGATAAGGTTCAGATGTAGTTCTCATTTACTTCCTGTGTTTCTCTTTTCCTTATTTTTGAAGTCTTCTTCTTGTTCTACTTTTGTAAATTTTGAGGCATCATGTCAAGAAAACTAAAGAATAAAATATAGTTATTATGCTACTAATAGTTTCACAGCAGAAAGTGTTTCATTCAGTAATTCTATAATAAACATTTTAAGCAAATAAAGCAAGCGTTAGTAGCGACGTGAGCATCTCAGGATCAGAGTTGTTGTTTATCTGGTTTATTTGTTTCTAAATAATTTTATGCTTACCATAAATACAGTGATGAAAATAAAGAGTGCATCATGAGTAGTATCTTCAAGCCAAGAAAGGTCAAATAAAAACATTTCATTCAGTAAGAATCTAACATAAGAAAATAAGAAAATTATTTAAGAATCAATAATTTCAGTAACACTAGTGACACGGTGACTATTTTTAAACAAAGTTTCTAATTTTATAGAAAAAACTGTCAACAAGTCGGTTCCAGCAGTTTTAACTTGGAAGATCATTCAACAACTATTTCCTTGGAATATTGTCTTCCTGGTGGCTGGAGGATTTGCTCTTTCAAAAGGATCTGATGTCAGTTTGATAAAGAAGATGCGAGTTTAATTAAATTTAAATCTTTTAGGCTTATCCAAAAATCTTCTTTTTGATATTACATCTAAATAACTAATAATCTTCTAGTTAACAATTCGTAAAACATTTGATGTAAATCTTTGAATTATTTAATCTTCTTAAAACCATTACAAGTCCTAAGAACAAATTAAAAATATGCTGGTTTGTTAGTATAGCAGAAAATTTGATTCGTAAATAACTTCATCTTCAATCTACTGTAGAACCAAATTATTGATGCCACAGATATGATTAGTCTTTTGTAAAATTTTTGTGAGCATAAACACTAATCTAAGCAAGTTAATAGAAAAAGTGTTTACAAGACAAAAAATTGAAATACTTTTATCAAATATCATAATAATTTATTAAATTTATACTTTTTGAATTAATTAAATCTTTCAAACTTGTAGCGATCCGGGTTCTCTAACTGGATGGGAGATCAGTTATCAGTTCTTGAAGGTACTGAGCCTTGGCTCATTTCATTAGTAGTCACTTTACTAGTTTGTATTTGTACTGAATGTACCAGCAACACAGCAACAGCAGCTTTATTTGTTCCAATTCTCAGGACATTGGTATTTACTTTCATCATTTATTTGAAACATTTGTTGATTGTTGATGTTTCAGTCAGATAAAATCAAGGTTCATCCCCTTTATTTAATGATCCCTCCTGTGTTGTCATCATCATTAGCTTTTATGTTACCAGTAGCAACGCCACCAAACGCTACTGCGTTTTCATATGGTCACTTAGAGGTTATGGATTTGGTGAGTTTTTAACTTATCATGTTTTTAATTAAATGATTCGATTTAACTCAAATATATTAAGAGTAAAATAAGAGTCATTTATGTCCAGTTAAATGATATGAATATGATCAACTAAATCTTTATACAATTACTAAATTTTTTAACGAAATAAACAGAAGCCAAATCAGCTGAAAGTCAAAATGTCACAAATTAAAATCTAAATTTTAAAACCATTTTATTAATTCCTTAACTTTTTTTTCAATTTTATTTTTTGTAAATAATTTTATCAACTTTGAAATAACTTCAGGTTAAAACCGGTTGGTTGATGAACTTGATGGGAGTAATCATAATAACAATCTTCATCAATACTTTTGGGATCAGTTACTGGAACCTGGGTCCGTTTCCAAGTTGGGCGACTCAAAATATAACAGATGCAACAAAGACTATCTGCGTTTAAGAAACGATTCAACAAAATCTGAAAATATTTGAAACTAATTCGAGTTGAATTTAAAAATAAATAAAAACAAATCCTCAATTTTAAAAAATATTATTTTGATTAAATTGATTCTTAATTAAAATATTTAAGTTTTATCAGATTGTTCAGTTCAATATTTTGAATCAAAATTATTTATATTATCTGCGAGCGAAAAATTTAAATTTTAAATATATAAATATAAAATGTCTTTTAAATGTTACAAACAATATTCAACTAAATAGTCTCTAGATAAATATATCTTTGAATATATTTGGTTTATAAAACTACTTTTTAAGTATCCTTTCAAAGAATTCTATTCCAGATAAACCAAAGTTTTCACTTTTATTAATTGTTTAAGAATCAAATTACTGTAACTGGTAGGAAAACGACTAATTGTGAATTTATAAAGTTTTCTATAAATATTTTCACTTTTATTTTAGTTTGCAAATAAAGTTGGAAGCTTTAATTTTAGAGAAATACTTTAAATCATCTTCAATCTTTTCTTTCAAAAAACTTGTTTAAAACTCTAGAAGTAAATTTAAACGATAAGAAATCAAATTTATTTGTGAGTTTATATAACTATCTATAAACAATCTATTTCTTAAGCCAATATTCTTTGTATTTCACTTTTAGAGTATTTACAGAAATCTTGTTTTAATCTGTAGTAGAAGCTTCTTATCAAACGTTCGAATCGATCTTATAAACTAATTAACATCATCATCTAACTTTGCAGTTTTTATTTATGTATTTTTACAAATTGAACAAACCCAGTTATTTTGGTTGTAACTTTCTACTATTTAATGAAACTTGGAATGTAACTTAAGATTTTAAAGATATTTATCAATCAGTTTAGTGGTTGAAAACGTTTGCTTCTAGTTTTTATTAATCAAATAGTTCCTCAAAAACATCACTTTCTAGGATGTCTTCAGTATTCAGCAGTTATTGTTATTAGTTCTAAACATAAAATTTCAAAACTTAGAAAAAATACTTTACAAAAAATAATATCTCAAATATTAGTTGTAAATAGTTTGAATCTTGAATCTTAAAAAAATTAGGTCATTTTTAGACAAATAATTCTGTTTATTTATCTCTTTTTCATAAACAAGATTAATTATATCATTATTATATTAATTATTATTAAATTTGGTGAAATGACTGTTACAAAGATAATACTTATTTTTGTAATTTAACATTTGAAAAATTTTGATATTTTCAGCAAATTTAGTAATTTCAGAAAATAAATGAGAAAATTAAATAGTTTAAAACTTATAATCTTTTTTGTTTAATTTTTGAATCTGAATATCAAAATAATCTTTAAACAAATATTTTTTAGGTAATCAAACCTTAGAAAGTTCAACAAAAAACATTTTACTATTTCCCTAAATACATTTTCAGCATTTGTAGCTTGTTATATTAACTCTTTATATTGTTCAATAGGAATTATAATAAAGTTTTCTAGGTTTTAATTTGTAATTGAAACCTTTCTTATATAGAATTAGCTAATTAACTTTCTATTAAATAGAATTGAATTTAATAATATTTTTGATATATAAATATAAAAGATGCATTTATGAGTGAAGTTTAAATTTTTTTAACAAACAGTGTTGACAAATAAATTTTTTTTAATGTGTATGAATGAATTTAGAATAGCTTGTGATTAAATATCTAGGAGGGTTTATTATTTGTAGAAAGTTTTACTTATAAGTTTGAAAATTGTTTTATTTAGACTAATGTAAAAGCTTATTAGTTTTTTTTTAGTGAATATTTTAATTAAGAAAATATTAAAAGACGTATATGGCTAAATAAACTTATTCTTAATAAGTAATTCTTAATTTAATTAAATAGTTTTTAGAAAACAGTTGGTTTAGTATTAACCTAACTTAAAGAATAAATTAATTACATTTATATTTTAAATCAGCTAAAGATGTAACTAAAACAATGTAAACTGTCCTTTAAATTTAAATATTTTTGTTATTAAGTTAGTATAAACATACCTGGATAATTGAATGAAAAGATATGTTTGTTGTAATAAATCATATATTTCAGTTTGTTGCTAAAAACTTCTCAACCAATTACTTCTGAATATTTATATGAAGTTATGTTACTTTAAAAACAATTTTAAAATATGAATATTACAACTTAAGAGCTATGATTAATCAAAAAACTTTCTACAAATGTTTGATTTAAGATGTTTGATTTAAGATGTTTAAGTAAAATTATTTTTTTTTAGCAAAATATTTTTGATTGAAATGACAGAAAACATTTCTTTTGAAAATTTATTAAATGAAATTTGGAGTTTTAGAGACACAATGAGGAAAGTTCCACTTCTTAACACTGAGTTGAGGAAAATTTATGAAATATTAAACCAGTTTTCATCAGTTGCTAAGTATAAGAAGATTAAAAAGATTAATCAGTATCTTCTCTCAGAAGATTTCAATAATATTTTGAAAGATTTAGAAGATGCAAATAAAAAAGATAATTCGAAAGAAAATTTCGATAAAATCAAAGAACAGATTTTCCATCAACTTTTTTGCTTCTTGTAAACTTTAAAATAAATAAACAAATTTTTAAAAAGTTTTTTTTTTCAATTTTTGTTTGTTTTATGTAAAAATGTAACATCCGAAAATAAGACTAATGATTCGATCTCTTGAACTTCTTAAAAAAGAATCAACTTTTCACAAGAGAGAAACTAATGTCAGAAAATTATCAGATTTTTAATTCTAAAAAGTTTAAAGTTAATAAACTATAATTTTATGAGCATCTTATTGAAGTTAACATCCAGTATTTGAAATTAGAATATCAATTTTATGAGACTTGCAAGATATAAGATCTAAATAATAAATCCTTAAGATACTCTAAAAAGTATTTGCAAGCAAAACATGAATAACTTGCAACTAATATCTTTAAAATTTTATTTTTATTCTTTCATCATTTGGACCTTTCAAATTTATTACTTGTTACAACGTTAATTGTATGTTAGTCCGCCTGCATTAGCAACAACTGGATCTCGATAATTTCTGCACTAGCATACATGCGTGGTCGTTCTCGACCAAGAAGGCCATTTTTGGCCAAGCAGGCCATTTTCGACCAAACAGGCCATTTTCGACCAAACAGGCCATTTTCGACCAAGCAGGCCATTTTTGGCCAAGCAGGCCATTTTCGCAAAAGCAGGCCATTTTCGGTCAAACAGCCATTTTCGGCCAAGCAGGCCATTTTCGGCCAAACAGCCATTTTCGGTCAAACTGGCCATTTTCGCAAAAGCAGGCCATTTTTGGCCAAGCAGGCTATTTTCGGCCAAACAGCCATTTTCGCAAAAGCAGGCCATTTTCGGTCAAAGTAGGTCGTAATACATTATGTATTATTGTTCTATTTATGTTAAAAAAGTAGATGTCTTCAAATAATAATTAATTATAAAAATTAATTAAATCAAAGTTAAAATCAAATTTATCTATTTAGATAAAAGTTTTTATTAATAGTTTTTTTTAATAAATCTTTGAATGAAAATACTTTTTAAATTTTTTAAAGCTTTTTTATCAACAAATATTGAACATGATGAAGCCAACAAAATTTTCATTTAAATCTTTTATTCTTTATTATCATAATTTTATGAAAATAATCTACAAAATCTCATTAAAATACGATTAAAGTTTTCATACAAAATGCAAACTGATTATTTTGTTGTTTTCATTTAACATGAAAAAAAAGAAATTAGGAAGAGATTAAATCCTCAAAATACATCATTTAAAGTCTCTAAATATTTGTGAAGATCTGATGTTGGGTTCTGATGATCTCATTTAGAAGATCATTCTATTAAAGCAAACTAGGATGAGGATCATTATTAGATGTAAGATTAGACTCATGAAAAGGATGAGAAAATCCACTTGGAGTAGAATATGTTAGAGTTGCTCTGTTAAAGCTTGATTATGAATTCATTTAAGTAACAATTAGTGGCAATATTGTACCAGGACAGTTTTGAAGTGGTTGCTTTTAACAGCTAAATGTCCTCACTAATGTATCAGGGACTGAAAACAAACTTTGAAATATTTTTAAAAATTTTACAGGAGAAACAATCAACCAACAAAAACAAGAACAACAAGAAACAATCACACAACAAGTGTAATCTATTAGAATTAACATCAACTTTAACAAAGCAAGTCTCAAAAACTTTAAACGAAGTTTCCAGACAATTTGATTCAAGTTGGAAAACTTGACAACTTTTTTGGTCGTTTTTTGATTTGGCTTCAACTTTAATTTTAGATCAACAAATAAATTAGTATCGAGATCACACCACAAATAAACACAAGTACAATTGAGCATCCCAATAAGAAATTAAGGTTCGGTGCTTCAGAAACATTAAAGTTTATTGTCACCACTTGATCTCTTGTATTATTTCGTCTACAACAAAATGGTAATTTCTTCTCCTTTTCATTTTCTACAATAAATATATCCCCCTGATCCTCTTCTTTCTGGAGAAGTGGTCCGTCACCGAGTTGCTTACAATGAAGATCAACTGAATCTGTATAATTCATAGGATGTTCCACAATCATAGAAGTTTCCGGACCTTTTACATCTACTAACTGTCCACATTTACATTCTTTGAAAGCATATTCTCTAGTCACCGTTTTCATAGCCATAATATCAACTAAACTCTGAAAAAGTTTATATTTCAAAGTTTAAAGTTTTGATACAAATTTAACAAAGTTTAAAATTGATCTTTATTACAGCAAATATCAAAGTTGCTTTTAATGCAAATGTAAAGACTTAACTGAACCTACAAAGTTCCTGAACTAGTCGCTAGCATTATTTCTTTTTCACTGTCTGAAGAAAGTAGTCTCTCGTTTAAACTGAAGTTTTGTTTTTTATTTTAAATTTTTTTTTAATGGGCGAAAAGGTTTTTTTCGATTTTTTCACAAAATCTGATTATTCAAAAGAAATAAACTTTGAGTAGATTAAAAAAAGTATAAAATTAAGGTGATAAAGTAACAAAGTAAAAAAGAAATTTTTAAACAATTAAAAGTATGATTTAAACAACTACAATTACTTAAGCTACAAACGTTACAAAATCTACTTATAAAAATAAACTGATCAAAAAACATTTATTTCAATTTTTTAGTTTTGTAGAAAATTCAAATACTTCAAGAAAAGAAAATTTTATAACTTAAAGACTAATTCTAAAAATATCTTAATATCTTAAACAATCATCAGTAAAAGATTAAGTTTCATCTAAGACATAAAAATAAGAAGATGATTAAATGAAGAAGATAAGTTAAAAGGAATTCTGCAAAAAAAACTCACGTTTTAACCAAACAAATCTTTGCTATTTGGAACTAGAAAGAAACTATCTGCTTCAACATTTGAAATCTTCTAACATTTAAAAGTATTATTCAAGTCATTTTATTGTCTCTACAATCATTCTTTTAAACAAAAAGGATTTTAGTTTTTATTAGGGGGTTAAAATATCTGATTTCAAACAAATTCACATCAAAGTTAAGTTATTTGTAGTCAACCAAAAGATGTAATCGTCGTCATAATGATTCATGAGAAAACGCTTAAAAGTTGATGACGTATATCACTACAAAAGAAGAAGTTGTTAACCTATTAACAGATGTATGTTTCAAAATACAAACGAAAGGTTACTTCAGGTGATATAATCAATTAAATGGAAAGAAATTTGAGATTTTGATTATTCTAAATGTAATTCAAGACACAAAAATCATTGTATCTTGTTATCTATTTCTCAGTGATTTTAAAAGACTCCAATTTCTTGCTGAAGAAGATAATAGAAGACTTTCTTCTTCAAAATTGAAACTCTGATTTTTAATATTCTTTAAATCAAGAAATATGATTATTATCAGAATAGTTATTATTAAATTAAACTAAAATTTTGTTGAGATATCAAATATTATTATTGTTTGATGCAAATTTCGATTTTAAACCAGAATATTTTATAAAAACTCAAAATTTTTTTATATATAATTTATTGAAATAAATTTTTTTAAAAGAACATTTTATCTAAAGAAATTTTGATGAAATTCAAATTTTTAAACATCATTGTAGCAATTATACTTATGTTCACAATCTTTTATTTTATAAACATTTTTAAATTAATAAAAAGTAATTACTCTGATAATAAGATTTATATATTATTTTATAAACTTTAACATAAGAATTAGAAATTTTGAAAATTGGAAAAAATCAAATTATCAAGATTTTGTTTTTTTAATCTTTTTAAATAAAATCTTTTGATTTCAATATTATTTGATTCAAATGAAATAAATAATAAAAAAGCTAACTTAATAATTAATTTATAAGATATTTTTTATTCGAATTTTCATGCAATCAAATACCACTAATAACATTTTTGTATTCAAACTTATTTTTTAATAAATTTTACTTGAAAACTTTTTCGCAATATTCGTTGCTTTATCTAAATCTAAATGAAATAGGTTTTCCCTAATAGTTTGAATTTACTGATTTATGAAATAAAAATGAATATAAAGTAAATTGTTGGCTTCTAGACACCTATTTTTCTCGAATAGATATTTCGAAATATTTTACAAAATCAACAAGACAAGTAGTTTTGTTATTGATCTAAATTATTGTCAATTTCATCTTTATAATATATTTATATATATTTATAATATATTTATAATAATTTATTTATATATATAATGATTTATTTTTGTTTAATGTTTCACACTCTGAAAAAATATTTCTTTGTAGGATATCGAGGTCCAAAGATCATATGAAAAGAAAATGAAAAAAGATTGAATAGATAATAAAGATAAACAAGGAAATTAAGATTTTAAAATATTAATTCAAACAAAAAATTTAATGTTTCACTTAATAATTGTTTATTTAAAACAAATTAAATTAAAAACGCCATTTTCGTATATCATAGAAAAGTATATTCTTGACGCTTTGAATTTGTTCTTAACTATCAATTACTTAACATTTAAAATATTTGTGAAATAAGTAGAATTTTTAAGAAGAAAATGGAAAGTTGACAAAAATTTAAAATACTTGATCAGATTAATTTTAGCATAAACTATTTTTTATTCTTAAAATAAAATTTAAGATTTATGCTATTTATAAAATCTTGCTAAATATCAAATGTTAGTTACTTAATTGTATTTGTTTCTAGTAACAGATATCAGTTCAATAAAATAGACTCTGCACTAATTACATTAAAATTTTCTAAATAACTTTTTGGGTAAAATTAGATTCTGATAATTTTATTAATGAATTTCACTCGGCTAATATATATCAGGTCATTCTGTTCAGTATTCAATTAATTCTTCTCAAATTACAACTGAAACAACTCAAGCAGCAATTTCTGTTCCCAATATGATGGATTACATGACCTAAAGTAACCTTTCTTCCATGTTTTTATGGAATGTACATCTGTTGTTAAGTGTTAATAGGTTAACAACTTCTTCTTCTACACGTCATTAACTTTAAAAGTTTCTGTATGATTTACTTCGGCAGAAATTACATTTTTTTGGTTGACTAGAAACAGGAAAAGTGAAATAATTTTGTTTGAAATCAAATATTTCAACTCTTCATATGAGATTAGATTTCTTTGGAAGATCAATCGATCTTATGTAAGATTATATCTACTTTCTTTTCCTTATTTGTTTATAGTAAACTGTGATACTTAAAACCTTTTCATTGTCTTCTCTATTTGCTATAAGAGTTGTATAACTTGTTATCTGTAAAATAAATAAATTGGTATGTAAGAATGCCACAAAAAGACTTTTGCTTCAACCAAAAGCAAAAAAACTCTGTTTTATTTAAATGTCTTTTGATTAATTTTAAGTTTAAAAAACCTCAGAACTAATTAAAATTAAAAAATATTGTTTATTTTTAGGTCTTTCTTTAAAATATAATATAAACTTTTATTAGTTCTTAAATTATTAATTATGATTTAATACATATGTTGTAACTAATCTGTGAATCAATATAATAATAGTTTAATGAAGTAAATGCTACAAAGTATTTGACAAAATTATCTTCAAAACATAATGATGTAAATGACTTCTGTAACATCTGAAGATTGAAAGTTAAAATAAATAGTTTTTGAAAAAAAAAGATTTAATTTTTTGAGAAACTTTTTTGTGAAATTTGTAAAATCAGTTTGTAAAAGCTTATCACAAAAAGTAATATTTTAAGAAGCAAACTATTTCCTTCTTTTATCATAAATGCAAACGCTTGTTTTGTTTTTTTGTTTTAATTTTTCAGTAAGAGTAATAATTTCTTGAAGAGTATTTGGTTATAGTGTAAGAGTTATTGTAGAATTATTTTTATAAAGATTTTAGTAAATTGTTGTTAGCTATTATTATTTAGTTAGTTAATTTCTTTACTCAAATAAAAACCATCAATCTTTCTTAAAATGATAATTGTAAGAAACAATATTTTGTATTCTTTTAAAACCGGACAATCAAAAAATAAATCATGAAAAAAAATCTATTAATCTTTAATCAGTAATTGAAATTTGAAGATTACATTTTTTGAATACTAGTGGAATCTTTTTACTGTATTTGTAAAAAGTTTGAGTAAACTTGGTTTTTTAGTTTTTAAAAATGTATGGTTGTCAGCGTTCTCAGAAGACCCAGAAAAGAAGCCCAGCCTATAGTAACACGTCTTATAGTTTGTGAAGCATCAACATGGACCATTCTGCTGTCCTTGTGCCCAAGGAAGGGGCCATAACAAAAAAAGTAAAAAAATCAGTCATTAATCTTTTGGTTTTCTTTTCTCTTGTGACTAAATATCATCTGATATCGACCTGATTTGTAGCAAAAAAAATATTATCCAAGTTTATAGGAACTACAGAGAGCTTCAAATGACTTGAAGATGACCTATTAACGGAGGTACTTAAAATAAACAAAATGTTGAGACAAAAGAGGAATACGAGATTAAAATGAGATTTACTTCTAATGAAGTAGAACTTCTACTTCAATGTCAAAGCAAGATGATTCTAAATTTAATAATTAACAAAATAAACAAAAAAAATAAACTGAATTGTGATTGGTGGAAATAACATTAATTTAGACAATTATTTAGAACTTTGGACTTTAATTTTAGTTTTCAAAGAAAATATTTTATTTATCAAACTTATATAACTATGAAGACATTCTAACTTTTATAGAAATAAATAATTTTGATGTATTTTGAGAGACAAAAAGGTTTGAAAAGAATTTATTATAAATAGAATGTGACTGATTAGTTTTATACAAAAGTTTTTTTTATTTTGTGATTGTTACACATCAAATGCAACTGGAGAATATTTAGTTACTTTTTTAAACATTTTATTCAATCAAATCTGTTTTATTTTTGTTTTAAAAAAATTTTTTGGTAACTTTTATTTTAATTTTTTATAAATTTATCATTGCAAAAATAAATAATTAAACAATTATAAAAAATATTAATATTTTTATTATACTGAAGTTTCATTAATTCTTACAACAAGGATTTTGATTTAGTAATTTCATCTTAGAAAATAAAATTGAAGTATACTGAATTTCTTGTAGCTATAAATTTTGAAAAAAGTTTGATATTTTATCAAGTATTTTAGCATATATTTGGATTTCATTTTTGTTGAAACAATTCGTTGTTTATTTAGAGATATTTTCGTGTTTTGAAATATCTTGTTTATCAGAATTTTGAGATAAATATTATTAAGAAAGTTTTTATATCATAACTTTATTATCAAACAAAAGTATTTCTTTGTAATAATTTGCAGTAAAAGCAAGTTATAACATAAATGAGACTGAATCTTGTACTAAAACACTGTTTAATTACTTCTAATTACTGTTTAAGTGATTATTTCCAGTTAGTAAAATATATTTTTAATAAATCTTTTTATATTGTCTGCATACTTTTTGTATATTTCTGAAAATATTGAATTCTAAAGCTGCTAAGTATTCTAGTCGATATTATTTTATTCTTTATGTTGATATTTTTTTTATTTTTAAATATCTTTATAATATTTATTCACATAAAGCATATTATATTCAATAAATTTTAGAAATTATTAATTATTTTACGATTTGATCAAATTTAGAAACTGGAACTAAACTGAAATGTTATTGAAAATTATTTCCAAATTTCAGCAACTTGTTTATAAGCTCTTTGAAACTTTTATTTAAATTTTGAATTATCTTTTCATCATTACCAACAATTTCTAAACACTTTAAAAGTTATTTTTATTTATTTTAACTTTGACCAAGTTAATCAATTTTACATTTAGATATGATCATGATGAATTTTATTAAAAATAATTTTTATAAACTCCAATATATTTCTCGTTGGTTAGCTTTAACTTTTAATTAATATTTTCATTCAAAATCTTTTTCAATATATGATATAAAATTTAATTCTTTTAACATATTTTAGATAAAACTTAAATTATTGTGATTTGAATTTTAAATATTTTACATCTTCTATAAAACTCAAACTTTCTTTAAATCTTTTTATGATCCAAACGAGATTAGAAAATATTTTAATAAAATTTTTTGAAAAAATTTTTTTTTGGCGATATAAGTTTCAGGAATAGTTTAATAAAAACATATTTTCATCGAGATTTGTTTTTTTTAACATTCTTTTCACATTTTTTTCTTCTAAATTGTTCGTAAATAAACTGTTAGAGATAAACTTTGGTCATTTGCTTGTAACTTTCTTTAAGTTGATCCACTGTCTTTATTGTTTTATGTTTAAACGATTTTGAGTTCAAATTTTGTTTTATTGTAAGCTAATTTTCAATATGATATTAAAGATTACATATTCAAATATTCTTACTAATTTATAAGAAGCATATTTTTTTTTTATTATAGTTTCTAATAACTTTATGCTGATAATAAAAGTATTTATTAAATTTGTAAAATTCTAGAATTTTTTTCTAATCTTAAACTAATTTTTTCGATAATTTGGATAAAACTCAGATTACTTTATTATATTCTAATTAAGTTAGTAAATTTTTTAGTTGTAGTCCCTAACTATTTCATCTTTTCTAATTTAATATTTTGAAGTCATCATATCCTGATTTTGTATCAAGTTTTCTAATTTAAGAAAGATAATTACAAGTTACTTACTGAAATGAATTGAAAGAATTTTTAAAATTACTAATTTTTTGATAGAATTATTAAATTGTGTTATCCTTAAGTTTTCTTTTTCAAAAATTTTAGCTTTTTTCAAAAACTTTTATTTACTAAAAGCTTATGATATCATATTGAAAAAATTGGTGTAAATATTACATCATTTTCTAAATATAAGATAACTTTCTTAAGTTTTTAGCTCATTTTTATTCTAGGAATTTTGTAATAACTGTATGTAAAAGTTTATTTTATTAAATGTTTTATTTTTAACTTCATTCGTTATTATTTTTGTGAGTTTATGTAAGCTTTGTTTTAGTAGTTATTGTACTGCATTAAACAAAAACTGTTTTTTTTATTTGTTTATATAAGTGTATATTTTTATAGTTTATTATTAACAGTAATGCTTGCAAACCAATGAAAGTATTAAAATTCATTGAATTTAAAGAATAAACTGAAAAATAGAACAGTTTCTCTAAATTAGAGTTCTCAATTTATAATTCTGAATATTTTTTGCAACTATTTTCCTTATAAAAATATCTTTCATTTTTTCTTATTCATTTTTAGAAATTTTAGAGTTTTTTTACTTAATAAAAAATAATCAAATTTTTTTCGCTGACTAATATTATTATTTAACTTTTTCAATTTTTTTTTTCAATTTTCATTTTAGTTTTATCTTATTGGTATTTTCTTTATATTAAGAGTAATTAAAATCTTTCACTAATCAATTTCTTTTTCATTTAACTTTTTTATTTTGAAATAAATTGTTCAAAAGTTTTACAAAAAACAAACTAACATAAAAAATCATCATTACAATTATAGAAAAGTTCATTTTTTTAAAAGAACATTAAATAATGTCGCAACTAGAAGTGGATAAACCAATCAAACTAAAACAAAGTTTAGGATTACTTAATGGTGTATCAATGGTGGTTGGAACGATTGTTGGTTCCGGAATCTTCCTCTCACCAAGTGAAATCATCAATCAAGTCGGTTCACCAGCCCTAAGTCTTATTATTTGGTTTATAAGTGGAATTGTATCAATGCTTGGGGCTTTGTGTTATGCTGAAATAGGAACTACTATTGTAAAGTCAGGTGCTAGTTACGCTTATATACTTGAAGGGTTTGGACCTATGTTTGGTTTTGTTCGAGTTTGGCTTTCTGTGTTGATTATTGAACCAACTGTTCAAGCTGCTATTTCTATTACGTTTGCTAAATATTTGATAAAAGTATTTTTTCCAACTTGTGAACCACCTATTATTGCTGAGCGTTTAATTGCTGCTATTTGCAGTTTATTTATTTGTTATATAAACTGTGTTAGCGTTAAATGGGCAGCCAGAATTCAAAATTGGTTTTCGTATGCTAAGTTTGTTGCTCTATTAATCATCACAGCAGTTGGCTTTTACGTTTGGGCAACCCACGGAACTTCTATGGGCTCATTAGGGGACCCTTGGAAAGGTTCTAAACCAGGGATTGAAAATATTGCTGTTGCTTTGTACATGGGATTATATTCGTTTGCTGGCTTTGATACTTTGAACTTTATGACTGAAGAATTGAAAAATCCTTATAAGAACTTGCCTCGTGCGATTTATATATCAATGCCTATTGTAATTATCTGTTATCTTCTAGTTAATGTCTCTTATCTTTTTGTTTTAACCACCGAAGAGATGACTTCTTCTGAAGCAATCGCACTCACATTTGCTAGCAAGACATTGGGTAGAGGTGACTTTATTATGTCACTCTTTGTTGCTATGTCAACATTTGGAGCCTTAAACTCATCTTTCTACGCTTCTTCTCGTCTCTTCTATACAGCTGCAAGACAAGAACAACTCCCGAGTTACTTTGGAATGGTTCATCCAAAGTATAACACCCCAATCCCTGCCTTATGCCTAACAACTGGTCTTTCTTTGCTCTATCTCTGTGTCCCCAATGTATTTGATCTTATCGGCTATTACAGCTTTATGTATTGGTTGACTATTGGACTTGCGATAGTATCTCTAGTTTACTTGAGATTTAAACAACCAAATCGGGAACGACCAATTAAATATCCACTTGTTTTATCAATAGGATTTTGTTGTATTTGTCTTTACTTGGTCGTTATCACATTCTTTATCGCGCTTAAAGATAGTCTGATCGGTACAGCGTTACTATTAACTGGCTTTCCACTTTATTTGATATTTATTTACAAACAAGGGAAATTTACACCAAAGTTTTTAGTCACTTTTGTTGATGTTGTAACTAATTTTATGCAGAAATTAACTTATGTTGTACCTGAAACTAAATGTGATTAGTAATCCGTTTGTAAAACTCTTGATCTTTACTAATGAGTTTTTCTAAAGACACAACTAAATGTGTTTTTGTGTAAATCTTTTTTTCATCTTTTTTTTTGAAAAATAAAAGATTTTTAAATATTATTGTTTTGTGAAATTCTTAAAGATCTTCGTTCAGAATTTCTCTGTATGGAATTAATAATGTTTGATTACTGAAATTACAAAAGATGAAATTATAATTCTACTTAGAGATAAAATTTAAAAAAAAGTGTTTGGCAACGCTGTTATAAATAAATTTCTTGTAGCTTTTTACAACTTTGCCACCTTCAAAGTTTTGAATTAAAAATTTAGAAGTATAGCTTAATATTTATAATATAATCTTATAAACAAACTATTATAAAATATATCTATATATATAAGATCAAGTTTTTACATTAAAAAATATATTTGTCTTTTTGAGTTCAGATAAGTTATCATCTAATGTTATGAGGTTTTAGTATATCGTAAAGTTAGATAAAATTTGATGATGTTTAAAGCTAGTTCATTAACCAAGAAAATACTCTTGTAAAATTAAAGTAAAGAAAAAAGTTTTTAAACTGTTTGTTTTAATTTAAGTTCAAAATAAACTACAAAGTTTTTTTTTTGAAAATATTTATTTCATAAAAATATGGTTAACTTTCTTGCTTGGGAGAAAGTTTTAGGAAAACACAGTTACATCATAAAATAAGTATTTAGTTACTTTTTATTACTATCATTTGAATTTAATTTGAACCAAATTATGAAGAAATCGAAAAAGTTTATTTAAAAAGTTCAATTTTCAAAATTCTTAATTCTTTTATTAAAGTTTAAATAATAATATATAAATCTTATTATCAGAGTAATTACTTTTTATTAATTTAAAAATGTTTATAAAATAAAAGATTGTAAACATAAGTATAACTGTTACAATGATGTTTAAAAATTTGAATTTCATCAAAATTTCTTTAGATAAAATGTTTTGTTGAAAAAATATTTTTATATATTTATTTCAATAAATTAAATATCAAAAAATTTTGAGTTTTTCATAAGATATTCTGGTTTAAAATCAAAATTTGCATCAAATAATAATAATATTTGATATCTCAACAAAATTTTAGTTTAATTTAGTAATAACTATTCTGATAATAATCATATTTCTTGATTTAAAGAATATTAAAAATCAGAGTTTCAATTTTGAAGAAGAAAGTTTTCTTATCTTCTTCAGCGAGAAATTGGAGTCTTTTAAAATCACTGAGAAATAGATAAGAAGATACAATGATTTCTGTGTCTTGAATTACATTTAGAAAAATCAAAATCTCAAATTTCTTTCCATTCAATTGATTATATCACCTGAAGTAACCTTTCGTTTGTATTTTGAAACATACATCTGTTAATAGGTTAACAACTTCTTCTTTTGTAGTGATATACGTCATCAACTTTAAAGCGTTTTCTTATGAATCATTATGACGACGATTACATCTTTTGGTTGACTACAAATAACTTAACTTTGATGTGAATTTGTTTGAAATCAGATATTTTAACCCCTAATAAAAACTAAAATCCTTTTTGTTTAAAAGATCGATTCTGAGGAAAAATGTTTTAAAGATATTTTAAAATAAGCAAAAATAAAAGTTGTTGAAATTTCCGTTTTAATTCAAAGTTTTTCATCGTTTATTAATCTAAGTTTTTAAAAATAAATATAAATAAAACTAAAAACATTTTTCTAAAGCTATCATTTTTCAAATTAGAAAATTTATGTATTTAACACATGGATGTAGATGATAAATTTGTTTTAACAAACACAAATATGACAGCAGAGAAATAATGAAAAAGTCTCGACAACTAAAAAAGTAGTTTTTTGAAAGATAGCAACACTGCCAAGTTTTGAAAAAGAAAAAAATGGAAAATTCAAGAAGTAAAAAATGGATAACCAAAAAATCAAAAGTCAACAAAATGACTTGAATCATACTTTTATAGATTAAATCTCAAATTAATATTGTTTTGAACAACCTAAAGTTTCTGATTTTACCATCAATTTGATAAAATATATTTGACAAAAGTTTATTGTTTTATATGACTGGTAACATATGTAACATCATTACATTAAAAGTTAGAATGAATACTTTATGAAAAAAAAGAAGTTTGATTTTTTGAGAAACTTTTTCTCGCAGATTTTGAAGCAATCTTTGAGTTGAATCAGTTTGAAAGTTAATTTATAAGAAAGTTGAAATTGTTGAAGTAGGTAATTTCTTTCTAGTTTCAAATAGCAAAGATTTGTTTGGTTACAATGTGAGTTTTTTTTACAGAATTCCTTTTAACTTATCCTCTTCATTTAATCATCTTCATATTTTTATGTCTTAGATGAAACTTAATCTTTTACTGATGATTGTTTAAGATATTAAGATATTTTTAGAATTAGTCTTTAAGTTATAAAATTTTCTTTTTTTGAAGTATTTGAATTTTCTACAAAATTAAAAAATTGAAATAAATGTTTTTTTGATCAGTTTATTTTTATAAGTAGATTTTGTAACTTTTGTAGCTTAAGTAATTGTAATTGTTTAAATCATACTTTTAAATGTTTAAAAATTTCTTTTACTTTGTTACTTTATCACCTCATTTTTATACTTTTTTTAATCTACTCAAAGTTGATTTTTTTTGAATAATTACATTTTGTGAAAAAAAATGAAAAAAAAAACCTTTTCGCCCATTAAAAAAAATTTAAAATCAAAAAACAAAACTTCAGTTTAAACGAGATACTACTTTCTTCAAACAGTGAAAAAGAAATAATGCTAGCGACTAGTTCAGGAACTTTGTAGGTTCAGTTAAGTCTTTACATTTGCATTAAAAGCAACTTTGATATTTGCTGTAATAAAGATCAGTTTTAAACTTTGTTAAATTTGTATCAAAACTTTAAACTTTGAAATATAAACTTTTTCAGAGTTTAGTTGATATTATGGTGATTATTAGGAAGCCTAAAGGTTATGTCTTCAAAGAATGTAAATACGGTCAGGTGGTAGTTGAGAAGTATTCAGGAACTTATGTACTTGTTGAACATTCTATGAATTATAAAGATTCTGTCGGTTACTGTAAAAATCTTGGCGCTGAGTTACATCCTCTGAAGAAGAAAGAAGATTTTGATCAATTTAGATCAGATAATTTTAATCTTTGCTACGTGAATGCTACAGATTCTGTTGTAATTCGAAAAGGGCAGGACTTTTGGCGGGCTGGTGCTCTTGTGGAGAATAACAGAGTTAGTTGGTGTGATGGAAGTGTTGGGAATGAAAATGAATTTTTTGGTTTGAAAGATGAGAATGGTGGGATTGGTGAGATTGTTTTCCGTAACAACGATGGGAGTTTTTTTGTAAAAAATGAGACAAAGTTACCATTTATATGTAGAAAGATTAATCTAACAGATCAATTGATGGATGCAAATCTCTCTGAAACATCAGATTCTAATTGTTTGTTTGGAAGTTCAATCTTAAATGTTCTGATTCTTGCTTTGATCTTGATGATCATCTATATGATTATTGATCTCTATTTGAAGTTGAAAGCAAATCAAAAAACCAAAATATTCTTCAACTTTTCCAACTCAGAATCAAAATGTCCGGAAAATTCATCTAATGTTTCTGAGACTTGTTCTGTAAAAGTTGGAAGTTCTGATCCTGCTCCTAGTGGATTTTCTAATCCTTTTCATGAGTCTAATCTTACATCTAATAATGATCCTCATCTTAATTTGCTTCAATAGAATGATCTTCTAAATGAGATCATCGGAACCCAACGTCAGATCTTCACAAATGTTTAGAGACTTTCAATGATGTATTTTGAAGATTTTATCTCTTCCTAATTTCGTCTTTTCAAGTTTCATATTTTAATGTTAAATGATAATAACAAAAATAATCAGAAAATTAACTCCTAAAATTTTGATTTTTATAATCTCAAAAATGTCTTTGATTTAGTTTAAGGATTCTTTGTTTTTATAGATACTAATAATCACAAATAAAAGATTTGAATGAAAATTGGTTTGGTTTCATTAATTATTTGTTAAGTTGATGAAAAAAGATTTGAAAGATTCAAGATTTCATTTCATAAAAAAGCTGTTCCTAAAACTTTTTAATATTCAATTGTATCAAGTGATAAAAACTATTTCTGAAAGTTCAGTTTAAATACTTGTTAGACGTTGTTGACAACATAATTACTTGGGGGTAATTAAACTTTAAGAATTTTCAAAATTAGAATAATATTTTCTTCTAGATGAGTTTTTGATGAAATACTAAGAAAGTAGTTACTGCGAAGAAGCAATTCCTTCGCTTACCATCAAGCACAAACCTTGTATGTAGGCCTTGTATGTATAATATTCATTAAAAGGAATTGTTTTAACGAATCAGTTTTTCAACCTTTTAAATTTGATTATATTTCATTTATTTCAAACTTAAAAATATATTATAAATAAAAACTAAAAGTAACTGTTTTTCAACTTAAATTTTTAAAAAATTATTCTATCCCACAAATAGTTATTGAAATGCAAACTTCAATAAACTGCTGAAAATTAAAAAAAGTTTTGAAGATATTATGAAAATTAAATAAACTGCTTGAAATTTACAAAGATTTGATATTAAAAATATTGAATTTAAAGTATTTATTTTAATTTATTAAAATCAGTATTTTTCTTTTTGCAAAAATAAATCCAAAATAGTTTGTATCTAATTTACTTTAAAACTGATTTTATTAAAAGTTTTTCTTTTAATTATTAATTTTCATAAAAGATTAATTCTAACTAAAAATAGGAAGCTAAACAAAATGTTTAAAATTCACTTTAAAAAATCAATCAAAATATGTTTAATTTCTACAAAAAACACCAATTAAATAAAAAAATTGTCAAATAAAATGTATTTTAAAAGTTTACAAGAAGCAAAACAGTTGATGGAAAATCTGTTCTTTGATTTTATCAAAATTTTCTTTCAAATTATCTTTTTTATTTGCATCTTCTAAATCTTTCAAAATATCATTGAAATCTTCTGAGAGAAGATACTGATTAATCTTTTGAATCTTCTTATACTTAGCAACTGATGAAAACTGGTTTAATATTTCATAAATTTTCCTCAACTCAGTGTTAAGAAGTGGAACTTTCCTTATTGTGTCTCTAAAACTCCAAATTTCATTTAATAAATTTTAAAAGAAATATTTTCTGTCATTTTAATCAAAAATATTTTGCTAAAAAAAAATAATATTACTTAAACATCTTAAATCAAACATTTGTAGAAAGCTAAGAAACTAATTTTAATTTGTTTGTTTATTATATAATTTTTGGAATAAGCCATAAAAATATTCAAAATTAATTCATCTTTTAACTAAAAATTAGCTCAAGTAGTTTTTACAAGTCAAGATGCTAACTTTAAATTAAAATTCTGTTGATATATTTAGATAAATTAACTTTTAACATTCCACTTAGACAGTTGGAAAGATATTTAAACAAAAAATGTTTATGAAAACTTAGAAGCAAAAACATTGAATTCTTAGTTGAATAATTGTCAAACTTTAAAAGTTTTTTTTATCTTTGATTAAAAAATTAAAAATAGTTATTTAACAACAATAAAAATATAACTTTAATTTATTTTTTAAACTTTTTTAAATCCAAACCTTTCTGTTTATTTTATAACAATGTAAGATTATTAAACTCTGAACACTAACTCAATTTGTTTATTTTAATTTAGTTTTTTTTATTTATACAATTTATAAAAAAGAAATTATTGACTCTCATTAATTTTGATCTTTTTTAAGCGACGATTCAAGTTTGGAAAGTTCATCTAAAAGTTGGGAATATTCTTTTTCATCGGATTCATATTGTATCTGATCTTCAATAATTCTGCATTTATCATAACCTGAAACATACTTTTTGCTTTTTAAATTTAAATGAGAAGTCATTAAAGTTGAAATATTCTTTAAAAGAACTTTTCTGTTTTTAATCATCATTCTTTTATCTTCTTTTGAAAGATTTTTTAACATTTCTTCAGTAATTTCTGACATTTTGTTTTATCAACAAATTCTTTTGTATAAAATATTATAAATTTCCTACGAATATAAAAAAATAATAAATTATTATAATATATTATATATATTAAATTGTTTTAATAGAAATATAATTTATATGAATCATAAAAATTATTACATAAATATTATACATTATTTGGCTTTTACAAAATTTATCTAGAAAAGTTTTTTTTTTAAATCCATATAAATAAAAATCTAAAAATTAAATTAATTTGAAAATAACAATATTCAAACTTTTAAGTTTCTAAATAAGTAAAACTTTCTACAAATAATAAATCCTTTCTAGATATTTAATAACAAACTATTCTAAATTTTTAAACAAACAGTGTTGACATACAATTTTTTTCAAATGTGTATGCTTGAATTTAAATTTCACTTATAGATACATCATTCGTGTTTATATAGCAAAAATATTAAAAAATTTCTTTTATTTCAATATAAATCAATTTAGCTAATTCTATTTACGAAAGGTTTCAATTGCAAATTAAAGATTTCTAAAAAATAAAATAAAAGATAAAAAAAAATTTATAAGTTTTAAATTATTTGTTTTTCTCATTTATTTTCTAAAATTACTAAATTTGCTAAAATATCAAAATTTTAGAAATGTTAAATTACAAAAAAGTATAATTTTTGTAACTAATCGTTAACTAATCGTTAACTAATAGTTTTCGTCGAACTTTTATTTTTATTTTCAGGAAGTATTGTTTTGAAAAAAATATTTATGAAAAGTAGTTACTTTGTAAGAAAAAAGTTTAAAGTTATTTCAAATAAATGAAAAATATTTTTGTAGAAAATATTCTAACTTATAGAAAAGTTATTTAGTTAAAATTAAAGTTGTAAGAATTTAAAGAACAGAAATTAGAAGTAATTTAGGATTAAAAAAGTAAAAGTTGTTTTTTGAACAAGTTTTTAAAAGTAAAATTTTTCAGTTAATTTCAAATTTATTTAATTTCTTTTTATCTTAAAATCAAACCAGAATAAATCAAAATTTGTTTATCTAATGATTAGTGTGACTAAATCAATTTAGTTTCCAAAGTAACTGAGATAAGAAAACTACAATTAATTCTAGACCAGCTAATAACTACATCTTTCAAATTTTTTCAGCTCCAAAAGCTCAGGCTGTTTACTATAAATTAATTTTTTAAGTGATTTTGCCCAAATACTCGACGGCAACTGTCGTTATATCGCTTTAATTATCATAACAAAAATTAATAAAAGTTTCAATCATTAGACAGGAATGACTTTGAATTTGATTTTTTCAAATTCGTTTTACAATTTATTAGTTATTAGACGCATGGCTGCAAGCGACATATTCTACAGCTCTTATAGCGGACAGAAGCAACACAAACTGAGTGAAAAGATAATGAAAAGGTTTTAAGTTTCACAATTTAGTACAAATAATATAAAAATAGAAACGATGTAGAGAAAAAAGTTCTAATTTTTTAACAAAATCTTTAGAGAGATGATAGATTTTGATGTAGTGATAAAGTTGGGTTGAAAACTAAGCTGTGGTTACCATAGAAATATATCAAGTGTTCCTAGAAACAAACCTAAAATATTCCTAATCATTACATGACTTCCATAAGATCACCAGATGTAAGAAGATTAAAAGTAAATTGAAAATGACATATGTAATTAGATGTGAGTTCTTTGTTGGTGTTTCCTAATGAAGACTTTTTAGTTTTGCTCAGTTGACAACAAGATACAAAGATCCTTAAAAACTCTTAGCATTTTTCTATAGAAACGAAAATAAGACTTATGGTTTTTAGTCTCAAATTACAATTGAAACAATCCAATCTCAAACAACATTTAGGTTTCCTCTTCATCAAAGAAATGACCTCGAGTAACCTTTCTCTTCTGTTTTTTTTACATCTGTTGTAAAGAAATGTTGATAGGTTAACAACTTCTCTTTTAGGCATATACGTCATCAATTAACAGACTGTAGACTATTTCATTTATAAAAAATTTTGACGTTTGACTTTTTGGTATTCTGCTAATAGATTGATGAATTGAAGAATTTTGGTAAAAGATAATTGTTCAAAAGATTTAAATCAACTAAACAATTATTTAATTTCATATTCTGAGTTTCATTTTGAAGTTTTTGAAAAATCAAATACTTTTTGAATAACATTTGCGTATTATAGGAAGTAAATTAAATTAGATGCTTCTAAAAAATTAGTTACAATTCAATATTACTAACAGATGAATACATGTTCCAAGTTTATTTTCAGATCTATTTAATTTCAAATTTTAATAACATAAAAAGTAAGTATTTCTAAAGATCAAAAGACTACATTTTTTCCCAACAATTTCAAACAACTCATCTTATAAATTTCTTTCATGATCTCAACTCTATTTGTTGAAAGATTTGTCGCAAATTTTACTTTTGAAGGTTTGAATGATTGATGACAGATGTAACATGAGCCACCTGAGAGCTTAAAAGTGATTATTTTAGAAAAAAGAATTAATTATACAAAAAATCGTCTATCCCTTTTTTTAGTGTTTGAGCAAAAGTAGCTCAAAAGTGATTGCAAAAATATTTATTTATTTATTTATTTATTTCATTTTATAAATACAGCAATTAATTGTTTTACATTAACTGCTTTGTAAATTTAAACTTTTTAAACTGAAACAATAAATTCGAAATTCTTCTGCAACTTCTTCTTAATTTAGATTGTGATTCCTTTCAATAATATTTCAAATTTGAACTAAACACTTCTTACCAAGATCCCCATGTATCAGATAATTAGAGATCAACAGCAAATGTTTTCTAGTTGATAAAACCCCATCAAGCCTGAAATTTTCTTCTAAAAAATTAATCACGTGTTTAGTTGTCAATAGCACTGAAAGTTTGTCTGCTTCTAGATACAAATAAATAAGCAATAACATAAGTTTTAATTTATAGGAGATAAAATAGAAACAATCACTTTCTGTTGGTGCAAGCTAACATATAATATGACAACTTAAATATTAGTCTAAAATTATTTTAAATGTCGAATGTTAAATATTTTTTGACCATTTTGGGTCATATTGAGACAACGTGTTTGAAGATCTCAAGTTTGTACCAAATTCAATTTGAACTTTTTAATAAATTTTCATTTTTACAAATTTATAAACCAGTTTAAGTTTGTTTTAAGATTTATTTCGATTAAAATAGTCATATTAATTGAATCAATTATTAATATTTAATTTTTATTATATTATTTATTGCAATAAACTCATATAATAATTATTAGTTTTATAATTAAAGCATTTTCTTCAGCAAATGATATATAACAATTCCAATTTCTTCATTTTTTTATCAGTAGAATTTGTCAATTGTAGCCATGTGTTAAATAGAATAAATAATTATTATTTATTACAATTTACTTGTAGTTTTAACAATATAAATACTAGATAAATAAGTTGTTATTTTATAAAAGCTTGTTTTTATGTTCAAATTTTTTATCTTTAATTTATCAAAAACTTTTTAACATAAAAAATTATTTTAAATAGTTGTAATGTATAGATAAGTTTGAAATTTCTTTTTATAAGTGTTTCTTCTACATCTAAAATTATTTGTATAACTTTTTATATCATTAATATGTTTTAATTATTTTATATAAATATTACCTGAAATAATGAGTTAGTTAATTTATTTTTATTTAATTATAGAAATATATCAATTATGATATAATTTTTTATTACTGTTAGATAATTGACTAATTAGTTATTATAAATATGATTAATTCAATTAAATTTTATTAAATTGATTAAATAATTGCTACTAGCAATTTATTTTATAAATAGTTTTATTAAAAAAAAACTTCTATTTTTTTCAACTAATTTTTAGTTCTATAAAACTTATGTCTTTAAAAAAATATTTATTAGTTACTTTGTTCACTTTTCAGTTATGTGTTATTTTTTAAGGTTTATAATTCATTTTAATTATTTAAGTTCATAAAATAATGAGAATATTTTATGTATGAAAGGTATTGTTAATAATAGCTAATAATTGATGCATATGAATAAAGAGAAATTCTAATATTGTTATAAATGAAGATAAAAAATTTTATCCAAAACTATTTTGACTACAAATGTTGACAGTTGATAATTAAATCACAAGAGGTGCTAACCATGAGTGTTTTCTAAACTTTTTCTGATTATCAATCACTCTATCAAGTGGATTTACTTTTATTTATCTACTATCTTGGAATATTAAAAGATTCATCAAGAAAATTTGGGAACACTTTTATTGTCATCATGAAAATTATACAAATATCTAGCTTCTGAACAAACATCTTTTTACTGTAACAACCAATCAGAATAAGGCTAAGTCATCTTCTACAGCTATTTATCTTGCTTCAAATGCTAGAAGGCTTAATTTAAGCTTTGAAATCTATTCATGCAAAGACTCTGCAACCTCCTCAATGACTTCTTATCAGATGAAGATCTAAAAGACACAATAAAAAGTTCAACAAAATCCTATTTACTTCACTTTTAACATCCAAAATCTTTAACGGCAAGAGATGCAAGTGTTTTTTGAGAAGTTGATCTTACATGATTCTACTTGAATCTCTTTAGGAGTTTATGAAATGGATGTTGTGATTGAGTCTTCAAATCTTGCGTTGGATCATATCCTCTCATCTTTAGAAGATCTTTGTGATGCTCTTCATCTATAAGATTACTAAATAGAAGAAGATTAAAAGATAAGTCATCGGATCACAAGACTTATGATAAAGATCACTTGAAATATTCATCTACATCAATCAGATTAGATGAAAAGATCAATCGATTGATGAGATTAGGATCACTTGATTTTAAGCCTCAAATTTCAAAACTCAATGACGTCACAAGCGCGTCGCTCTTATCATCAAAATCCTCTTCAAAGACTCACCACTGGATGCCGAGAAAGATCCAATTGATCTTAGTGACAAGATTATCTCGTCGTTGATGACGTCATTGAAATTTCTAGACTTTTAAAAATAGATGGTGAATCACTGACGCTGCTGATGACGTCATCGACGCTACTGCTGATGATGACGTCATACACAGTATCACTAAGTCAAAATCTGACAAGCTAACGCCTTAAGTAGAAACGTAATGACGTCAGTGATGATGACGTCAAAATGTCATGAACTTTTCGCGCAAATGACGTAATGTTGAATCAATGTTTCGCGAAAACTTCTTTCAGCGTTTTCTGCTTCGTGATGATTAATCAATATTTTGTTTATTGACAGAAATGTCACTTGAAAATGTTCTGTTGCTTGGTTCTGGAGGTCGTGAACACGCGATTGTCTGGAAGCTTCAATCTTCTGTAGACGTTGCTAGGATATTTGTATCACCTGGTAACGGTGGCGTTGCTAAGCTAGGTACGCGGTTACATCGTGGTACAAATTTCTTTCAGTTTATTCTTTTTCAGCTGGTTCAAAGGTTGAGGTGGTTGAAGGACTCGATGGTCATGAAAGAATTGTCGCTTTTTGTCGTGATCGACGAGTTTCGATGGTCGTAGTTGGTCCAGAAGCCCCATTAGCAGCTGGACTTGCTGACCATCTCTTGAAGGAAGGTTTGACAGAAAATTTAAGTTTTATTTCTAAGTTTAAATTAATTAAACATTTTTGCCAGTGACCAGGTTTAGTTATGGCCCAGTATTTGAGACAAACCAGTTATGGGCCAGTATTTGGGACAAACCAGTTTTGGTCCAGTATTTGGGACAAACCAGTTTTGGTCCAGTATTTGGGACAAACTAGTTGTGTCCTAGTACCTGCAGCAAGTCAGTTGTGGCCCAGTATTTGGGACAGTCTAGTTATGGCCTGGTTGCTGGGACAAGCCACTTGAGTACCAGTAGTTAAAACAAGCAACTTGTGGACCAGTAGTTAGGACAAAGGAGATTTTGCCAAATCGACTGATTTTGGACCTGGGTCGCTAGGACTTAGGTCACTAGGACTTGGGTCGCTAGGACTTGGGTCACTAGGACTTGGGTCACTAGGACTTGGGTCGCTAGGGCTTGGGTCGCTAGGACTTAGGTCACTAGGACTTGGGTCACTAGGACTTGGGTCGCTAGGGCTTGGGTCGCTAGGACTTAGGTCACTGGGACTTGGGTCGCTAGGGCTTGGGTCGCTAGGACTTGGGTCACTGGGACTTGGGTCGCTAGGGCTTAGGTCGCTAGGACTTGGGTCACTGGGACGGGTGTTTTAATCTTAATTAGATGAACATTTAATCATTTGATTTGTTTAAAAGAAAATTTGTAAAATATTAAAAAATGATTAAAATATATTTCATTAAAATGAAAAAAACTTTTAAAAGGTATCAAATGTTTCGGACCAACAAAAAAGGCTGCAGAAATCGAATCAAGTAAAAAATTCGCGAAAGATTTTATGATCCGTCACAAGATCCCAACAGCGCGATACAAGGTTTCAAACCAAAGTTTTCAATTTCATAAAATCAATTTGTTTAAAGTCATTTACAGACTCAAAAGAAGCTTGTGACTTCATCAAAACTGCTTCTTACCCAGCACTAGTAGTAAAAGCAAGTGGGTTAGCTGCTGGTAAAGGTGTAGTAGTTGCTGAAACCCAAGATGAAGCATGTCAAGCTGTTCATCAAATTCTTGATGTAAGTTTATCAAATTTCAAATTTGTTTTTATGATTTTATTGAAACAGAATAAAGAATATGGTGAAGCTGGAAATACAATTGTTATTGAAGAGTTACTAGAAGGTGAAGAAGTTTCACTACTGGCTTTTGTAGATGGTTCCACTGTCAAGTTAATGCCTGCTGCTCAAGACCACAAACGGTTATTAGATGGTGACCATGGTCCTAATACTGGAGGAATGGGTGTTTACTGTCCATGTCCACAGGTTAGTTATCAATTGTTGGACCAATGGTCCGCTGCTTCGAATTAAACTTGATGATTTAGCACCTCAACCAACAACAAATCCTGTGTTTGGTGGTTGAAGGTGCTAAAGACTCACTTGCTTCTAACACCTTGACTTGTAAAAACTCCTCGACCAACAACACCAAGTCAATAATAACTTGTCTTACAAACAAATCTTGTGTTTGGTTGTTGAAGGTGCTGAAGACTCGCTTGCTTCTAGCACCTTGACTTGTAAAAACTCCTCGACCAACAACACCAAGTCAATAATAACTTGTCTTACAAACAAATCTTGTGTTTGGTTGTTGAAGGTGCTGAGGACTCACTTGCTTCTAGCACCTTGACTTGTAAAAACTCCTCAACCAACAACATCAAGTCAATAATAACTTGTCTTACAAACAAATCTTGTGTTTGGTTGTTGAAGGTGCTGAAGACTGACTTGCTTCTAGCACCTTGACTTGTAAAAACTCCTCGACCAACAACATCAAGTCAATAATAACTTGTCTTACAAACAAATCTTGTGTTTGGTGGTCGAAGGTGCTGAAGACTGACTTGCTTCTAGCACCTTGACTTGTAAAAACTCCTCGACCAACAACACCAAGTCAATAATAACTTGTCTTACAAACAAATCTTGTGTTTGTTGGTTGAAGGTGCTGAAGACTCACTTGCTTCTAGCACCTTGACTTGTAAAGACTCCTCGACCAACAACACCAAGTCAATAATAACTTGTCTTATAAACAAATCTTGTGTTTGGTGGTTGAAGGTTCTGAGGACTCGCTTGCTTCTAACACCTTGACTTGTAAAAACTCCTCGACCAACAACATCAAGTCAATAATAACTTGTCTTACAAACAAATCTTGTGTTTGGTTGTTGAAGGTGCTGAAGACTGACTTGCTTCTAGCACCTTGACTTGTAAAAACTCCTCGACCAACAACATCAAGTCAATAATAACTTGTCTTACAAACAAATCTTGTGTTTGGTGGTCGAAGGTGCTGAAGATTGACTTGCTTCTAACACCTTGACTTGTAAAAACTCCTTGACCAACAACACCAAGTCAATAATAACTTGTCTTACAAACAAATCTTGTGCTTGGTGGTTGAAGGTGCTGAAGACTCACTTGCTTCTAACACCTTGACTTGTAAAAACTCCTCGACCAACAACACCAAGTCAATAATAACTTGTCTTACAAACAAATCTTGTGTTTGGTGGTCGAAGGTGCTGAAGACTGACTTGCTTCTAGCACCTTGACTTGTAAAAACTCCTCGACCAACAACATCAAGTCAATAATAACTTGTCTTACAAACAAATCTTGTGTTTGGTGGTCGAAGGTGCTGAAGACTGACTTGCTTCTAGCACCTTGACTTGTAAAAACTCCTCGACCAACAACATCAAGTCAATAATAACTTGTCTTACAAACAAATCTTGTGTTTGGTGGTCGAAGGTGCTGAAGACTGACTTGCTTCTAGCACCTTGACTTGTAAAAACTCCTCCACCAACAACATCAAGTCAATAATAACTTGTCTTATAAACAAATCTTGTGTTTGGTGGTTGAAGGTTCTGAGGACTCGCTTGCTTCTAACACCTTGACTTGTAAAAACTCCTCGACCAACAACATCAAGTCAATAATAACTTGTCTTACAAACAAATCTTGTGTTTGGTGGTCGAAGGTGCTGAAGACTGACTTGCTTCTAGCACCTTGACTTGTAAAAACTCCTCGACCAACAACATCAAGTCAATAATAACTTGTCTTATAAACAAATCTTGTGTTTGGTGGTTGAAGGTTCTGAGGACTCGCTTGCTTCTAACACCTTGACTTGTAAAAACTCCTCGACCAACAACATCAAGTCAATAATAACTTGTCTTACAAACAAATCTTGTGTTTGGTGGTCGAAGGTGCTGAAGACTGACTTGCTTCTAACACCTTGACTTGTAAAAACTCCTTGACCAACAACACCAAGTCAATAATAACTTGTCTTACAAACAAATCTTGTGCTTGGTGGTTGAAGGTGCTGAAGACTCACTTGCTTCTAGCACCTTGACTTGTAAAAACTCCTCGACCAACAACATCAAGTCAATAATAACTTGTCTTATAAACAAATCTTGTGTTTGGTGGTTGAAGGTTCTGAGGACTCGCTTGCTTCTAACACCTTGACTTGTAAAAACTCCTCGACCAACAACATCAAGTCAATAATAACTTGTCTTACAAACAAATCTTGTGTTTGGTGGTCGAAGGTGCTGAAGACTGACTTGCTTCTAACACCTTGACTTGTAAAAACTCCTTGACCAACAACACCAAGTCAATAATAACTTGTCTTACAAACAAATCTTGTGCTTGGTGGTTGAAGGTGCTGAAGACTCACTTGCTTCTAGCACCTTGACTTGTAAAGACTTCTCGACCAACAACACCAAGTCAATAATAACTTGTCTTACAAACAAATCTTGTGTTTGGTGGTCGAAGGTGCTGAAGACTGACTTGCTTCTAACACCTTGACTTGTAAAAACTCCTTGACCAACAACACCAAGTCAATAATAACTTGTCTTACAAACAAATCTTGTGTTTGGTGGTTGAAGGTGCTGAAGACTCACTTGCTTCTAGCACCTTGACTTGTAAAGACTTCTCGACCAACAACACCAAGTCAATAATAACTTGTCTTACAAACAAATCTTGTGTTTGGTGATTGAAGGTGCTGAAGACTCACTTGCTTCTAGCACCTTGACTTGTAAAAACTCCTTGACCAACAACACCAAGTCAATAATAACTTGTCTTACAAACAAATCTTGTGTTTGGTGATTGAAGGTGCTGAAGACTCAATTGCTTCTAACACCTTGACTTGTAAAAACTCCTCGACCAACAACACCAAGTCAATAATAACTTGTCTTACAAACAAATCTTGTGTTTGGTGATTGAAGGTGCTGAAGACTCACTTGCTTCTAGCACCTTGACTTGTAAAAACTCCTCGACCACCAACATCAAGTTAAATTGAAACTTTTACAGATTTCATCAGCGGAATTTGAATTTGCGAAAGTGAGTATTTTACAAAAAGCCGTCGACGGGTTACGAGAAGAAGGTCGTGAGTTTGTTGGAGTTCTTTATGCCGGTTTAATGCTCACTAAAGATGGACCCAAAGTTCTCGAATTTAATTGTAGGTTTGGTGACCCTGAATGCCAGGTGAGATCCTTATCTTCATCTGATCTTTATCTTTACCTGATTGTTACAGACTCTTTTACCTCTATTACAAACTGATCTCTTCAAAATCTTCAAGAGCTGTTGTAACAATCAATTACACGAAGTTGAAGTCACGTGGCTCAAAAATCAGAGATCTGTCACCATGGTGATGGCGTCAGGTGGTTACCCGTACAAGTATCAAAAAGGATTCCCGATTTATGGAATCGATGACGTCACTGAGCGCGATGGGACATTTGTGTTTGAAGCTGGTACAGTAATGAGTGATGACGTCACTATGACGTCAGGTGGGCGCGTGCTTGCGGTGACGCAATTGGCTTCGACACTAGAAGAAGCTCGACAAGGTGTTATGGAAGCTGTGAACGCGATTAGCTTCGAAAACGCGATCTTCAGAAATGATATTGGCATCAGAGGAATCAATTTCATCAACAGAAGGTAAAGATGAGGATCAAAAAAGTCCTGATGATGAAGATCTTTTTATAGATCTTTGTCTTATGCTCAAAGTGGAGTTGATATCAAAGAAGGCAGTTTATTGGTTGAAGATTTAAAATCAATCGTCCAATCAACATCCAGGAACGGGAGTGATCCTGATCTCGGAGGTTTTGGAGGATTTTTTGATCTTAGAGCATCCGGTTATCAACATCCAGTTCTTGTGTCTGGTTGTGATGGTGTTGGAACCAAATTGATGGTTTGTTACCACGTTGTCATGACAACCACCTCGTTTGATGACGTCATCACCAGATCGCGCATTCAATGAATCGTCATCAAACAATCGGAATCGATTTGGTTGCTATGTGCGTCAATGACGTCATCACTCACAACGCTGAGCCGCTTTTCTTTCTCGATTATTTTGCTTGTGGAAAACTACATCGTGACGTAGCTCGTGACGTCATCAAGGGAATCGCGCGCGGTTGTCAACAAGCTGGATGTGCTCTGATTGGTTAGTAACTGATGACGTCATACAGTTGATGACGTCATCACTTATAGGAGGTGAAACAGCTGAGATGCCCGGAATGTATCATGATAAGACCTATGACCTCGCTGGTTTTGCGGTTGCCGCTTATGATCGCTATCGAGATACCACGATGCCTCGAGTCGATGACGTCATATGTGGTGACGTCATCATCGGGTTGAAGTCATCAGGAGTTCATAGCAACGGATTTAGTTTAGTTCGAAAAGTTTTGGAGATTTCAGAGATGAAATATGAGGATGCTGCTCCTTTTGATCCTCAGATTACAATTGGTAGATCTTCATCTAGGGATCATGGGAGATTACTGATCCTTATCTTTTATAGGAGATCTTCTTCTTCAACCTACTCAGATCTACGTTAAAGATCTTCTTCCGGTCCTCCGAAGATGTCCTGGAGTCAGATCTTGTGCTCATATTACTGGAGGTGGACTACTTGAGAATCTTCCAAGAGTTCTTCCTCATCATCTCTCAGCTCGTCTTGATGCTGCATCCTGGAAGATTCCTCCAATATTTCAGTGGCTTGCGATGAAAGGAAACATCTCGAAAAGTATCTTCATCTTCTGATCTTCATCTTCTTAGTATTTTGATCTTCCTCTTTCGATCTTCATCTTCTGATCTTCGTATTTTGATCTTCATCTTCTGATCTTCATCTTCTGATCTTCATCTTCTGATCTTCATCTTCTGATCTTCATCTTCTGATCTTCATCTTCTGATCTTCATCATCTGATCTTCATCTTCTGATCTTCATCTTCTAATCTTCATCATCTGATCTTCATCTTCTGATCTTCATCTTCTGATCTTCATCTTCTGATCTTCATCTTCTGATCTTTATCTTCTGAGCTTCATCTTCTGATCTTCATCTTCTAATCTCTATCTTTTGATGTTTAGCTGAAATGTTGAAAACCTTCAACTGTGGAGTTGGAATGTGTCTCGTCGTCAACTCCGCTGCTGCTGATGACGTCATCGAGTCTTTGAAGTCATCTGAACTGCTGATCGGAAAGATTGGAATCGTAGAAGAGAAATCGCGCAAACAAGATGACGTCATAGTTGATAATTTCGAAGATGCAATTAATCTGACCAAAACCGAGGTTTATTGAAATACTTGTGACGTAATTGATGACGTCATATCATCTCCTACTTCATTTGTTAATCATCTTTTTAGACTTTTGCAACAAAAGAGAAAAATATCGAAATTAAGAAGACGATAAGAAGAAAAACGAAAGTGGCTGTTTTGATTTCTGGTTCAGGTTCCTTTTTCATTAATTTTCAACAAATTGGTCGAATCCAACTTGATAAAAAGCCATTTTGGAACCTTCAGCAAAACTTTACAATTGCTCTCCAGGGAGCAACATGGAGTCAATTGTCAAGCACAGCCTCTCTTCCATCAGTTCCAACTTTGAAGTTCCTCTGATCATTTCAAATGTTTCTTCCGCAGGAGGAATACAAAAAGCAGCGAAATACGGAATCAAAACTAAAGTAAGAGAAGATGTCACGTGATCGTTGATGACTTTTATCATCTAGGTTATTGATCATCGATCTTTTAAATCCCGGATGTTGTTTGATGAGGAAGTCGATCGCGTTTTGAACGCGAATGACGTCGAATTTGTTTGCTTGGCCGGATTTATGAGACTTCTTTCAAGTGAGTTTGAAAATGATCTTCTTCGAATGATATCTTCATCTTTAAAGATTGGTTTGTGAGCAAATGGAGAGGTAAGATCATCAACATCCATCCGAGTCTCCTCCCACTCTTTAAAGGGATCAACGCTCATCAACAAGTCCTTGAATCTGGGGTCCGGTTATCTGGATGTACAGTCCATTTTGTCACGGTTCTCATCTCATCTTCTATCTTCTTTATTTGATCTTTGATCTTTAGGAGGAGATGGATGCGGGAGCGATTATATCTCAATCGTCTGTTCCCGTTCTTCCAGATGATACCATAGCAACGCTTGAAGATCGCGTCAAGAAAGCGGAACACGTGACCTACCCTGAAGCAGTTGATCTGGTTGTTGATGGAAAAGTTGTTTTATCGGAAAATAAAAATAAAGTTGAATGGATGTGACTCCGGGACCTTCTTGGGAGCTAAGATTGGATTCCTGGAGGACTTCATCTTCTCGAAAAGATAACTTCCGATCTACCAAACCAAATCTCTTTTTAGACCCAACATCTGTCTGTTTTCATAGTGGCAGGGCATACTTATAACCTGGTCCGCCCTTGCCCTGGACAGAGGTTTCTACCATTAGTCATGTTTTATCAATTGAGTAATAAATCTAAATTATAATATTTTGATAAATGACAAATCGTTAGATTTTTTAGTTTGTTTGAAGAGCAGTTTACATCGGCGATTGATCTTCATTTAGAATTTGAAAGTTTTAATAAAACTTAATTTGATTATCGAAAATATTTATTGTTTTTTAGATGTTAAATAGTTTTATCTCATAAAATTTACTAGTTTATTTATTATTTTAAAAATAGAAAAATTCATATTTAAATATTTTCTGAAATTAAATTCAATTTTTCAAACTTTACAGTTTTGATAATTGAATTGACAGTTTAAAATATTGTAGTTTACAAATAGAAGAATTTAGATAAAAGGTTTTGTTTAACTTCAAACACCTTTTAATGATTTGAATTAATATTTAATGATTAAAGTAGATGAGATCAATCTATTATCTTGTAATCCTTCAAATTGCACTACACACTGTAGAAAACTGGTCTACGAATTGGCAGCTCAGATTCCAGCCCACAAAGTCTGAACTTTTTCTCTTAAACCAGCTGCAAATTCCTTGAACCAATACTCCATCAATCGATTTATTATTCAACGAATATCTTCGGTCCTAGACCTTGGCATTACTCTACCATCTGACTTTAAATAGCGCAATTATGTTTCCAAAATCTTTGCAAAATCAATCAACCTTGTTTACTTTATTATAAAGACCTTTAATTCTAAGAACCCATGCTTTTTTATCAATCTTTTCAAATTAAACGTATGTCCAATTCTTGAATACAACGTCAGTGCATGGATGCCATATCAAGTTAGTGATATCAACAAAATCGAGTCTGTTCAGGCCACATTTACGAGATTAGTATGCAGGAAGCTGAATATTAAATACGATAGTTATAAACATCGTCTTAGCTTCATCAATTTAGATACTTTGGAAATCCGACGGATTAAATACGACTGTATAATAATAAATAAATACGACGAATGAATAATAAATCGATTGATGGAGTATTGGTTCAAGCAATTTACAGCTGGTTTGCGAGAAAAAGTTACAAGTTCAGACTTTGTGGGCTGGATTCTGAGCTGCCAATTTGTAGACCAGTTTTCTACAGTGTGTAGTGCAGTTTGAAGGATTACAAGATAATAGCTTGATATCATTTGCATACACAAACACACTGACATCATCTACTGCTACTAATCTTCTGATGAGGTTTTGAATGAAAATTAAAAAGAGAAGGGGACCCAGAACAGAACCCTGAGGAACACCACTAGTGATTTGTCTAGAAGTAGATAAAAATCTTTCTACACGAGTTTGTTGGATTCTACCTGATAAGTAATCTTCAATCCACTGTAAGATAAAGCTGTTAATTTTTAAGTTATTTAATACAGTTTTCAATACTTTTATTTTATCAGCTTTAATTATTTTCCAAAGTTTTCACTTTGCTTTGTGAATATTTATTCCTAATTTTTTATGTTTATGAACCAAACTTATAATCCAATCATAAAATGATTCTAAGTAATAGATTAGGCCAATTGCTGCGTCTTCTATGTTTAGCATCTTCCTCTACCATCTTCAGCTTTTGAGAAGAGGTTAACATCTGCCTTTGGGCGGTACATTCTCTTTCTCAGCTTGTGTCCAGTTTTCTAATTTCATTTAATCTTCATTTGATTAATCATAAGGTTTCTACATCTCTTCCACTCCTAAGTTTCAAAAGTATTTTTATGATTTGAAGTTTATTTTATGAAAGATGTTTCTTTTTACCTTCTAACTTCGGTAATAGACTTGATACAAGTCTCTTGAAGTACCTTGGAACAAAATCTAAATATTCTCAACTGAGAACTCTTCAAACTACTCGTACTTATCAATTATTATCTAGTTTTCTATTCGAATAAGCTTCTTACTTAACAAATTCTGTTTGAATAAGGTTATAGAAAGTTATATTTTATTAAATAATGTTTATGAGTTGTGATGAAATTATTTTTAGTAACTGATTTGTATATTGCTTGTGATAAATCATTCTATTTGGTTTTTCGTGTAGACATATAGCCTACAACCAGAAGTATCAGAATATTGATCAGAAATTTCAAAGATTCGATCATTTCGAATCAATGCATCTATTTTCATTTCTTTTATATATTAATCATAACTTATTATATATAACTTTTTCTTTATATAGCAGGAAGTGATTTCTATCTAGTTTTCTAAGTTATCTGGTTATTAGCAAAGCTGCAAATAATTTTTTGATAATTTAGGAAAAATAAATGATAAAAAAAGTTAAAAATTGTTTAAAGAAAATTTGAAAAACGCTAAAAGTCAACTTTGAAATATTTTTAATAAAAGATGCTTGGAAAGATAGAGACATAGAAAGATACTTTCATTCAAAGATTGAAAATAAAGTTTGTGATACTTGAAAAGACACAAACTAGTTTGAAAAACATTTTGTAAACGACAACTTAATTATAAAACCAATAAATTAGCAAAATATCCAACTTAAATATCTCAGTGGCCTAAGATGTAAGTTGTATCTTTAAGTATTGAGATCAACTGGGAGCTTTTGTTTGATCTAACTAACATCTAGACTTAGAGAGTTTAGTGATCTAGAGTAACTGTCAGTTGTAATTAGCAAAAGTTTACTGATAATCTACAACATGAAAATAACTCAAATTTTTTTAAATAATTTTCAAAAATTTTTATTAAATTTTTAACTCAAATATAAAAGTCAAAGAATACTTTCAATTTTAGTGAAGATGTCAAACTGATTTAGGAACTAGTATTAGATGTTAAGATCAATTGAAAGATTTAATTGGATGTTGGAGTTATCTGAAAGTCTTATTGATGCTGATAAAATATCAAGAAACTGAAAAATAGATTTTATCAAAAAATTCAAAAGTAAGAATTTAGAGGAGTTTTTTAGGATCCATTCATTGATGTCTCAAAAACTGGATTGAAAGGATTATCTGTACCCGAAGCAGAAAAAGATGAATTTTTAAAAGTTAATTCTTCTATATCTCGTTGTAATTTCATAATTTCTTTATCTTTTTCTAAACATGTTGATTGTGTCGCCGACAAAACCGTCTTTAACTGACTGTAAATAAAACTGTTGATAAAATCAATCACGTGTTGATCTTTTACTCACGTGATCTCCGACGATTTGTTCATTAAAAGTAATCTTTGCTCCTCATTCTCATGTTCCTTTAACTTTAAATGATTCTCTGTATGCTGAAACTTGGTCACTTTAAGTTTGTAAGAATCATTCTAAAATCAAATATAAATAAAATAATTAAATAAATATACAAAAGACTCCAACAATATAATTGAATCAGTTTTTGAGGTAGATTAGAATCTTTGAATCTTATTTGCTGCGAGTTGATTCAATTGAGTTTTAAAGAATCAATTAAAGTATAAGATATAAAAACGTGAAATCTTCTGCTAGATATTGGATGTTGGGAAAAGGTGGGAGCTTCTGTTGGATGTTGGGAAAAGGTGGGAGCTTCTGTTGGATGTTGGGAAAAGGTGGGAGCTTCTGTTGGATGTTAGGATCCAAAAATAGTTCTTCTTTGAAATTACTTAAAAATTAAACTGTTAACAATTCAATTACTGAATGATTGAAATAATAAAAGAGCGATTTATGTGGATATAAGAAATCACATCAAAATATTGCGATGAAAAACGTTGAAATACATTTACAAGTGACAAACCACGTGACAGATTTCAGCTGACTTTTTTATCAATGAAACAAAAAATGATTTCACGCTTGAGTGACTTCACAATACAATTTTATAAACATCAAAATTCAAACCTCTTTTTGTAGTTTATGAATTTGAACATTTTTCAACTCAATCATACTCTGAGTACTTTTCAAATCATCATAAGATTTTTTATAAGGTTCTATTAATATCTGAAACAAAATATTTTAATTTAGTTGAAATTAAAAATGTCTAAAATTGAAAACAAAAATAAAAAATTATTTAAAATGTTTTTGAAAATTTATTTAGAAAAAAAAGTTCTAATATTTCAAGTTGAAAAAATTCAAATGTTTCAAGTTAAATAAATAAACTAAATATTTAATAGAAGAAAAGAATATTGAAAGATTCATTTGTAAGATTTGAAAAAGGATCGTTTAGTGGATGTTGGGATCAACTAAGGAGCTTATTTCAAATCCTAAAATCGAAAATTGTTTCAAGTAAATGACTTACAAGAAGTTTTTCTTCAACTTGTTCATCAAATTTATTTTTTACTTCTTCTAATTCTTGCTTCAACTCTAAAAAGATTTTTATCAAATAATTTAGAGATTTCTATTTGGAAACACTAACCGTCGTTGACTGAAGTCACCTCAGCTAACTGTAAATAAGAAATTGGTGAAAAAAATACAAATTTCAGAAATTACAAACTTCTTTTTCCTGAATTTCTTCTTTTTCTTTCAAATCTTTCAGATATTTGACTTTTAACTTCTTTATAGAAGATTCTAAATTGAGAGAATCATGAAAAAATACTAAAAAATTTGAATTATTAAATTACCTGATTCATGGTTTACTTGGATTAATTTCAATTTTAGATCTTCAATTTCTGATTCCAGATCTTTTATAATAGAAAGCTGAAAAAAGATTTGAAAAAATCAATTGATAAATTTGAGATGATTAAATATTGATTAGATAATTTAAAACAACAGAAAATTGAAACAACAACAAACAAATAAAACAAACTGAAACCTTTCTTGCTTGTTTTCTACAACAAGAAGAAGGATTTTTAGACAAAGTAGTTCCCATTTCATTTTCAAAACGATTTTATAAAAATTTCAGCAAAATAAAAAGAAATTGTTTTTTTTTTTTACTTCTCTTTTCTTAATTCTCTAATTTTGAAGACGCAAGAAAATAGACTTTGATCGAAAATGACTAAATATTGATAAGATCGGATATTTTAGGGGTTTTTTTCATTTAATCAGCATTTTAATTGAAATCAAATCAAAACAATTCTCTCTGGCGCCCTTTAGTGGAAAACTGACCTGTTTCGACGTCGATGTGATCTTCTTCTCAGGAACAACTTCTAAAAACAAATTTTTAAAAATTTAAATCTGAAATTTGGATTTTTCAAAAAATTAATTTTATTTTTAAATAATTTCGAGACAAGTGACGTCATTAGAGTTACTTGTTGGTTTCTGGAGACGCGATGATGACGTCAAAGGATTCGTAGATGATTCAGCTTGCAAAGATTCTGATGACGTCACACTATCAACTGAAAATATTCAAATTTCTTTAAACTACTTTTTTTCAAAATCAAAAATTTTTTTGAAAGAAATTTTCCGAAACTAAAAACTGAATAAAAATTCTTCAAAAAAATAGCAAAAGAAATGAACCAGTAAACCAACCAGTAACCAGTAAACCAACCATCTGATGAAACAACTACTTTTAATGACGTCATCAAGCTAAACTGTAAATGATTTTCTAGTAGTAGTAAAATGCATTTCAAGACGATCGTTTAAAATGACGTCATTTGATGACGTCATTCCAAAAATAGAATAATTTGAGGTTAAGCAGAAAGCATTTTAAAAGCTTGTTGGCATGGTTACGATGATTTTGGTATTTCAAATAAATTTTTTAGATTTTCCTTTAAGTGGCTTTAAAATGGTCTTTCTGGCTTTTTACTTTTCTGGCCCAAAAATTAACTTTTTGGCTTTTTTTTAGCAATTTCAAAATTAACTTATATTTTTAAATTTACAAACTTTTTTTGCTTCCAGCTTTTTTCTTCAAACCAGTAGCAGATGGTGGCAACAAACTGGTTCTTCTACTGATACTAGTTGCTGCTGATGGTACTGGAATGGTTTTTTTTGGTATATTTGATGATTTTTTGCTTCGACTCCGTATTGGTATTGATGGTATTTCAGTTATGGGACCACTTCTAGCTTTTGAAGCTTTAGTATTATCAGTTGTTGTTCGTCTTAAATTATAAACTGGTCTTATAGATGAAGCTGATGAGGTTGGTCTTGGTGACGCCATCTACAAGAATGACGTCATCAGTTTTGTTTAAATTCAAAAATTTACTTTTATCAACAGAAGTGTAGTCATTGATGACGTCATCATCTAGAATAACTTCTGATAATATGACGTCATCATCAAAATTAAATGTTAATGAGTGAATGTATATAGTAGCTGTGACAACAAAAGTCACGTGGCAGCTTTTCAGCGAATTAGTTGCTATGACAACAATGAATGTCGATTTCGCAGTAATAATTTTACGTCAAAATCATTGAAGCGTGAAATTCAGAAAAATAAATTTCAAGAATTTTACAATTAGAAAACTTGGTTGAAATATTCATGTTTGCAATAACCAATAATTTACAAGAAAAACTGCTTCAAGTGAAATTAATAAAAAAATATTCATTCATAAAATTACATTTTTCAATCAACCAATCACAATCGAGTATTTTACTAACTTGTAGTCGCGCATTTGCAGCTGCATTCATTCGTGGCATTTTTATTTTTTTTGTCATAGTCTGTATGGAAATTGTTGATGACGTCATCACTACGTAATAACAAGTCGAAGAGAATTAAAACCTTTTTTGGAAGCTTTGAACTTGTACTTGGTGCTTCAGAAACTGGATTTGAAGAAGTTGTAGCATGTGTTGAATCATTTGGTTGATTCTGTGATTCATTAGTATCTGAAAATAAAATAATTAAAATTCTGAAATAACTGGAAAACTTTCCATAAAATAAAAATTTAAATAAGATAAATTGTGGGAAAATATAATTAAAATTTTATTAAACTAATAAAAAAAATTAGTTTTCTTGTCTAGTTTTAGTATTTGAGCAAATTAGATATTAAAACCAAACCTCTTATAGTAAATAAAGACTTCAAAACTGTTTACATAACTTTTTTTAAGACTAGTTTAACTAACAGGAAAATATGAATGAAAAGAAAACAAAGTTGATACAATAAAAAGCTTCAATAAAAGAGCTGAAAATTTTATTATAAAATATCCATGCATATTTCAAAATGAGAATGTGACAATAGAAAGTTGAAAATATTTATTTCAAGTAGAATAAACTTTGAAATATTTGAAAACTGTTTTTTTTTAGAAATAACTTTTTCAAATTTTATGAAAATATTTAAGATAAACAAATTTCATTTTAACAACTTCTCACCTTTCACAGTATATGTTGAATTCATAACATTTTCTTTTTCTTCTAATTTCTTAGAACTACAAGAACCTAATAACATATTAACAACTTTAATATTTTTCTATTTATTCAAAGCATGAAAGTGACAAATTCTACAGCTCTTAAAGTAAACAAAACAAGTTAATATAAGCAGAAAGATATTAAAAAGGTTTAAAAAATCATTATAACTGATATAAAAAGAATAAAAACACTGCAGATTTACAAGTAAAATACAAATTGAACAAGATAAATGCAGAAACTGGTAATGTCACTTGTTAAAAAAATCAAATTTTTATTAATATTTTTAAATTACATCATCAAAAACAAAACTTACCATTTAATGAAGACTTCTTAGCTTTTGTAGCGGGTGTTGATGAACAAACAAATTTAGATGCTATAAAATATGTATTAAGTTTAAAAATATCAAATTGAAACTTAACTTACAACAAGATTTCATAAAACTTTCATCAGAATCTTCATCAATTAGATTAGGGATTGAAGCAAGCTAAAAATATAAATTAAATTATAACTAGTGATTACTAAAAGTAAAATGCAAATAAAAAATAATTACAAAAACTCACTAACCGACAAAGCAGATAAAATAGAATCATCTTGTAATTGGCTTTCATCATTATTCACTCCTTGAAAAATAAAAGCAGATTTTATACAAATTATATTTATTTTATTCAACACATGACTGAAAAAAAACAAATTATAAAAAGCTCTTGTAACAAACAAACAACAATATGACCTCAAAGATAATGAAAAGGTGTTATATATCATATTTTAACTTAAATAATCTAGAAAATAATCAATTATTAAAGAAATTAAGAAATATTAAAGATAATAAAGAGAATGAAAATATTATAATTCATTTGTTGAAGGAAATTACTTAAATGATATTTTGAAATAGAATTTATATGAAACCATACAAATTGTAGAAATAAATAAATTAAAAATACTTACTTTCCATTTTAAGCAATTCAGTTAAAATATTTCGTAAATATTCAGATATTAAAGAAAAATATATAAATAAATAACCTGAAAAATTTTCAAAAACTTAAAAAAATTCTTTTAAGGCTAAAAAAATAAATAAAATAGCTTTAAATTGAGTTTTAAAAAGTTAATAAATGTTAAACAATTATGAAATTACTTAAAAGTTACAGTAAAAAATAAAACTTTAAATAATTTAACAAGAATAATTTATATAGAAAAATATATAAAAGTAAAATATAAATTGACAATAAGATATGTAACAACACTTAACATTTTTGTAATATAAAAGTTACAAGCACTTTAACATAAGTAGTTATATGAACATCATACAATAGCTTGCATTGTAGTAGCAACAACTTATTTAAACATTAAATTAAATTGCCGCTAAAATTCAATATTCAGTATTCACAAAAATATTTCTTTAATTCTAACTACTAAAAAGCCAACAAAAAGATGTTTTATTCGTAAATCGAAAAATAAAAGAAAATATTTTCATAATTTAAACAATAAACTTTCAACCTAAATTTTTTTACAAAATTCATAATTTATTTATTTATAATAAAAGGAAACTATTAAGAAAAAATGTAAAAGGTTTCTACTAGTTTAAATTTTTAAGTTTTAATTATTCCACAAAAATTTCTATTTATTTCTTCCAAAATATTAACAAACTGTTTCTTAGTATATTTTTCTTATACTCATTTTTATGGTTAATAAAATTAAGAATTACGAATGAAAAGAACAAATTGCGTTGTTTATTTTTTTGATCTAGTATACTTAGCTATCATTAGTACATATCATATTTTTAAAATACATAAACAGTTTACTAGTAGTTAGTTCATTGATAACTTTTTTTATAGTATTGCTCGAGCTTTAAAACTGATTATTTTTATAAATTCTTTTGATCTTCTAAACCTGTAACTTATTATTTACAAACATGCCCACAATATAAAATAAATTAATCTTTTAAAAATCATTTAATATTTTCTAACAATATAACAAACTAGATATGGTTCAAGTTATTAATAAAGTTCTTAGTTTAAAACTAATTTTAACATTTTAGTTTCTACGTTGAAAATTGAATTCATTAAGAAATTTTTCTTCTTTCAACTAATAAATAATTTGCAAATAATTTTACATCCTAAAACACTAATTCAATATGCGGTTACTCATCATTATTCCAAATAAAAACGAATATAAATATAATATTTATCAAATGAAGGATGTAATATCACTAAATAATTCAGCTGATTGCTGAACGTTCAGTTTCTAAACAAATAATTCCTTTAAACATTTTTAATAATTAAAAAATTTAATTTCTTTATCAAAACAGTTGATATTTTATCATAATATTTCAAATCTTTCAACATAATAATCACAAAAACGTTTGTTGCTTTGTTTTTCATCTCATTAACACAAAAAAAGCTAATCATAACTGATTAGTTTTTAAACAATTGGTTACTAAAGTCATTAAAGATTTCTTTTCCGTTTGTTATAAAAATATTTGAGTAAATATAAGATTAATATTTGAAATTTTTATTGTTAGATAATTGATATTGCTGAATAAAATTTAGAATAAGTTTTTCCATGTCTTAATTTGAAACAAAAAAATTTTTATTCACAATTAGCTAATTTGATTTCTGTCAAAGTAAAATAATTTAATAATAGTTTTTACTATATAAATACAATAAATAGATTTATAGAAAAATATTTAATGAACTAAAGGTGAAAATTTATTTAAATGAATAAAATTAATTTCAGGATATCTACTAAAATATCTTGAAAAAGTTTTTTTTTTGAAAAGTTTGAAGTTTGTGTATTTAGATTAAAAAAAAAATTAGTTTTATTTATGTTGATATAAAATGAGAAAAAATTTTAGAATAGAAGTAGATTATTCTATTTTTTTAATTATTTAACTTTATTTGTTTATTAAGTAATTTATTTATTTTTTATTTGTTTATATAAGCAGGTTGTATCAATTTCTATAAAAGATTTTATTTATAAACATCAAAATGTCAGAATTTACTGAAGAAATGTTAAAAAATCTTTCAATTGAAGACAAAAAAATGATGATAGAAAACAGAAAAGTTCTTTTAGAAAACGTTTCAACTTTAATTCATTTACACGAAAGATTTAGATTAAAAAAACCGATTTTACGTCATGATCAGAGCAAAGATGATGAAGATCAGATACAATATGAAAAAGATAGAAAAGAATTTTTCCAACTTTTATCTGAACTTTCCAGACTTGAATTGTCGCTTAGAAAAGATCAAAATTAATGAGATTTATTCTTCAAGATTTTCTTATTCATAAAACAGTTTTAATTTAAATTCAAAAAGTTTTTAAAAGATTGTAAAGAATACTTTTCGAGAAATAAAAGCTCAAAATACATCAGTGACAATTTCTGAAGATTTAAAGTTAATCTTTTCTTAAATCTTCAAATTCTTCATCATATTCAAAGACATCAACCAAATACCATCTTGATTAACCAATTCTAAAACAAATTCAGAAACATCTTTATCAAATTAGGATAAAAGTAACTGAAAATCATTTGATGTTTTGTAGAAACTTGTAACTGAAAGCTAATTGAAATTTGATAACAAATACTTTTTACAGATTTCTCTTGAAATTGATTCAAGTATGAAACTAAAATATTTTCATGACGGAGACTACAAAAAGCTTTGAAATATAATTCTTTAGTTAGTCTCTAATTACATTTTCAATTTCTTTCTTATTTATTTCATAAGGGAAATAGTTTTATTAAAACTACTGAATGCACTTTTAAAGAAGCACTTTTGAAAAATAAAAATGGCTTTCATCTAGTAATAAGCAATCCATGTTGTAAAGAATTTGAATTCGTGGCCCGCCGAACAGAAGTTATCCAGTTGTTGGCCATGCAGCAGGATTCCACGCCAACAAAGTATGCAGCGGAACAGAAGGACTGATGCAGCTACATCCAGCTAACGTCTCAGGAGTTATCAGAACGACACTGAGTACAGTGACAAGCTGTCTACGAGGCTCCAACTCCGCTTTTAAATTCGGAGTTTTGCATCTTCTAGAAGTATTTTCATAACAAGACTAATAAGGCCTACCAGGTTTTGTGGACTTTCCTTGTCGCAAATATGTGTTTGCCCGACTTCGAACCTGGGACCTTCTACGTGTTAGGTGGTTGTGATACTACAGAAACGGACAAATATTAAAATAACTTCAACTTTTACTATCATCATAGGAAGAAGTGGGACTCATAGATGTCTCTAATCTTCAATAATTGTCGCTTGATTACCTTCAACTAAATGAAATGATCATAAAAGCGATGTTGGGTTTCAAAAGTACTTCGAGTACTACTGAGGTTTCTTAGAAGAGATTTTTCTTCGAGTACTTTCTACAAACTTTTCAACCAATCAAGAAAATTCAATTGTTTCGATTTTATCGAAGTTTTGAAGAGAATATTTTTATGATATTTAATTTGAATTATTCAAACAACAAACAGAGTCATGTTTATAAGAAGACAAAAACGAAAAAAGAAAAGTACAAAAGTAACAATAATACTATAGCAAGTTGTAATAAAGTTCAAATAGATAAATAAATATCAAGTAATTAGCTTCATGTGATAATTAAAATATTTTTACAGGAGATAGATAAGACTTGAAAATTGGAATGATTTCAATCTAAGAGTACTAATGGAGTGAATAAAGTAAGATGAGGATGATGCATGAACTGATCACTCCAGCGATGATGATCGAATCTCGACGTTTTCGAAGATTCACTTTCTTCACGAGATTGTTGATGGCCGGGAAGCGATCTGAAGATGCAAGAGAGATCTTTATCATAAGAGATCTTTTGATGCTTTTATGAAATCTTTTTGAAAATCTTTGATAAAAGCAATTTGTATATAAATGTCTCACTAGCAAGGTTGTTTATTCTTGTTGTTATTCCTTTAAATATTCTTCGTTGCTGACCAACATTCTCCTTAGTAGCCATTGCAATTCTACACAAGATCTAATTGTTGAAAAAACTCATTTTCAAAATATGAAATGTTGTTCGAAACTCTTCCAAAATATTTGAAAATAAATCAATATTGAAAGTAAAATTTGAATGACGAATCTGAAGACATCTGATCATTTTGATATCATAAATGATAAAAGGTTGAAAATGGAAGAATAAGAGATGAAGAAGAAGAAAAAAATGGAGGAGAAGAAGAAGAAGAGATTGTTATTATCTTTCAAAGAAAAAATTTTGATGAAAAAATATTTAAAGTTTCAAATAGAACCTCTCATAGAAGAATCAGTTCCATAAAACTTGGAATCTTTCAATACTTGATCCTAATATCTTGTGGCTGCAATTCTCAGAGTAGACCCAGACAGAAAATATAGTCCTTGACCTTGATGTCACTGTCCCAGGTCACTGAGTGTTGGACCTAAAGTATTAGAGTGGTTCAGCTTTTCTTCACTATCATAAAATCCAATGATTGGATGGACTTCTAGCAGTCCTATGGATGGCGCTGGAAGATGATTCTTCTTGAGATCCATGGTATGAGTCATCCTTGCCAATGTGGAGGTGACAGCATCATCTGGCGGCAAAAAAATTATTAAGGAAAGTTTAAAATTAGATTATTTGTAATTGTCATATTTTATTTATTTTATAATATTGTCATGTTTCAGTCGAAAACGGCTTTGCTGTAAGCTGGGGCAGAAATTATGGAAACCGTTGCCAGCAAAGTAACTAAAGTAGGAACAGAAGGACTGATGCAGCTACATCCAGCTAACGTCTCAGGAGTTATCAGAACGACACTGAGTACAGTGACAAGCTGCCTACGAGGCTCCAACTCCGCTTTTAAATTCAGAGTTTTGCATCTTAATATGGTCCTTCTACCGGGGTTTTTATGGACTTTTCCTTGTCGCAAGTATGTGCCCGCCTGTGCTCCAACCCGGAACCGTCCACGTGTTTGGCGGGTTTGATAACCACTACACCACAGAGGTGGACAATATATACATGTATGCGTTGAATAAATAAAATTACTCAGTTTTTTGCAAGCTTACAAAAGTAACAAGCAAATGAGCGTTTCTTCATCTAAAACTTTCATCAATTGATTGATTAAAAAGATTCGAACTTCAAAGTAGGAACCGACAGTAGTATCGTGAACTAAACTCAATAAGTGTAAATGAGATGTTGAAATAGGTGCTGCCAACAAAAGCCTGCTAAATGAGGTGTTTTAGAGGGATATCTCCAGGCAGAAAAGACACGATTATCGATTTGATGATGTTAAACTCCAAAAAACGATTTTGCGGTGATATAATCAACTGTGTCGGGGCTCTTCAGAGACAGGATCAACAGCTTCTTCCACTAATTCGTTTGGTGTTGGGACTCTTCAGAGATAGGATCAACAGCTTCTTCCACTAATTCGTGTGGTGTTGGGACTCTTCAGAGACAGGATCAACAGCTTCTTCCACTAATTCGTTTGGTGTTGGGACTCTTCAGAGATAGGATCAACAGCTTCTTCCACTAATTCGTGTGGTGTTGGGACTCTTCAGAGACAGGATCAACAGCTTCTTCCACTAATTCGTTTGGTGTCTCGTGCTCTTCAGATTGAGCGGTGATATATGAGATTGTGATATTCTACAAGTCCAACGTTATCATAGTCTGGTTAATAAATAATAAATTGTTTGGATTTCTTCATCTTAATCATAATGACTAATATACAGATGTAGAAAGTTCTTGCTCTAAAAAGGCATCAAACACAAGTAACATCAAGCTAAACAAGTTCATTGCCCTGGTAGCTTGGTCACCTTTTAAGGATGACAAACCTTTGGCTGGTACAGACATATCATATGATGACAATTTTATTGTAAAAAGATCTGGTTTTCAAATGACCTCAAAATTGATGCCAAAAATACATATAATCCTAAGAAGTAATAGTTTGTCAAATTCTGTGTCTTATAATCCCAACTTTTGAAGTAGACAAAGAAGAGTTAGAAAAAAAGGGAAAAAGTTTGTAATAATTTGTGAGAACAAATGAAAATCAGTTAATAAAATATTGAAGACTCAAAACTTACAGTCAGTCAACCAACAAGAACCAAAATTATTAAAAGCAGAGAAAAGAGCTGCAATTAATAAGCTAGCAGAAGGAGAAGTTCGAATATAAGAGATGATGTCCCATCTTGTTTAACTTCAATCTATGATTTTTATTTTGTAGATAGTCGGCATCTAATAAATACATGATTTGTTTTTCTGTGCAACAAAAAGTCTTCAATCTGAAACAATGAAAGCTCATGATAGTGACAATAAAATACCCTGAATGTACATTTGCTTCAGTAGAAGTACTTATTAAAAGTTGAAATAATCATAATCTGTGGGTATAAACAAGGGCAGCTACAAGTGAATGTGATGAAGTGAACATCAACTACAAGATGACATGGTTCTCACTCAAAGTTTTTGACAATTGTAAGTTTTAGGCAATTAGTTGTCACAAGTACATAACATCTTCATTTTACAAATCATTTCAAATTATTGGAGTTTAAGATGTTGAAAATCAAGTTTATAGTGAACATATGAGTTCTTAAAAGTTTTCTACCATAAAATTGACTTAATATAACTTAAACTAAGAACTATTTATTATGTTAGTAAACTCACAGTTTAGTATGAACTGAGATAAGAACAGAAATTGGGCAATCATGATGTTTTCATAAAAAAACTCCAAAAGAAGATGTTAAAAAGATTTCAAGATTATTTTCATGATGATCTGAAAATAAAAGTTTAAAAATAATAATTATAAATTTATTTTATAAAGTATGCATAAGTACTAAATATATTTTCTACTAATAATTCTTTATTAATACTAATTATATCAATATTTTTATGAAGTTTAATAAAAAAAAATGTAATGTTTAATTAAGATTATAATATAAAAAGTAAAACAACAAAAATTTTAAGTTTTTTAAAAATATGAAAATTATTTAATACTAAAAAAATTTATAATATATATAATTAGATAAAAACAACTTTAAAAATCAAATTTTATTAAACAAAAATGTAAAAATGCTGTGAATTACAAAAAATCTAAATTAAAAGAAATCTAAAGAAAATTATTTAAAAGAAATTAAATAAATAATATTTGAATATATATCTGAATAATAATACCTCAAATTATTTATTATCAATTTATTTAGAATAAAAAAAAAATAAATTCAATAAGAAAATCATTATAGTAAATTGATTTAGTTCAGAAAAACAAATATAATATGATTTAATAAGCAACTAGAACAACAAACTTCAAACAATTTTAAATTAAAAAATTTAATTCAATATCATTGTCAAAATAATTAAACTAAAATTCAAAAAAAATAATCTATATATTTATTTATTATTTTTACAATACTTGTCGAAGGCTAAAAACTAAATTTAATATCTTTATCTTTCATCGTATATTACGTTTAAAGAAGAAGCAAAAGGTTTCAAAGAAGAAAATCTTAAATCGTACTAGTCTGACACAGTCTTTGATGGCTCGGACACATCCTTCTTATTGAAGTCGGATCGATGCCAAAAGATTTGTTGTATGGAGAGCTTTAAAAAGACAAACGCAATATCGTCTGTTCTTGCCTTTGCTGTGAGGATACTCCAAGCGCAATATGAAACCGCTTAATAGCAATTGAAAATGTTGGAACGATAGCTTCAAATGACTCTCTCTTCCACAGTCAACTGAAAGATAGAGATAAAAAGATATAAAAAGAAAAAGATGTAATACATGTCATTTCAGTAGTCCCCATGTAGTATAACATTACACCTTAATAAGCTTATACCACCTAGCACAATGGTCAGAGCAAATTTTTTTCTCATACCGTACAATTAATACATGGAACCAACTGCCATCAGACATTGCCATGTCGAAGTTACTCGCATTGTTCAAGCAGAAGTTGAACCGTTATAATATTGCCAACATTGTCATTTCTAAACTGTGATTTTTTTTTCTCTTTTTTATATTATTAACATTATATGTAATTGTTCACTGTTATACGCTTTGAGTGCTATCAAAATACCATGTGTTACATCTTTTACTTTCTATATTTCTAACTAAATAGATGTTATTCGTGAGAATGTGCGTTAGCGAGAGGTGCTCTCTTCAGTTACCTTCCTTCGCATTTATTGAAATAGATAAATAACAGTGAACCATTACATAGAATGTTAAATAAAAAAAGAGAAAAATAATCACGGTTAAATTGGTATGGTCAACCAAATTGTGGATATTTTAATGAACAAAAATTTCAGCCGAATTATTTACTAAGGTATTCAATCTTACAGTATCTCTGAATGTTTCTTTTTTTTTAATAAAACCTTTTAATTTTTTGTCGTTTATTAGTATTTCAGAAAAATGATGATAAAAAAGATTATTTTAAATAAAAGTAAAACTATATAACTTTGTAGTTTTGTTTTTTCTACTTATTAGATGGCAACAAGTTATTTTTGGTTGTTTAACTTAGCCATTGAAAATAAAATCTTTTAAAAATTTTGTTGATGAACTACTTTATATAAATTATCAAGCTAATAATGTTCTAGGTTTACTTTTATGAGATTTTTTTTTCGTTAAACACCATTTTGTTTAAATATTAATATGTTACCATGCAGTTTGGGAAGCATTTTTAAGTTATCACGACAGAAATCAAACACCAAACAAGTAACTAAGCTTCTCTTTTATTTTTTTATTTCGTATTGCTTACCTAATAATTGATAAACAAGTAATTTGTTAAAAATTAAACTAAAATTCCTACTAAAACCATAAGTTCTCAACACTTTCCATTGAAATCTGTTGATAACATCTTGTATTTAACTTCATATTACTTTTCAATCTTATCAATGATTTTTATCTCACCATAACCTAAATGATATCTTATTTATACCTTCTTGTGTTGGCACTTCCAAATTGATCCATAAGAATTTTAATGCATTTACTGGGCTGGTAGCTTTTTCAATAGGGCTTAGAATTACTTTCCCAAGTTCATCTTTAAAATAAAATCTTTTATTTCTTTTAAATTAGGTTTTAGCCTCAATTTTCTTTATTTGTATTTTTATATTTACTTTATTGCAAGATTGTATGTTCCAATTTTTATAAATTACTTTTTAAACTTTTTATTTCTTAGATAAATAAACTGAACATATATTAGTTGATTCGCAGTTGTTTAAAGATATAATTTTTACTGATATAAAACTTTGTCATCTAAACTTTAATTTATTAAAATATAAATGGAAAAATATTGAATAATTTTTTCATAAATTTATATAATTCTTTATTTTTATTCTATATATTTAATAAAATCTGTACCGTTAACTTTGAACTTTATATATTTGAACTTTCACAAATTAATTTTGTTTGACATTTCATTTCTTTAAAATTAATGTTATATCTGAATTTTCAAGTTTTTTTCATGTTATATAAATTATATGTGTTTATAATTAAATTACAATACTTTCATATTTTTATCAAAAATAGCTTTAATACTAATCATAAAATATTTATTTATATTCAGTACTTTATAAGATATTTTGTCTTACATAAGTGATCTTTTCCAGTATTCCATTATAAATTATTTTGATTTATATTTGTAAGAAATGCCAAATTTAAGAAAAAGGAAAAATAAAGAAGAAGAACCTCTGATTGATGTTCAAAAACATAAAACAGGAGATATACATAGTAAGCGCAGCAGGAAATCATATTTCATTGAGAAAGAAACTAGTGTGGTGTGCAAGATTTCACAAAATAAGAATAAACAACAGAAAGAACCCAAGAAACCAAACGAAGATAAGAATGAACAGCAAAAAGAACCCAAGAAACCAAACCAAGATAATCAAGATTTTTTTTCTGAAATTTTTCCTGATTCCAAACAATGTTTATGTAGAACTGAAGACATCAAGGAAATCTTATCAAAAAGAGAAAAACAAAGTATAGCTAAAATGAAACCAGTTATTTTATCTTTAGATGAAAATGATGAACAAGAAAGTAATAGAAAAAGAACAAGAAGAAAAAAAAATACTGAATAACAGCTAGATGTTTACTGTTACTAAAATGCAATAACAATCATATTTTTTATATATTCGATTTTAAGTTGCAATATTCTTTAAAACAAAGTTAGGAAATTTTTAAACTTTTTTGTTTATTATCAAATAATAACTATGGATTGGCTATTAGTGTCAAATCATAGAATAAAAAAAAGTATTCTTTTATACAATTTATTTGTTTGCTTTTTTATGAATGTGATTGCTAGAGTACATCATAGTTTACCAACTACCTTGCCTTCTGGAGAAGAAAAACTGACAGAAATTATACAATCCGCTGACTGTCATCAAACGTCAAGTCTGAATAGTGGAAGGGGGGTTTATCCCACCTTAATCTCCACCACAATCAAAGCGCATGCGTCTGTATCAGGGTAGAATTGATATCTCAAAAATCCATACCAGAAAATGACTTCTGAAAACTATAGTATATATGAAAGCTGCTTACAGGTGGTCCAGGGTGTAAGTCGTTTTCTCCTTAATGCAAAGATGACAGCAGCAGAATTTAAAGCTGTTCAAACTCAAATTTTAATGATCAAACTTAACTAAGAACCGCTGGTAGATAATTACAGTGGTTGAGAATGATTTATATTTTGATGGATTTGTTATCAAATTCCCTTTAACAATTTTATCTTCAAAATCCAAATATCCAAAATTTTAACAAGAATAAAAGATAAAAAGAAACCATCTCATAACCAGTAAATTTTATTCATATTCAATAAACGTGAAGAAGGTAACCTGAAAAAAGCACCTCTCGCTAACACACATTCTCACAAATACTTAAAATATAAAAAAGATGTAACACATGTCATTTCAGTAGTCCTCAAAGCTTATATGAGTGAACAATTACATAGAATGTTAATAATATTAAAAAAGGAGAAAATCACAGTTTATAAATGACAATGTAGGCAATATTATAACGGTTCAACTTCTGCTTGAACAGCACGAGTGATTCTGACATGACAATGTCTGATGGCAGCTGGTTCCAAGTACTAATTGCGCGGTATGAGAAAAAATTTGCTCTGATTACAGTATGTAGGTTACTGCAGTGTGTAGAGCTGTTTGAATCTATAAAAGATTGAAGATAATAGCTTAATGTCATCTGTATATACAAACACATAATTTTATCTGGATTTAACTTTATAAATTAATTGTTTTCTGGAAGTATTTGATAATATCAAAAACTTTCATCAGTCTACTTTAAAATTATCTAAAGCTAATAAAACTTTTGGTGTAGAACATTTTTTTAACCGAATTATCATTCAGTAAAAGAACCTTAAAAGAGAATTTTAAACAAAAGTTAAACAAGTTAAAAGTAGAACAAGTCTAAGGAGATATTTTTTAAATGATTTTTTGATTTTTAACATATATGTAAACTATTTTCTTTTTTTATAAAACTAAAACTTTAATTTTATACAAGTTTTTTCATTTATGAAATCTCTAAAAAGTATTTAGAAATCAATTTAAAATTTTAAAATTACTCAAAAATGGAAAATTGTCCTGATAGTTATTTAACCAGTTTTGGGAAACTACAAATATTTTATCCGCTAGGTGACGCTGCAAAGCAATTTTGTAAAAAAGGATTTCTAGCAGCAGCCTCACTTTCAACACAATTTAAAATTAGAAAAGTCTCAAGTTTACTTCAAGATTGCAAAGATCCTGAATCCAATTGGATCCAATATCGATCCAAAGAGATCTTTCAAGTCGGATTTAATCGAAGCCGCGGAACCTGGGCAAATGGGGAAAACCCTTTTCACCATTTCAGTTTCATTAAAAATTGGGATTCCGATCTTCAACCCAAAAAAGAACAATTATTTCTGTTTCCACAGAGACAGCAGTTACTATGGAGACCGCTCGACACCAAGAGACCGTTGCTATGCCTCTCAAAGCAGAAATTTTTGGCTACTTATCTTATTGTGTTCATCATCATAATCTGTGTCTTTATCTTCTCAATTCTTTTTCTGATTCTTCTGATTCCTAACCGCAAAACTGATGACGTCACTGCATCAAATGAGAAACGAGGAAGTGTCCTGAAGACTTTTCGATCATTTGATCTTCATCCGCCCTCTTCTGATGACTTAATCGACTCCGACGCGTATTTGATTCCATCTGTGTTCTTGATGAGTTTTGATGACGTCATCAACGCGAAAAAGACATCTTAAGATGATTGATCTTCGAATTGAATCCCAACAGTGTTCTGACAAGTTAGTTGATTCTGAGGATTTCCATCCAGAGAGTCCATGGACGTTGATGACGTCACCAAAAATGAGTTTGCTCTCTGTATCCTCTTTATCTTGATCTGCATCATTTAATCTTTATCATCTTGATCTTCATCATCTTGATCTGCATCATCTTGATCTTCATCATCTTGATCTTCATCATCTTGATCTGCATCATCTTGATCTGCATCATCTTGATCTCATTCAAGAAAAATGTGAATTCTGTTTCTTTTATAAATTCCTTTTCTTAAAAAAATGTTTTTTTTCTTTCATAATAAAATTATTTTTTTATTTTAAAGTTTGTTTTAACAACAAAACAGCTTCAAGAATTGAAGATTTTCTATTTTCAAGACTTTATTATAATAAAAAATAATGCTCACTAAAATGTAACAACTTTAATTGTCTTATGAAGAAAAATAAATAATAAATCAAGAAATGAATTTTTTGAAGATGCATAAATTTGAAAAAATTATTCTAAATAAACTTTTATAATAAAAAAATATTATTGAAAAAATGTTTCCGCCCGGGCTCGAACCGGGGACCTTTCGCGTGTTAGGCGAACGTGATAACCGCTACACTACGGAAACTTGTTGAAGAGATTCCTAGTAAAAAGTATTTAAAAGAAAAATTATGATTTTATGATTAAAACACTAAAAAAATGGTTAATGAAGAATTTAATCTTCTGCTAAACTAGTTGTGTTTTATTTGCTGTTGACATATAAGACTCTGATGTCGAATTTTTATAACTTATTTTTTTTAATTAACTCTGATATTTCAGTGTAAGTTTGATATTTTATTTTTAATTAAACTGTTTTCTTTTATCAAATTATGTTTTAGATAAAAGTTTTAAAGAATCAAATTGTATAAAATATTTTCTTAAACAACAAAATTTCAGTTTTACTTTTAGGTTTTTAATTTGATGTCATCAACATGCAACTTAAATCGAAACTTATTCTTGTAATTTTCATTTCATTAAAACATAATTCTGATTTTTAAAATTATTCACAACCTAATTGATCTTCAGTTTGATGACTTCTTCTCCATTAGTCCCTCCCTCAAGTTATATCAACTTAGAAGACATAAACTACATCTTAATAAGCCCACTCCACCAGCTACGTTAACCAGATTAAGTTTTTTCTCATACCGCACAATCAGTACATGGAACAATCTGCCATCAGAGATTGTCATGTCAAAATCACTTATGCTGTTCAAGAAAAAGCTGAATTGCTATAATATCGCCAACATTGCCATTTCTAAACTGTGAATTTTTCTCTTTTACAATACTATGATTCTGTGCAATTCTTCATTGTCATATGCTTTTTTGTTTACACGTCAAATAGATCTAATTTGTGAGAATGTGTGCTAGCGAGAGGTGCTCTCTTTAGGCACCCTCCTTCACATTTATTGTAATAAATAAATAAATAATTTTAATAAAAAATATATTGATTATTTTAAAGTTCAATAAAATTATTAAAAATAATTTCTATTAAATAGTTTTATATAAATATTCACCTAATAAAATAAACTTTTATCTATAATTGCCCTTATTTTAACCAATTCTGTTTATAATTTTTCACGAAAAATATTTTCTGTCAATTTTTAAGTATTTTGGTAAAAATTTTCGGCAGATTAGTAATTGCAGCTTTTATCATTTAATCAATTTGTAAAATAAAATTTATCATTAAGCAGATTTATTGATAATATTTATTATAACATAGTTTGAATCTATTTGAAACTAATACAGTATAAAGCAACTTTAAAAACTTTTCAAATCTTATCTATGATTGAATAGATGGAGGTGTAAATGTAAATTTGAAATATTATTTGCACATATCACATTAACATCATATTACTAATTCTTCAATTAAAGCAGCATATTATCAAATACTAAAATCAACAGATTACAAATGACAAACCTCCTATGGTCGACTCCAGACAAGTTCATTAATAGCATCTAGATGCAGGTTCAGATTTTGGAGAAATGCTAATAATATACAAATAAACTTATTACAATTTAAAATTATTCATTTTAAAAAGTTAAAAAAATTATCACAACTAATCTTAATTTAGAAAAAGTAAAATTTAAATGGTCAGCTGATTCAAAATGTTTCCGCCCGGGCTCGAACCGGGGACCTTTCGCGTGTAAGGCGAACGTGATAACCACTACACTACGGAAACTTGTTGATACAGCTCTAGCATTAAATAATTTGCATAAAATTGAAAATATTTAGTTTTTTATGATTTCAAGTTTCAACAGACTGCAGATATAGTTTAAAAAAATCAAAAGTTTCATTTATAAAAAATATGTTTCCGCCCGGGCTCGAACCGGGGACCTTTCGCGTGTTAGGCGAACGTGATAACCGCTACACTACGGAAACCGTTGAGTGAGCTAAGTTTTTATGAATATATTATTAAAATAAACAAGAATTTTATTTTCTAAATAGAAGCCTCAAACTGAATAACAAATTAACCAGATATTGAATTAATTTTATTTTGTAATTTTTCTGAACCACCAAATTTTAAAAAATTATTTGTTTTTGGAAGTACGAAATATTGAACTTGAAGAGTTACTATTAAAACTTGCAAGTGATTTTTCACTTATTTTTCCAGTCTTTTAAACTTTAAATAAATCTTACTGCTAAAACTGTAAAAACTTTTTGGCTTAAGTTTAACATTTCATCATTCAATTATAATTTGAATATCTGATTAAAATTGTTAATTACATTACAAACAATTTAAAAAAAATTGGTTACTTTTCTTGTATGAAAAAGTTTGATAACTCTAGGTAAATAATATTTTACTTTTTGATGTTATTAATTTGTTTATTTAAAAATTAATTTGTAAAATGTTCTATCTGTTAAAGACTTTAAAAGTTGAAACTCATTGTATGAGTTTGTTTATGAGATTTTTGTAATGATATTTTATTATTTCTAATTCAATTTAAGATTATACAGTTCCTTATAATTTTTATTGTAGAGGTTTATTTATTATTCAAAAATTGAAAAGTCTGTTTACCAGGTAACCAGGTAACAGAGCAGATTTATATAATAAACAAACAAAGCAATAAATGACTATATACATAAAAAATTTATTTTACTTGTAAATGTAAAATAATAAAATTAAATAAATATTAACCTTTTTATATATTGAAATGTAACTTTTATTAATCTTTTTTTTACTTGAGGCTTACAGACTTAAGTACATTAAATAGCGGGTCACGAAAAGCCCATCTAAAGAAAGTGAGATACAAATTAGCAAGGGTAATATTATATATTTAAAGTTAGCAACATTGTTAGAAAATATTAGAAGTAGTTTTGAATTCAATTAATCTTCAAAACTTTTTGTAATTTTTATGTGATTATATTAAATATTATAGAATTTAATTCAGGTTTCACGACTTAAATAAATTAATAAAATCGGAAAAATTGAAAATATCAGTTAAAAGTTTTTATCAATCACATTCTGATTTGTTTAATTTGTAAAATTTAATCAATTTAAAGTTTTATAAAATTTATTCAAGCTGAATAAGAAATATTTCAAATAATTTACATCTAAGCTCAACTATTTTCGTAAAATCTATTGAAATATTTTTAACTAATTTTTTTAATTGTAAGAAATGATTTTATTTTAAAATTTAAATTAAACTGAAACTTTTAAATTTGATTTTATTCAGCTTAAAAGAAATTTCGAATATTATATCAAACTTTGTTCAAAAAACAAAATTTTATTTATTATGTGATTTAGATTGGACGTTTTAATTATAATCTTATTTTTTAAATTTATTACACAAAAAAATTAAAGTAGATGATGTCATTCTTGACGTCAGAATTGATTAATTTAAATTTGCAAAAAAAAAAACATTTTGATTGAATCAAAGTGAACAAAATTGATTAAAAAGAAGGGCCCGTCCGGGATTTGAACCCGGGACCTCCCGCACCCTAAGCGGAAATCATACCCCTAGACCAACGGGCCGATGTAAGAGTTAAAACTTAACAAAATTTATTTCAAAACTTTTGCACTTCAATAAAATATTTTAGACTTGGTTACGGTTGACTGTTTACCGAATAGGAAATGGAAAAAAATGAATTATATATGAAAGAATTGTAGCTTATCTGATTTGTTTGTAATTTTCTCTTATAATTGATTTAAACTTTATCTTTAAATGGAATTAAAATAAATATATTCTCAGAAACAGACAGTTTAAAACTCGAATAAAAATTAATAACAAAGTTGACTTCAGGCAATTTTTAATTAGTTTCAAACTTAACATAAAATTCTTTTAAACATATTTTTTATTCTTTTATATTTACTGACATTTGTTAATAAAAAGTCACAAAAAATGTGGAATAAAAACGATTTTTGTAAATGAATTACAAAAATATATAATGAACCCGTAAATGAACCAAGTCAATTTATCATGAAAATAATTTGTTAAAAAGTTTTTTATTCTTACAATATACTTAAGACAAAGTAATAAAAGCAAAATTTTAAAAACAACATTTTTTGAAAAGTTAGTCTTATTCACTTTTAAAATAATATAAAAATTATTTGAAATTTTTTTTATCAGGGATTATTTATTTTTTGGGACTTATTCTTAAATTTAAGAATTTTGTTTCACTACAGGATGTAATTGATGAATTAAAGATCAAATCTTTTCAGCTATCTGTGTATTCTTAATCAAAGACATCAAGTGATCAGTTTTGATTAATGGAGAACTTCATTTCAATTCGTTTAACTTTTCTCTAACTTTTTCAACTTTATAATAATTTTATAATAATATTTTTCTAAATGAAATAATCAACACCAATTACTATTATAAGTATAACTATTTAATTTTATTATCAGATTACAATTAAGTTTGAATTTATTGAAAAAAATGAAAGGAAAAACTAAAAGTCGAATTCTTATTTTAAATAATAATTAAACTTTTATTTATATACAAGTTTTGACTTGAAAGAAAATATCTTTTTTCAATAACAACTTTAAACAATCTTGAAATCAGCCGAAGTTTTTATTTACTCAAAATTCAGCCAATCAAGAGTTGACGCCGTACAAGAAAGTGTGAGGAATGACAGTTTCGCCCAAAAATTGTGTTATTTTCATCACAACAACGCCTCAGAGTATTGTGTAGTTTATATTTTCTATTATAGAGTTGTAGCATTTTTCAGTTGTAAGTATATCTGTAGTTTTATAAATATGTTATTGCCTACTTTGTTTTGATGTTGATAGCGTTCTGATCTTACTATTATCAAACATCTTAATATGATTTGGTTGATGGTTTCAGTTTTATTCATTTGCCGTCTAAAGTGGCTTCTGATATTTCTGCTTCGAATATTGTGTAAGTAATCATTAGTCTTGACCTGTTGCAAGTATCTTTTACTTTAAGTTGTGTACTACTAAGACTTATATATGTGATTTAAGGACACATTGACGCTTCGTTCGTTTTATGAGTTGGTTTTTATGAAATGGTTCTTCTTCTAAGCGTTCGTTAAGAGCTTGTTGAAAATGCTTTTTTTGCAATTTCTTTTTTATGTTTATCATCATTAGAATCAGGCTTACGATTTTTGTCATAATCTTTCTTTTATAAATCTTTGATCTTTCCTTCTAATCTTTTGCTAAGATTAACTATTGTCAGTTTTGATACTTTTCCAAAGTCTTCATTTTGCTTCATTTATTCTTAGTGAAACAATTTACAAACTTTTTTTGCTTCCAGCTTTTTTCTTCAAACCAGTAGCAGATGGTGGCAACAAACTGGTTCTTCTACTGATACTAGTTGCTGCTGATGGTACTGGAATGGTTTTTTTTGGTATATTTGATGATTTTTTGCTTCGACTCCGTATTGGTAGCGATAGTATTTCAGTTATGGGACCACTTCTAGCTTTTGAAGCTTTAGTATTATCAGTTGTTGTTCGTCTTAAATTATAAACTGGTCTTATAGATGAAGCTGATGAGGTTGGTCTTGGTGACGCCATCTACAAGAATGACGTCATCAGTTTTGTTTAAATTCAAAAATTTATTTTTATCAACAGAAGTTTAACCATTGATGACGTCATCATCTAGAACAGCCTCCGATAATATGACAAAATGATTTTTCACTAATCTATTAGGAAAGCAACAAAGTTCCTCAACAGTGTCTGTACTCTTCTGGACACTCACCATGAGGTTCACTTCACAATAATTATTAACATAATATTTTATATGTTTATATTATGTTGCTTTCCAAGTAGACAACAAACTGTGACTTCATCTTTATACCTTTTTGTCACTCCTTCTAAGTGCATCTTTATTACAACTCTCCTTTCCTTGCATGTCTTCGAACCTTATAACACTGCCAATAAAAATCAAGATTACAATATTATTAATGACACCTTCTTCTGCAACCATTTTTCGTAATTAGTGAATTTTATTAATCAACTAACTACAACCAAGAGTTAAGAAGAGGTAAGAAGGGTCTTTTTGGATCTAAAAGTATTCTAAAGTAGATAAAATTATATTCGATCATACTTTCGAATATAATAGAATTTATTATGAAAGTAACGATAGAGAATTTTTGCAAATTAGTTATAAGCATTTCGCAAATAAATCAATCTAATTGGTAAATAAATTAAATTTCATAATAATTCTTCTAGTAAAAAGTAAGAAAATGTTTCCGCCCGGGCTCGAACCGGGGACCTTTCGCGTGTAAGGCGAACGTGATAACCGCTACACTACGGAAACTTGTTGAAAGTGATGTTCTTTACAAAGGAGGATTCAGACCAATAAAATTATATATTCTGTTCATTTATTTAACATATGACTGCAAATAACAAACTATACAGCTCTTATAGTGAACACGAAAATATGACTGAAGAAAATTAAAAGTAAAAAAGTTCTAAAACCGACAGCTTAAATGTAAGTAGTGTAAAAAAATAAATGGAACACTGGAAAAGTGAATTTATATAAAATTATAATAAAGTTAGGAAAAGAATAAGTAGAAAATATGGAAGTATCATTTATCAACAAAATACTCGAATCATATTTCTTTAGCTTAATTATAAAAGTAGTGACAGAATTTGATGTAGTGATGGAATCAGAAAAAAGATTATAAACTGAAATTACTTTATTAAAAAGGTATTGACCAGTTGTTGTCAAAGATATAAACCTTTCCAATGCACCTACCAGTTCAAAGCTATTAATTTTAAGCGTTGAGGACGTATGGAAATGATCTTTACAAAAGTTGTCAGAGTTACGATAACATAAACAATTAATAATTTAAAGTTGTACAACTGTTTGGTATTACACAGACTTAATAGAAAGAGTCTTTGTGTAAAGAAAAGGATATACCACATCTAAGGATAATTTTTTTAAACTGAGATCAAATATTTCTAGTTTTATAAGATTGAAGAATTTTCTGTGAAGCAAGTTTCCTGAATCTAGTTTTTGACAAGTAGTTTACGTTGAAACATTTCGCTATATGAAATTATAATTCACTTTTTTCTTATGGCGACTTGAAAAATCAAGTTTATTTTTTTGGATACCTGGGTTTTATGTATAAAATTTGATATAAACAAAATATTATAAAACTTGAAATTGTAAGTAGTCAAAAAAACTGTTTTTAGATAAAATCAGAAAAAATGTTTCCGCCCAGGCTCGAACCGGGGACCTTTCGCGTGTAAGGCGAACGTGATAACCACTACACTACGGAAACTTGTTGATACAGCTCTAGCATTAAATAATTTGCATAAAATTGAAAATATTTAGCTTTTTATGATTACAAGTTTCAACAGACTGCAGATATGCTATAAAAAAATCAAAAGTTTCATTTATAAAAAAATGTTTCCGCCCGGGCTCGAACCGGGGACCTTTCGCGTGTTAGGCGAACGTGATAACCGCTACACTACGGAAACTTGATAACGAGTCTACTTTTTATAGATTTTAGATTTAATTATAATTCATTAGCAACATTACTTTCCATTTTCTCTCTCAAAACTTTTAGAATTGTACCCTGTGCAAAATATCGGCTTCCTATATGTATTCCTTATTAAAAACTTCAACCTAGTTTTTAACAGAGTCATAACTGAAATTTTTCATTTGTTTTATTCAATTAATATTTTCTTGATATTGTTATTATTATTTGGATTTATTTACTCAGAGTTCTATAATTTGAAACTCAACTCTTGAATTGTCCATTTCTTAAACAATTTACTTTTTTTCGTTTATTTTATATAAAATTCACCCGAAAACAATTTATTAACTTTTTAGTATTAAAAACAAAAAAACTTGTTATAATTTTTCCGTAAATTTTAATAAAATGTCAAACTTAATGCAGAATTTATTTTGATGAAATTACTTTATGCACAATTGGCAAATTTATTTATTTATAATTTTATAATGATTTATATTCTTGATTTAAACATTTTTAATTCCATCTAGATCTTGTCGGCTTTATTTTTTCTGATTATTTTCTGTATTTTCATTCTAGGATAATATTAAAGTTATTATTAAGTTATTAACAACATTTTTAAAAGTTTAATAAATTAAAAGAGAATTGTGATATATAAGTTTTTATGGGTGTTGTGATTTTTCTACAAAAATAATTTTAAGTAATATAAAATTTCTTTAAAGTTACATATTTTTAGATGTAACATATAGATTAATACACCAGATTTTTTAAACGTTTTTGAATAATTTGATTAATTTTTTTATTGTTTTAAAATATAATTTAATCTTTTCGACAGTATATAACTTAACATAAAAGAAAATTTTAAAAATAAATTTGCAGCTGTTATTTAAAAATACCAGATTTGTCAAATCAGGTTTTACAGCTTCCTCTAACATTGAAATTTGAGGTTAAAACACAATAGAAATTTGTATTTATTTTGTAAATACTAATTTTTGACGTCTAAAATTTTTAATTTCTAAAATTGTTTATGATTTTTGTATTATTCTTCTGTTTGTAACACTTATTTTTGTTTACGAAAGTTTGTGCATAAACCTTTCAGGAAATGTTTTATAATCAATTTATTTGTCTGTGTTTTTTATTTTATTTATTTGTTCTTATTTTTTATTTATTTTTCTTTTAAAAATAAATTTATTTAAATTTTTCATGTTGTAATAAGTAATAGGTAATCTGTTTTAACTTTAATTTTTTCTTCTTTCTTTTCTGTAACTTTAGATTAAAAATTTTTTTGTTGAATTAAGTAATTAACAATTAAATAAATAAATTAATTATCTTTTATTTGTTGTATTTTAAAGCTTTTATCAATATTATATATTTTTTTTGTTATATTTATTTGTTATAAAATCAATCATCTAAATGTATTTAAATATATTTTCAAATAATAAGTATTTAAATTATGAAAATCTGTTATTTTTCATATATTGATATTCATGTATTAAAATTTTATTATTTTGTTTTCTAATAGTTTTAATTTTAAGAAAAAAGTTTGTAAAATGTAGAATATTTAGTTTAAATATTTATTAAGTGAACTTGAACACTCTCTTATTGTTGAATATTTCAATCTATTTGAAGTAGTATTATATCACATAATAATATAATGACATTGACTTTATATTAGTCTAATTGACATATTATATCGATATTAAAATGTTTTTATTTCTTTATAATTTTATTAGTTATATTTTATACAAAATTTGACTACATTTATTAATTGGTAGACTATTTAAAAAAATATTTGAATATAATATTGAAGGTTATTTTATTATATATCAAGCTTTATATTTTAATAATTATCAATTCATAATTTGATTTGTAAATATTTATAATGTAAATATTAAGAATTTAATTTTGTTTATATTTGCTTACTTTGAATACAGATATATATTTACAGATTATATAGATTGATTAATTGAATTACTTTTTGCAATTTAAGAATAGAATATCTAATAATGTAATTACTTTAAGTAATGAACAATGTCATCAATTTTATATGATATCTGTTTATTCATATATAAGTCATCTTGACTTTAAAAGTATTCTAAACGAGATATCATTTTATAGTTTTTACAAGTTTATAGTATTAACTTTTACAAAGTAAGTATTGACTGATTAATATTTCTAAATTAATTACTTATTAATATTCTATTATTTAACAAATTTATTGAAGTTGTTTAATGTTTCATTGTTTACTTACTTATACTATAAAAATGTTTGAATTATAACTTTTTTATTTGTTGTATTTACTTTTTTTCTTTTTTTTGATTGGTTATTGAAAATGAACAATTAAATATTTATTACTGTAACAACTTTATTCATACTTTAATGAGTGAAAATTTAAGCTAATTAATTTAAAATAATTTTAATTTAGTCATATACAATTATTTTATGATTCATTTCAAGATTAAACTTGTAATTACTGTTTATAAGTTGAATGAATAGTATATAGTTTGTTAAAAAAGTCATATTTCATTTATATATCTTTTATATAATATAAAATTTGTTCTATTTATGTGTTTACTATGTTCCAATTTTTATTTATGCTAGTTATTTTGAAATGTTGAATTTAAAACTTTTTTATTTTATATCTCTGCAGTTATTTTGTGTTATGTTTACTTTAATAGCTATTTAAATTATTATTTGCAAAGATACTGAAATTAATTAATTGTCTTTATATTGTTTCCATTCTTTTTATATTGATTATGCTAAATTTTGATAGTTAAGACCTTTTCATTATTTTTTCTCTCATATTGGTTTGTTTTTGTTCATTATAAAAGCTGTAGTTTATAGCCATGGGTTGAATAAAGTAAATAAATAATTTATTAGTTGTTTAAGTTTATTATAATTTTTGTAATCATAATGTCCTGATTGAATATTGATTAAATTTATATAATATATTAGAAAGTTATTTTAATAATTTCAATTATAATTTATTTTTATATTAAATATTCATGAAATAATCAATTTTATAATATCTATTCAAGGTTCCTATTTATATTATTGCCATTAATTATATGATCATGCCATTCAATAAGAAGAAGAAAGAATATTTTGTAGGAAATAAAGTTTGGGTTACAGACCAGACATTTGTTTGGTTACCAGCAACAATATCAAAAGTGATATCAACTTCCAACTACCAAATTTATTTTAATGATGATATGACAAACAGTAAAATTGTTAATTATAAAGATATTCACAGCCAAATTTCTTCAGAATATGATAAAAAAGAGTTAAAAAATCATCAAGTTATTCGGAATCTGACAAAATTATCGCCTTTATCTGCTCCTATGTTACTACATGCAATTTCTAAAGCTTATTTATCTGAAATTTTCTATCTGGGCCTTGGACCGGGGACTGTTTTAGCCCTTAACCCTTTTAAAGAAGTTGATGGTCTATTTATAAGAAGTGTAACTAATAAATATCATGAAGCAACTCTTAACCAACTCTCAGATCTTCATCCTCATATATTTCTTGTCGCCGAGCGTGCATTACGTCATAGCAACATGGTCCAGCCCCCTAGCAACCAATCAATTATCATCAGTGGTGAAAGTGGGGCTGGGAAGACCTGGACAGTTTGCAGTCTTATGAAATACTTCACTGAAGTTTGTAACGATGACGTCATCGCGGATCTGACGTCATCGATTCGATTCAAAATTCTCAGTTCGAATCCGGTGTTGGAAGCATTTGGTAACGCAAAAACCAGAAGGAATCATAATAGCAGTCGATTTGGAAAATACATCAAGTTGCAGTATAATCGATTCGGGAACATCATCGGAGCTTCATTATCTGTCTACCTCCTCGAGAAAACGCGCGCCGCTCACTACGACCCACTAGAATGTTCCTTTCATATTTTTTATCAACTTTTAAACGGAACCACATCAGAAGAACGCCAACTCTATCAACTACCCGATCATTGTGACTTCATCTCATCTAAAGATCGTTACAAGGATCATCATCCCCCTAGCAACCCTTTTCATGATTGGTTGCATAGCAACAAGGACTTTCGAAGCCAAATTTCTAATTCAATTTCAAAAGGTTTAAATGATGAAAATGATTTTAAAACAACAAAAGAATCAATGTGGAGTGTAGGGATCAAACATCATGATCAGATCTTCAAAATCCTCTCTAGTATCCTTCATTTGAAGCAGATTTCTTTTGAAGGTCCTGAAGAATGGAAATCAGGATCTCAACCAGTATGCAAATTATCCGCTAGTTGTCATGGAAACGTCGACAAGATTATATCACTTCTCGCTCTTCCAGTGAAGCAGTTCCATGAGAGTCTAACGGTGAGGAGGATTCAGGCAGGGAAACCTATGAAGCGACGACGAACTATCATCAGACACGCGTGTTCTTATGACGAATGTGCAGTGAGGCGTGACGTGATGGTGAAATTACTTTATGAGAAAACTTTTATGTTTATCGTGAAGCAAATAGCAGTTGGTTTATCAGTCGATGAAAATAAAGTTTCACATTTTATCGGTTTGTTGGATGTCTATGGGTTCGAATGTTTTGAAACTAATAGTTTAGAGCAATTATGTATCAATTATGCAAATGAACGACTACAGCAGTATTACGTCATCAATTTTTTGAAGATACAGAAAGATGAATTGGAACAGATCGGAGTTAAATGGAAAGATTTGCATTTAGATGGTCAAAAAAATTGTTTAGAGAACCTTGAATCCCCTCAATCAAGTGTTTTCTCGTTTCTTCACGAAGAATGTCGTCTTAATCGCGATGATGGGGTCAATCATTTTCACAATCGGGTTAGCGACCAATTTGCCGCCGGAAAATACATCTCAGTTCCCCGCTTTACTACTGATAATCTCTCGTTTCATGTCAGCCATTTTGCCGGTAAAGTTGCATACTCAGTTGAAGATATCGTCTTAAAAAATCGAGATGATGTTCCAGCGGGTATTCTGGAACTTCTTCGATCCAGTGAAGATCCCTTTGTTCAAAATCTTATTCCATCATCAGTGACGTCACCAAAGAAAGGTCGCGCGTTCGAAAGTGTTGTAACCCGCTTTAAAAAGTCACTCGATAAGCTACTTGCTGCCATGGCAACCACAAATTGTCACTACATCCGCTGTATCAAGCCCAATAACAAGTCCCAACCTGATCACTTCGAGTCAAATTACGTCATAGATCAATTACGCGCGAGTGGAATCATCGAAACCGCGCGCGTTTGTAGTCACGTGACCCCACATCAAGTTGCCATTAACAGTTTCAACAACCAATTTAGTTTTATTCTTCCAATTGAAACTCTCGTCTACGATTGCGTACAAATGACGTCACAACAAAAAACTGACAGCATCATTAAACATTTTACACGTGACGTCATCACTGATTTACGTAACGAAAACTGGAAGATCGGTACTGAAACTCTCTTTTTATCTTCTCAACTATATGAAGCGCTTATTAACCACCGTGATGACGTCATTAACATATCATCGATTACTATCCAACGCTCTTGGCGACGTTATCAACACCGCAAGCACTGTCGTGACGTCATACGTCGACTTGTGCGCTTACGTCATCGTGCTTGTGACGTCATTCAACGTGCATGGCGTCAATACGTTGCTAGGAAACAAGCGTCGAAAATTATTCAAATTTGGTGGAGACGTCTTAAAAAACGTCATAAAGCGATCGTCACGCTTCAACGCGCTTGGCGACGATATCAACAACGACGTCATGATGACGCCATCAGTATTATCCAATCAGAAGAGTCCTTCGTGATTGTTCCACACCCAATTATTGTCAATAAAGATTTAGTATTTATGACGTCACCATGGTTACGCTTGATGCGTCCTTTTCGCTTTTCGATGTTTTCATGTTCTCGTGTCCTCCCCATTATTGCTCATTTGGGGTCTTTAGAAGAAGATTTGATCTTGGAAACAAAATGGATGTTGAGTTATCGAAAAAGTTCTCAACTTTTTGATCTTACAAACATTTTGCCTTTTGTTGATTCAATTCCACGATTTCAATATGCTTAATTATCAAACGACCATTTTAGTAATAACTAATTAATCTTACTAATAATCTCCTTAAACTGATTGGTCAGTTTCGAATCTTTTTTTTTTTGCTTGCTTTTCATATTTTCCATCAATTTCTTTATTTGCAGGTTTTTAGTCGAATATTTTTTGTGATTTATCTAAGTGACAATGCAAGGAACCTGGGAAGGTAAAAACTGTCATCACTAATTTGCTCTTTTTCAATTAAGGCCCACATCGAAAAATACTGATCAATAAATTTGTATCTTTCAGATTTGAGACGACAAGCCAGAAGGCTGGAAAATGAGCTGGATATGAAATTAGTGTCTTTCAGTAAATTAGGAGCAAACTACAGTCAAAACTCTGCAGTTGAGAATGATAAAACTCCTTTATTAAATAGTACATCAAGTGAACATATGGTTGAAACTATGGCGGTAGAAATTGAACAACTTCTTACAAAAGTACTTTTTTTCAACTTGTTTCTTTAATAGTTTGTTTTTAGGTTAATTAATCGTTATTTTAAATTTATAAACATTTACTTAAAAGCTCCCAGTTGATCCCAACACCCAACAGAAGCTTCCAGTTGATCCCAACATCCAACAGAAGCTCCCAGTTGATCTCAACATCCAACAGAAACTCCCAGTTGATCCCAACATCCAACAGAAGCTCCCAGTTGATCTCAACATCCAACAGAAACTCCCAGTTGATCCCAACATCCAACAGAAACTTCCAGTTGATCTCAACATCCAACAGAAGCTCCCAGTTGATCCCAACATCCAACAGAAACTTGTTTCATCTTTCAACCTACAAAATATAAACAAATATTCGATGAAGCTTTATTTAATGATTATTATTTACAGTTAACAGGAACCAACGACCAGTTGTCGGAAATGACTGAAACCAGTAAATTGGTTGGACCAGCAATGATACACACCATACAACGTCATCGAGAAATTCTACAAGTAACTTTACTCACGTGACAACTTACATATGACGTCATCTTCAACATCAGGATTACATCAGAGAATTTCGGAAGGTTCGAACAAATATTCATTCACATAAAGAGCGCGAAGACTTATTGGGATCTGTTAGACGCGATATCGAGTTAGTTGATGATTATTTGTTACAAGTTTTGAAGTTGTTCTTTTTCAGTGCTTATAAAAACGCAAGTTCTATAAATAATCGTAGAAGTGATTTGTATTTAAAAGAATATGAACACTTGAGAAAGTAAGTAACAACAATCTATTTAATTGGATTTGATGTCTTTCATGAAGAATTAATCATTTTTCTATTTTCAGTTCTGATCGATTAGCAGATGAAGCTATTGAGTAAGTCTTCGTGTCATCTGACATATTTACTAAAATCTAGTTGATAATTGACTTTCAAACAAAATCTCACTAAAAGATATCTTTCAAGATTTTTTATTCAATTTATTTTCTTTTTTCTAATTTCAAATCGATTAATTAATTTTCCTTCATTTCTTCAAATATTTGATTTTTTAATATTTTAATAATTAACAAGATAATCTGAAAACCTCCCAAACTTTTCTTCATCTTGTTCTTCTTCTTCTTCTTTTTCTTATTCTTCTTCTTCTTCTTCCTATTCTTCTTCCTCTTCTTCTTCTTCTTCTTCTTCTTCTTCTTCATCTTCTTCTTCTTCTTCTTCCTATTCTTCTTCATCTTCATCTTCTTCTTCTTCTTCTTCTTCATCTTCTTCTTCTTCCATTTGTTTTTTCTTCTTCTTCTTCATCATCTTCTTCTTCATCTTCTTCTTCATCATCTTCTTCTTCATCTTCTTCTTCTTCTTCATCATCTTCTTCTTCATCATCTTCTTCATCATCTTCTTCTTCCATTTACAACCTTTTATTATTTATGATATCAAAATGATCAGATATCTTCAGATTCGTCATTCAAATTTTACTTTCAATATTGATTTATTTTCAAATATTTTGGAAGAGTTTCGAACAACATTTCATATTTTGAAAATGAGTTTTTTCAACAATTAGATCTTGTGTAGAATTGCAATGGCTACTAAGGAGAATGTTGGTCAGCAACGAAGAATATTTAAAGGAATAACAACAAGAATAAACAACCTTGCTAGTGAGACATTTATATACAAATTACTTTTATCAAAGATTTTCAAAAAGATTTCATAAAAGCATCAAAAGATCTCTTATGATAAAGATCTCTCTTGCATCTTCAGATCGCTTCCCGGCCATCAACAATCTCGTGAAGAAAGTGAATCTTCGAAAACGTCGAGATTCGATCATCATCGCTGGAGTGATCAGTTCATGCATCATCCTCATCTTACTTTATTCACTCCATTAGTAATCTTAGATTGAAATCATTCCAATTTACAAGTCTTATCTATCTCCTGTAAAAATATTTTAATTATCACATGAAGCTAATTACTTGATATTTATTTATCTATTTGAACTTTATTACAACTTGCTATAGTATTATTGTTACTTTTGTACTTTTCTTTTTTCGTTTTTGTCTTCTTATAAACATGACTCTGTTTGTTGTTTGAATAATTCAAATTAAATATCATAAAAATATTTTCTTCAAAACTTCGATAAAATCGAAACAATTGAATTTTCTTGATTGGTTGAAAAGTTTGTAGAAAGTACTCGAAGAAAAATCTCTTCTAAGAAACCTCAGTAGTACTCGAAGTACTTTTGAAACCCAACATCGCTTTTATGATCATTTCATTTAGTTGAAGGTAATCAAGCGACAATTATTGAAGATTAGAGACATCTATGAGTCCCACTTCTTCCTCTGATGATACTAAAAGTTGAAGTTATTTTAATATTTGTCCGTTTCTGTAGTATCACAACCACCTAACACGTAGAAGGTCCCAGGTTCGAAGTCGGGCAAACACATATTTGCGACAAGGAAAGTTCACAAAACCTGGTAGGCCTTATTAGTCTTGTTATGAAAATACTTCTAGAAGATGCAAAACTCCGAATTTAAAAGCGGAGTTGGAGCCTTGTAGACAGCTTGTCACTGTACTCAGTGTCGTTCTGACAACTCCTGAGACGTTAGCTGGATGTAGCTGCATCAGTCCTTCTGTTCCGCTGCATACTTTGTTGGCGTGGAATCCTGCTGCATGGCCAGCAACTAGATAACTTCTGTTCGGCGGGCCACGAATTCAAATTCTTTACAACATGGATTTCTTATTACTGGATGAAAGCCATTTTTATTTTTCAAAAGTGCTTCTTTAAAAGTGCATTCAGTAGTTTTAATAAAACTATTTCCCTTATGAAATAAATAAGAAAGAAATTGAAAATGTAATTAGAGACTAACTAAAGAATTATATTTCAAAGCTTTTTGTAGTCTCCGTCATGAAAATATTTTAGTTTCATACTTGAATCAATTTCAAGAGAAATCTGTAAAAAGTATTTGTTATCAAATTTCAATTAGCTTTCAGTTACAAGTTTCTACAAAACATCAAATGATTTTCAGTTACTTTTATCCTAATTTGATAGAGATGTTTCTGAATTTGTTTTAGAATTGGTTAATCAAGATGATATTTGAATGTGTTGAAAGAAGATTTTAGATTAAACTACAAATAAACAACAAATTCTTAATAATTTTATCTTCTACTAAAATAAAAATTTTTAAATTTGATGAAAAAGTATTTTGCTGAAATTCTTTAAAAAAATGAAAATATTTATTAGTTTTTATTAATCAGTAAATAGTTGATCAGAATTTGTTTTTTGGAAACTTTTAAGTAAAAATGGAATTTAAAATATTTATTACTTTTAAAATGATGGTTGCTGAAGATAAACAAACTGAAAAACAAACAACTTGTCGAAAAAACTTACAAAAATATTTCGGAGATAAATGAAACTATTTCTAAATTTTATAATAAAAAAAATATTAATAAGAATTTGGTTAATGTGATTAGTTTTGCTTCAAATATTTTTCTTTATTTATTCTAGATGTCTTCAGAGAAATAGAAATTAGCTCAACCTCAATGTGAATTTAAAATGAAATATGAGAAACCTCAAATATTTCAACCATCCAAACTCAACTACAAGATAAAAAGTTAGAAGTGATTAGGATTATGTATCCACTATGAATGGTGATCTTCATGATACTGAACAAAATCGATCTTAAGAGGATCAAGAGCAGTTTGGAATAACTGATTTTAGTTTTGAAATTGTGGTGAGAGTAGTAGATACAGTTTCTTCATTTGATTCAATCTGACGATTCAAACAGCTTTCTAGTTACTGTAAGAATGTTGTAAATATCAACAGAATCTAATAAGTTTGTTTCTATTTATCTCTTAAGCTTATTTTGTTGTTTTTTGTTTTCTGTTATTCTATTTTTTAAATAAAAACATGAAACTGTACTTCGATAAGCTAAATACTTTTATATTTTTCAAAATAAATCGATTTGATAGGTAAATGGTATTTGGTTTTGCTCAATGATTTAAATGTTTTTAAGAAGTATTCAAATAATCAAGAGTCAGAAAAATCAACTGACAAATCATTTAAGACTCAGAATAAAAAAGTTGCAAAAAAATAAGCTTTCAACGTAGAAACGAAAAAGTTAATAAAAGTTGAAGCTAAAAACTTAATTATCAATGATTTCAACGAATTAAACTTTATAAATTGTTAGAAAATCTAAAAAGTTTTTTAAAAAGATGAACTTACTTTAGAAAGAATATTTTTTTGCTTGATGAATTTCTAATATTTTGTTTCATAAAGTTTTATTATTTGTTTCTAGCATTCCAGGTAATTAAACAAATAATTTTGAGCAGATATACGATTATTTGAAATTTTTAATGGTTTCCTTCATCTTAAATCATATAAAACTCGAGATTACTATCTCTCATACATCCTCAGAGGCTTGTCATTTAAAATCAACCCCTATAAACAACTTTAATAATACCCAGTGGAGTAACAAGTCTTCAATAATCACGGATTTGGAATTTCCTTCCCGACTCCATCACTACATTGAAAATAATCTTATTGTTAAAATTATTCTAAAAAGGTTTTAGTGATTCCTTCAACAAATGATTCGTATCACTGCCAGTTTCATCACTTTCTTCTTCTATTTTGTATTCTTCTTGTGATCCTACACTTTCTTATTCTTTATATGTTAATTTTAAACAATGATACCCAACAATTTTTTCATCATTTCTGTGCTCTTAGCACATGGGTCTGTTCGCTAGAAGAGCTGTTGGATTTGTCACTCGCAGCCACATGTTGATAAATAACAAATAAAAACAAATTTACAGAAATAAATATTCGAGAAAAAAAAATCTTTTGAAAGTAGAACTTGTCTGAAAATTTCTTATTTGATTTTTAATAAAAATTTAAAATTTTGAAAAAATTGAACCAAATTTTTAAATACCAATTTCTTAATCATTAAAAAATAAAATTAAAACAATATTAAGTTTTTAAACAATATAAGATATTTAGAATAAAAATTAGAAAACTTTTAATAACTTTGAAATTTTTAACATTTTATTTTCTTAAGTATAAAAATTAAATAAATTGATTATTTATTCTTTACTTTTCATTCTTTTAATCTTTATAAATACTTAAAGTTGATATTATCTCAAAATATTTGAATCTGACAAATTTAAAAAGTTATTATTCGTGGTTTTAATGAGTCAACATTTAATATGGAAATAATTTAAAGTTTTTAACTAAAAAGAAGTTTGCAAGAAAAACTAAAAATAAATTTTATTAGTTTCAAATTACAATTGAAACAATTCAAACAGCAATTTCTGTTTCCACTATGATTGATTATATGACCTAAAGTAACCTTTTAAAATGGGTTTCTTCATATCTACTTTTATCAATTCATTAGAATCCTATGTTTTTACAAGAATATACGTCAAGAAATAAAAATCTTCAAAACGATTTTCTTTTGAGTCATTTTAATTACTTCACATTTTTTGGTTGACTGCAACAAAGTTGGAAAACTGAAAGAAGTCTTCTTTGAAATCATATATTTTAAGTCTTAACTCTGATTCTTCTTGCTTAAAAGATGAAAGACATCTTGAGTATCAATTGTACGAGTATCAACACAAAGATTCGAAAATAAATGTTTGTTTAATTATATTTCAGTTAAACGTTTTTTTCGTTTATTTTAAAGATCTAAACTATTTTAAAATTAAAGTTTTAGAAAATCTGATTCTTTTAAATACTGGTTTTTTATGAGTTAAATCTTTTAGTTTAAGATCCCAAATAATTCATGTTTTACAATTTACTCATAAACAACTATTATGATACTAAAAAAAATTTATAAAGATATTTGACAAAAGTTTATTGTTTTATATGACTGGTAACATATGTAACATCATTACATTAAAAGTTAGAATGAATACTTTATGAAAAAAAAGAAGTTTGATTTTTTGAGAAACTTTTTCTCGCAGATTTTGAAGCAATCTTTGAGTTGAATCAGTTTGAAATTTGATATATAAGAAAGTTGAAATTGTTGAAGTAGATAATTTATTTTCTTTTTTACAGAATAAACATTTATTTCATTTGATTCAATTGTTTTTTAATAGTTTTAATTCAGCTGAAAAGTTTTTTTTTAAGTTAAATTATTGAGTTTTTTACAGATTCATTTTTATAAATTTGTTTCAAGCTAAATACTTATGTTAATACATACTATCTATATTTTATTAATTTTTAGCTTTCAAATTTAAACGTTTCAAGTTTCAAATTACTTCTTGTCTATAAGCTGACAAATAATAATTTCTTGCAGAAGTTAAAAGATAATTTTCATAGAAAAATGTCAACTGAAAAATCAATTAATTTATATGATTGTAAATATGATAAAATATTGATTGAAAAAGGTTCTGAAGAGCTAATAGCTGTCATGGAAGCTATGAAGTTTAAAGATTCAGTTGATTATTGTGAACAAATTGGTGGTGAGTTACTTCCTCTGAAAACTAAAGAAGATTTTGAAGATTTAAGGCAAGATTTAAAAGTGGTTTGTTTGAATACGGACATCAAAAACCCAACTGTTATTCGTCGAGGTGGAATGGATATTTGGAGAACTGGTGCTTTTGTAGAAAATAATCAAGTTAGTTGGTATGATGGATCAAGTTTAAATAAAAGTGAATTATTTGGTTTGGAAGATGGAGATGGTGAAGTTGCTTACAGCAAATTCCGAAGTCGATTTGTTGTTGTAAATAAGTTGAAAAAGATGCCATTTATTTGTAGACAAAATAATCTAACAAATCAATTGATGGAAACAAACCTAAATCTCTCTGAGACATCAGATTCTAATTATTTGACGGAAAGATCGATTTTAATTGTCTTAATCTTTGGTTTGATCTTGATGGCGATTTATATGGTTGTTAATCTCTATTTGAAGTTGAAACCAAATCGAAAAACGACCAAAAAAGTCGTCAAGTTTTCTGAGTTGGAATCAAATTGTCAAGAAGCTTCAACTGAAGTTGGAAGTTCTGATCCTGTTCCTGGAGGAGTTTCTAATCCTTTTCTTAATCCTGATCTTACTTCTAAAAATGATCTTCTTGATTTACTTTATTAGGTTGATCTTCTAAATGAGATCATTAAAGATTAAATCTTCACAAATCTTCCCAAGATGTATTTCGAGGTTTTATTTCTCGAAAAGTTTTTGAATAATTATTTCAAAAATTAAATAATTTTGAAAATAAATAATTATTTGATAATTAAATACATAATATTCGATAATAAAAGATTTCAGTGGAAATATATTTGACTTTTTTTTTTTTTTGAATTGTTTTCTTACTTTTGTGATTTAAAATGAATTTTTAATATTTTTAAATAAAATTCAAATTTCTTTTTTATTCATTTAATAATAATAAAAATGAATCATTTAATTTTATAATCTTTTAAAAACTTTTTGAATTTAAGTTAAAACTGTTTTATGAATAAGAAAATCTTGAAGAATAAATCTCATTAATTTTGATCTTTTCTAAGCGACAATTCAAGTCTATAAAGTTCATCTAAAAGTTGGAAAAATTCTTTTCTATCTTTTTCATATTGGATCTGATCTTCATCATCTTTGCTCTTATCACAACGTAAAATCGGTTTTTTTAATCTAAATCTTTCGTGTAAATGAATTAAAGTTGAAACGTTTTCTAAAAGAACTTTTCTGTTTTCTATCATCATCTTTTTGTCTTCAATTGAAAGATTTTTTAACATTTCTTCAGTAAATTCTGACATTTTGATGTTTATAAATCAAATCTTTTATAGAAATTGATACAACCTGCTTATATAAACAAATAAAAAATAAATAAATTACTTAATAAACAAATAAAGTTAAATAATTTAAAAAATAGAATAATCTACTTCTATTCTAAAATTTTTTCTCATTTTATATCAACATAAATAAAACTAATTTTTTTTTTAATCTAAATACACAAACTTCAAACTTTTCAAAAAAAAAAACTTTTTCAAGATATTTTAGTAGATATCCTGAAATTAATTTTATTCATTTAAATAAATTCTCACCTTTAGTTCATTAAATATTTTTCTATAAATCTATTTATTGTATTTATATAGTAAAAACTATTATTAAATTATTTTACTTTGACAGAAATCAAATTAGCTAATTGTGAATAATAATTTTTTTGTTTCAAATTAAGACATGGAAAAACTTATTTTAAATCTTATTCAGCAATATCAATTATCTAACAATAAAAATTTCAAATATTAATCTTATATTTACTCAAATATTTTATAACAAACGGAAAAGAAATCTTTAATAACTTTAGTAACCAATTGTTTAAAAACTAATCAGTTATGATTAGCTTTTTTTTGTGTTAATGAGATGAAAAACAAAGCAACAAACGTTTTTGTGATTATTATGTTGAAAGATTTGAAATATTATGATAAAATATCAACTGTTTTGATAAAGAAATTAAATTTTTTAATTATTAAAAATGTTTAAAGGAATTATTTGTTTAGAAACTGAACTTTCAGCAATCAGCTGAATTATTTAGTGATATTACATCCTTCATTTGATAAATATTTATATTCGTTTTTATTTGGAATAATGATGAGTAACCGCATATTGAATTAGTGTTTTAGGATGTAAAATTATTTGCAAATTATTTATTAGTTGAAAGAAGAAAAATTTCTTAATGAATTCAATTTTCAACGTAGAAACTAAAATGTTAAAATTATTTTTAAACTAAGAACTTTATTAACAACTTGAACCATATCTAGTTTGTTATATTGTTAGAAAATATTAAATGATTTTTAAAAGATTAATTTATTTTAAAAAAGTTTTTAATTTCTATTTTTTTCAATTTGATGTAATTTTATAGTTTAATTGAAATTTTTATAAAAATAAGCAAAAGATAGATTGAAATAAAAACTTGTCCTGATAAATACTTTCAAATGATATCTACTACAAAAAACACTTTTCTTATTTGAAATTATCTTAAAAATTAAGCAATTCAATAATTACAAATATTTTTATCAAATTACAATATCATCTTTTAAAGTTAATTAAAAATAAAATTATATTTTGATTATAAAAAACATGAAGTAATGAAAATATAAATTTCAAAATTATCAATCATTTTAAAAGCTTCATATCAATAATTATCTCAAATATCATTCCAATTTTTAAATTTTTATTTGTTTTATTTATGAGTCTTAAGTTACAACAATTTATTTTCCTGACATCTATTTCATTCAAAGACTCAAGTATCCTTTCATCAAGAAGTCTTCAATAAAATTTGTTAAGAAATTGGAAAAGGTTAATAACTTCTTATATGAAGGAGTACACGTCATCACTTATCATATTTCAAAACCTTCTGTCTTAAGTTATACATTTGTTGCTTGACTGCAAATCATTTGAAGAACTAAAAAGTTTGATAATTATTGGAAGAAATCATTTTGATTCTAAATTTGTTGAATATCAAAAGTTTTGTTGAGAAAAGTTGTAAGTCTAAGAAGAATCATTTTGTATAAAACCGAATTAAATACTTTTTATAAATCGAATTTCTTTAAATGTTTTCTTTTAATGATTTTCTATTTCCAATTTTTTCAGTTTTAATTTCTTAAAAATATTTTTTCGATTTTTTTTAAGATTTAATTTCTCCAATTTTAATAATATAAAAAGTAATATTTTTTTGTTTTGAAACATTTGATCAAAAAACTAGATTTTTTTGAACTAATGAACCCTAACAATTTCAAACAACTCATCTTATAAATTTCTTTCATGATCTCAACTCTATTTGTTGAAAGATTTGTCGCAAATTTTACTTTTGAAGGTTTGAATGATTGATGACAGATGTAACATGAGCCACCTGAGAGCTTAAAAGTGATTATTTTAGAAAAAAGAATTAATTATACAAAAAATCTTCATCAATTTTAAAGTAAAATTAAAAAAAGAAATTTGTTGAATTAACTTTCTTATTTCTCTAATTTATTAAAAAAATATTTATTCTTTTTTAAGTTTAAAAATAAATTTTTATTTTAATAAAAGATTAAAGTTTTTTAACGGATTTTTAATTTCTGATAAATCATGTTTATATAAATATTTGTAATAATTCTAAAAATTAATTTCTCTGTTTATTTTTTGATAAATAATTATTAAATTATTTTTATATAAAAGCTTTTATTCGTTTATACAAAATAAATTCGATTTAATAAATTCAAAATGTTTTTTTTCAAAGCGTCGAACCTTTTAACTTACAAACATTTAGATTTTAATTTTAATAAGTGATGAAGATTAATCTTATAGAAAATGTCTTTGTATGAAGAGAAGATATCTAAGGAAGTTGTAATATTTGAAGAATATGAAGCAGCTGCCTGAAGATAAACTCACTTAGAAATGTTTTGATTGCATTCTAAGAATTATTTTTTTATCTTTAGTTAAAAACAAATATTTTTCTTTTAAATAGTTTTGATTTATTCAAGTTATATTTGAGATAATTTGATACAGTTGGTTGCAAATATTTTTTAGTTTGTTGCTTTCTCAACAATCTATATTACAAGAATGTAAATTTAATAACATAATTACTAAAAATCGATGCGAAACTTTAATAATTGTCGAACAATTCATAAGTTATAAAGATTCAGTTGATTATTGTGAACGAATTGGTGGTGAGTTACTTCCTCTTAAAACTAAAGAAGACTTCCAACAACTTAAACCACCTTTATATAAGATTACTCAATGACATCAAGGAACAAACAGATATTCGTAGAAATGATTTTGGTATTTGGTGAGCTGGTGCTTTTGTAGAAAATAACAAAGTCAGTTGGTATGATGGAACAAGTTTAAACCAAACTCAAATCGATGGTTTGAATGATGCAGTTGGTAGAAATTGCTTTCAGTAGTCACCAAAACAACTTTGTTGTAGAAGATTAGATGAAGAAGATGCCGTTTTTCTGTAGACGAAATGTAACAGATCTAATGACAACAAATCTCAATTTTTCTAAAACATCAGACTCTAATTAATTGTCCGAAAATTTGTTTATTTTTCTTCTTGTTTATTCTGTGTTTTTGTCGCTAATCTTTTTGTTGTTGGGAGTCATTTTTAATCCTGTTTAAGTCTTTTGTCTTTCCATTTTAAGAAAAAGTTTTAAATTTTGCAAATATCATTTTTTACATCAAGTTACAATTAGACATTTAAAATATCAACTCCAGTAAATTACTGATAAAGTTATCAACTTTTGAAATATTTTAAATAAAAGTTGAGATTAAAAAGTTCTTTTTCTTGTTTACTTCAAAGCTTTTTTTCCTTATACAAACGATAAAAAAACTATTTTTGAATTTGTTAAGAAATATTTTTTTAGTCAGATTAGTAAGTGGAAATATCTTGACCCCAAAATAAAAATCACCAAATAGTAACATTAATATTTTTTTAGTTGTTAAGAATGTTTTAAAAATTCAGAAATTACTTTTATAGGGACGCATGTTGCTTTTGTGAATAAGCTTGAATTATTTATGATATTTAAATACAAAGTCATATATAATAACTACTTAATGACAGAAAGTATTTTTTCTTCTAGTGTTTGCAAGTGTGAATTGTTTTTTATAATCTTTATATTTTAGTATAATAAAGTTAAATAACTCGACCAAAAACTTCAATTTGTAATCTGATAATGATTTTGTAGTTCGCATGAACTATTAGCGGCGATTCAACATAATAATAAAACACATTAAGATGGTTCATACAATGAATATAACTTTGTACAAAAAATACATCAATAAAGAGCAACAAAGGAAAGGGAATAAAGATGGAATTTAATTCGTTTTGAATTTTTTGTCTCAATAAGTCAGTGGACATGTTTGTAAATAATAATTTACAAGTTTAGAGGATCAAAAGAATTTATAAAAATAATCAGTTTTAAAGCTCCAGCAATACTATAAAAAAAGTTATCAATGAACTAACTACTAGTAAACTGTCTATGTATTTTAAAAAGATGATATGTACTAATGATAGCTAATTATACTAGATCAAAAAAATAAACAACGCAATTTGTTCTTTTCATTCGTAATTCTTAATTTTATTAACCATAAAAATGAGTATAAGAAAAATATACTAACAAACAGTTTGTTAATATTTTGGAAGAAATAAATAGAAATTTTTGTGGAATAATTAAAACTTAAAAATTTAAACTAGTAGAAACCTATTACATTTTTTCTTAATAGTTTTTTTTTATTATAAATAAATAAATAAAATATGAATTTTGTAAAAAAATTTAAGTTGAAAGTTTATTGTTTAAATTATGAAAATATTTTCTTTTATTTTTCGATTTACGAATAAAACATCTTTTTGTTGGCTTTTTAGTAGTTAGAATTAAAGAGATGTTTTTGTGAATACTGAATATTGAATTTTAGCGGCAATTTAATTTAATGTTTAAATAAGTTGTTGCTACTACAATGCAAGCTATTGTATGATGTTCATATAACTACTTATGTTAAAGTGCTTGTAACTTTTATATTGCAAAAATGTCGAGTGTTGTTACATATCTTATTGTCAATTTATATTTTACTTTTATATATTTTTCTATATAAATTATTCTTGTTAAATTATTTAAAGTTTTATTTTTTACTGTAACTTTTAAGTAATTTCATAATTGTTTAACATTTATTAACTTTTTAAAACTCAATTTGAAACTATTTTATTTATTTTTTTAGCCTTAAAAGAATTTTTTAAAGTTTTTGAAAATTTTTCAGGTTTTTATTTATATCTTTTTCTTTAATATCTGAATATTTACGAAATATTTTAACTGAATTGCTTAAAATGGAAAGTAAGTATTTTTAATTTATTTATTTCTACAATTTGTTTGGTTTCATATAAATTCTATTTAAAAATATCATTAAAGTAATTTCCTTCAACAAATGAATTATAATATTTTCATTCTCTTTATTATCTTTAATATTTCTTAATTTCTTTAATAATTGATTATTTTCTAGATTATTTAAGTTAAAATATGATACATAACACCTTTTCATTATCTTTTGAGGTCATATTGTTGTTTGTTTGTTACAAGAGCTTTTTATAATTTGTTTTTTTCAGTCATGTGTTGAATAAAATAAATATAATTTGTATAAAATCTGCTTTTATTTTTCAAGGAGTGAATAATGATGAAAGCCAATTACAAGATGATTCTATTTTATCTGCTTTGTCGGTTAGTGAGTTTTTGTAATTATTTTTTATTTACATTTTACTTTTAGTAATCACTAGTTATAATTTAATTTATATTTTTAGCTTGCTTCAATCCCTAATCTAATTGATGAAGATTCTGATGAAAGTTTTATGAAATCTTGTTGTAAGTTAAGTTTCAATTTGATATTTTTAAACTTAATAGATATTTTATAGCATCTAAATTTGTTTGTTCATCAACACCCGCTGCAAAAGCTAAGAAGTCTTCATTAAATGGTAAGTTTTGTTTTTGATGATGTAATTTAAAAATATTAATAAAAATTTGATTTCTTTAACAAGTGACATTACCAGTTTCTTCATTTATCTTTTTCAATTTGTATTTTACTTGTAAATCTGCAGTGTTTTTATTCTTTTTATATCAGTTATAATGATTTTTTAAACCTTTTTAATATCTTTCTGCTTATATTAACTTGTTTTGTTTACTTTAAGAGCTGTAGAATTTGTCACTTTCATGCTTTGAATAAATAGAAAAATATTAAAGTTGTTAATATGTTATTAGGTTCTTGTAGTTCTAAGAAATTAGAAGAAAAAGAAAATGTTATGAATTCAACATATACTGTGAAAGGTGAGAAGTTGTTAAAATGAAATTTGTTTATCCTAAATATTTTCATAAAATTTGAAAAAGAAAACTAAAAAAAAAACAGTTTTCAAATATTTCAAAGTTTATTCTACTTGAAATAAATATTTTCAACTTTCTATTGTTACATTCTCATTTTGAAATATGCATGGATATTTTATAATAAAATTTTCAGCTCTTTTATTGAAGCTTTTTATTGTATCAACTTTGTTTTCTTTTCATTCATATTTTCCTGTTAGTTAAACTAGTCTTAAAAAAAGTTATGTAAACAGTTTTGAAGTCTTTATTTACTATAAGAGGTTTGGTTTTAATATCTAATTTGCTCAAATACTAAAACTAGACAAGAAAACTAATTTTTTTTATTAGTTTAATAAAATTTTAATTATATTTTCCCACAATTTATCTTATTTAAACTTTTATTTTATGGAAAGTTTTCCATTTATTTCAGAATTTTAATTATTTTATTTTCAGATACTAATGAATCACAGAATCAACCAAATGATTCAACACAAGCTACAACTTCTTCAAATCCAGTTTCTGAAACACCAAGTACAAGTTCAAAGCTTCCAAAAAAGGTTTTAATTCTCTTCGACTTGTTATTACGTAGTGATGACGTCATCAACAATTTCCATACAGACTATGACAAAAAAAATAAAAATGCCACGAATGAATGCAGCTGCAAATGCGCGACTACAAGTTAGTAAAATACTCGATTGTGATTGGTTGATTGAAAAATGTAATTTTATGAATGAATATTTTTTTATTAATTTCACTTGAAGCAGTTTTTCTTGTAAATTATTGGTTATTGCAAACATGAATATTTCAACTAAGTTTTCTAATTGTAAAATTCTTGAAATTTATTTTTCTGAATTTCACGCTTCAATGATTTTGACGTAAAATTATTACTGCGAAATCGACTTTCATTGTTGTCATAGCAACTAATTCGCTGAAAAGCTGCCACGTGACTTTTGTTGTCACAGCTACTATATACATTCACTCATTAACATTTAGTTTTGATGATGACGTCATATTATCAGAGGTTATTCTAGATGATGACGTCATCAATGACTAAACTTCTGTTGATGAAAATAAATTTTTGAATTTAAACAAAACTGATGACGTCATTCTTGTAGATGGCGTCACCAAGACCAACCTCATCAGCTTCATCTATAAGACCAGTTTATAATTTAAGACGAACAACAACTGATAATACTAAAGCTTCAAAAGCTAGAAGTGGTTCCATAACTGAAATACCATCGCTACCAATACGGAGTCGAAGCAAAAAATCATCAAATATACCAAAAAAAACCATTCCAGTACCATCAGCAGCAACTAGTATCAGTAGAAGAACCAGTTTGTTGCCACCATCTGCTACTGGTTTGAAGAAAAAAGCTGGAAGCAAAAAATGTTTGTAAATTTAAAAATATAAGTTAATTTTGAAACTGTTAAAAAAAAGCCAAAAAGTTAATTTTTGGGCCAGAAAAGTAAAAAGCCAGAAAGACCATTTTAAGGCCACTAAAAGGAAAATCTAAAAAATTTATTTGAAATACCAAAATCTTCGTAACCATGCCAACAAGCTTTTAAAATGCTTTCTGCTTAACCTCAAATTATTCTATTTTTGGAATGACGTCATCAAATGACGTCATTTTTAATGCTTGTCTTGAAATCCATTTTACTACTACTAGAAAATCATTTACAGTTTAGCTTGATGACGTCATTAAAAGTAGTTGTTTCATCAGATGGTTGGTTTACTGGTTACTGGTTGGTTTACTGGTTTACTGGTTCATTTCTTTTGCTATTTTTTTGAAGAATTTTTATTTAGTTTTTAGTTTCGGAAAATTTCTTTCAAAAAAATTTTTGATTTTGAAAAAAAGTAGTTTAAAGAAATTTGAATATTTTCAGTTGATAGTGTGACGTCATCAGAATCTTTGCAAGCTGAATCATCTACGAATCCTTCGACGTCATCATCGCGTCTCCAGAAACCAACAAGTAACTCTAATGACGTCACTTGTCTCGAAATTATTTAAAAATAAAATTAATTTGAAAAATCCAAATTTCAGATTTAAAATTTTAAAAATTTGTTTTTAGAAGTTGTTCCTGAGAAGAAGATCACATCGACGTCGAAACAGGTCAGTTTTCCACTAAAGGGCGCCAGAGAGAATTGTTTTGATTTGATTTCAATTAAAATGCTGATTAAATGAAAAAAACCCCTAAAATATCCGATCTTATCAATATTTAGTCATTTTCGATCAAAGTCTATTTTCTTGCGTCTTCAAAATTAGAGAATTAAGAAAAGAGAAGTAAAAAAAAAACAATTTCTTTTTATTTTGCTGAAATTTTTATAAAATCGTTTTGAAAATGAAATGGGAACTACTTTGTCTAAAAATCCTTCTTCTTGTTGTAGAAAACAAGCAAGAAAGGTTTCAGTTTGTTTTATTTGTTTGTTGTTGTTTCAGTTTTCTGTTGTTTCAAATTATCTAATCAATATTTAATCATCTCAAATTTATCAATTGATTTTTTCAAACCTTTTTTCAGCTTTCTATTATAAAAGATCTGGAATCAGAAATTGAAGATCTAAAATTGAAATTAATCCAAGCAAATCATGAATCAGGTAATTTAATAATTCAAATTTTTGTATTTTTTCATGATTCTCTCAATTTAGAATCGTCTATAAAGAAGTTAAAAGTCAAATATCTGAAAGATTTGAAAGAAAAAGAAGAAATTCTGGAAAAAGAAGTTTGTAATTTCTCAAATTTGTATTTTTTTCACCAATTTCTTATTTACAGTTAGCTGAGGTGACTTCAGTCAACGACGGTTAGTGTTTCCAAATAGAAATCTCTAAATTATTTGATAAAAATCTTTTTAGAGTTGAAGCAAGAATTAGAAGAAGTAAAAAATAAATTTGATGAACAAGTTGAAGAAAAACTTCTTGTAAGTCATTTACTTGAAACAATTTTCGATTTTAGGATTTGAAATAAGCTCCTTAGTTGATCCCGACATCCACTAAACGATCCTTTTTCAAATCTTACAAATGAATCTTTCAATATTCTTTTCTTCTATTAAATATTTAGTTTATTTATTTAACTTGAAACATTTGAATTTTTTCAACTTGAAACATTAGAACTTTTTTCAACTTGAAACATTTGAATTTTTCAACTTGAAATATTAGAACTTTTTTTTCTAAATAAATTTTCAAAAACATTTTAAATAATTTTTTATTTTTGTTTTTAATTTTAGACATTTTTAATTTCAAGTAAATTAAAATATTTTGTTTCAGATATTAATAGAACCTTATAAAAAATCTTATGATGATTTGAAAAGTACTCAGAGTATGATTGAGTTGAAAAATGTTCAAATTCATAAACTACAAAAAGAGGTTTGAATTTTGATGTTTATAAAATTGTATTGTGAAGTCACTCAAGCGTGAAATCATTTTTTGTTTCATTGATAAAAAAGTCAGCTGAAATCTGTCACGTGGTTTGTCACTTGTAAATGTATTTCAACGTTTTTCATCACAATATTTTGATGTGATCTCTTATATCCACATAAATCGCTCTTTTATTATTTAAATCATTCAGTAATTGAATTGTTAACAGTTTAATTTTTAAGTAATTTCAAAGAAGAACTATTTTTGGATCCAACAGAACAATCCAACAGAAGCTCCCACCTTTTCCCAACATCCAACAGAAGCTCCCACCTTTTCCTCCAACAGAAGCTTTCCCAACATCCAACAGAAGCTCCCACCTTTTCCCAACATCCAACAGAAGCTCCCACCTTTTCCCAACATCCAATATCTAGCAGAAGATTTCACGTTTTTATATCTTATAAATCACTTTAATTGATTCTTTAAAACTCAATTGAATCAACTCGCAGCAAATAAGATTTAAAGATTCTAATCTACCTCAAAAACTGATTCAATTATATTGTTGGAGTCTTTTGTGTATTTATTTAATTGTTTTATTTATGTTTGATTTTAGAATGATTCTTACAAACTTAAAGTGACCAAGTTTCAGCATACAGAGAATCATTTAAATTTAAAGGAACATGAGAATGAGGAGCAAAGATTACTTTTAATGAACAAATCGTCGGAGATCACGTGAGTAAAAGATCAACACGTGATTGATTTTATCAACAGTTTTATTTACAGTCAGTTAAAGACGGTATTGTCGGCAACACAATCAACATGTTTAGAAAAAGATAAAGAAATTGTAAAATTACAACGAGATATAGAAGAATTAACTTTTAAAAATTCATCTTTTTCTGCTTCGGGTACAGATAATCCTTTCAATCCAGTCTTTGAGACATCAATGAATGGATCCTAAAAAGCTCCTCTAAATTCTTACTTTTGAATTTTTTGTTAAAATCTATTTTTCAGTTTCTTGATTTTTTATCAGCATCAATAAGACTTTCAGATAACTCCAACATCCAATTAAATCTTTCAATTGATCTTAACATCTAATACTAGTTCCTAAATCAGTTTGACATCTTCACTAAAATTTAAAGTATTCTTTGACTTTTATATTTGAGTTAAAAATTTAATAAAAATTTTTGAAAATTATTAAAAAAAATTTGAGTTATTTTCATGTTGTAGATTATCAGTAAACTTTTGCTAATTACAACTGACAGTTACTCTAGATCACTAAAGTCTAGATGTTAGTTAGATCAAACAAAAGCTCCCAGTTGATCTAAACACTTAAAGATACAACTTACATCTTAGGCCACTGAGATATTTAAGTTGGATATTTTGCTAATTTATTGGTTTTATAATTAAATTGTTGTTTACAAAATGTTTTTCAAACTAGTTTGTGTCTTTTCAAGTATCACAAACTTTATTTTCAATCTTTAAATGAAAGTATCTTTCTATGTCTCTATCTTTCAAGCATCTTTTATTAAAAAACAGAATAACGCTAAAGCGTTTGATTCTGTCCCACACACTAAGCTCGTTACTGTATTGAAAAACTTAAAAATCAACAGCTTTATCTTACAGTGGATTGAAGATTACCTATCAGGTAGAATCCAACAAACTCGTGTAGAAAGATTTTTATCTACTCCTAGTCAAATCACCAGTGGTGTTCCTCAGGGTTCTGTTCTGGGTCCCCTTCTCTTTTAATTTTCATTGAAGACCTTATCAGAATACTAGTAGCAGTAGATGATGTCAGAGTGTTTGTGTATGCAAATGATATAAAGCTATTATCTTGTAATCCTTCAAACTGCACTACACACTGTAGAAAACTGGTCTACGAATTGGCAGCTCAGAATCCAGCCCACAAAGTCTGAACTTATAACTTTTTCTCGTAAACCAGCTGTAAATTGCTTGAACCAATACTCCATCAATCGATTTATTATTTAACGAGTATCTTCGGTCCTAGACTTTGGCATTACTCTATCATCTGACTTTAAATGACACAATTATGTTTCCAAAATCTTTGGAAAATCAATCAATCTTGTCTTTCTTATTATAAAGACCTTTAATTCTAAGAACCCATGCTTTTTTATCAATCTTTTCAAATTAAACGTATGTCCAATTCTTGAATACAATTTTAGTACATGGATGCCATACCAAGTTAGTGATATCAAAAAAATCGAATGTGTTCAGGTAACATTTACGAGACTTGTATGCAGGAAACTTAATATTAAATATGATAGTTATAAACCTCGTCCCAGCTTCTTCAATTTAGAAACTTTCGAAATTCGACGGATTAAATACAAACTAATTCTTATTTTTTAAATTATCCACAATTTAATTGACTTTCAATTTGCTGTCCGTTTATTGCCTTTGCAGTCGTCCTATTTTATTTACTTTTATATTTCAGCTGTGGGTTTTAGAACTTTTTTACTTTTAATTTTCTTCAAGTCATATTTTCGTGTTTACTATAAGAGCTGTATAGTTTGTTATTTGCAGTCATACGTTAAATAAATGAACAGAATATATAGTTTTATTGGATTAAATGCTCGCTTGTAAAGAACATCTCTTTCAACAAGTTTCCGTAGTGTAGCGGTTATCACGTTCGCCTAACACGCGAAAGGTCCCCGGTTCGAGCCCGGGCGGAAACATTTTGAATCAGCTGATGTTTTAAATTTTATTTTTTCTAAATTAAGATTAGTTGTGATAATTTTTAATATTTAATGAGAATTATTATTTATTAGTTTCAATTATTTTTAATATTAGAATTCTTCAACAAGTTTCCGTAGTGTAGCGGTCATCACGTTTCGCCTTACACGCGAAAGGTCCCCGGTTCGAGCCCGGGCGGAAACATTTTGAATCAGCTGATGTTTTAAATTTTACTTTTTCTAAATTAAGATTAATTGTGATAATTTTTAATATTTAATTAGAATTATTATTTATTAGTTTCAAATATTTTTAATATTAGTATTTTTAACAAGTTTCCGTAGTGTAGTGGTCATCACGTTCGCCTTACACGCGAAAGGTCCCCGGTTCGAGCCCGGGCGGAAACATTTTGAATCAGCTGAACTTTATTCTTAGTTTTACTTTAATTTTTAATCTGACCTTTAATCCTAGAAGCCTTTAACAAGCTTTGTTAGTAGGAAAGAAACAGCCGAAGAGAGAGCCACAGAAGTACAAATATTAAGTTAGAATTGATTTATATTTTCACGAGAAAGCTCTTGAGTGAAATAGCTAATGCGTGAAAAGAACTCCTGACCGAAATATAATTGTGATTGTTGTGTGATTGTTGATCGTTTATCTTCTTTGTGTTTAATGAGAACAAGAACTTAATTTTAACTTTACCTTTAAAGCTTTTAACAATATCTTAAACAAAGCTTCTACTAGTAGTGTAGCCTGTTTCGGTCGAAACGTTAATACTATAATCGAGCGAATAAATTACTTAATACGAGAAACACATTCACAAGTTTCCGTAGTGTAGTGGTTATCACGTTCGCCTTACACGCGAAAGGTCCCCGGTTCGAGCCCGGGCGGAAACATTTTCTTACTTTTTACTAGAAGAATTATTATGAAATTTATTTTATTTACCAATTAGATTGATTTATTTGCGAGATGCTTATAACTAATTTGCAAAAATTCTCTATCGTTACTTTCATAATAAATTCTATTATATTTGAAAGTATGATCGAATATAATTTTATCTACTTTAGAATACTTTTAGATCCAAAAAGACCCTTCTTACCTTTTCTTAACTCTTGGTTGTAGTTAGTTGATTAATAAAATTCACTAATTACGAAAAATGGTTGCAGAAGAAGGTGTCATTAATAATATTGTAATCTTGATTTTTATTGGCAGTGTTATAAGGTTCGAAGACATGCAAGGAAAGGAGAGGTGTAATAAAGGTGCACTTAGAAGGAGTGACAAAAAGGTATAAAGATGAAGTCACAGTTTGTTGTCTATTTGGAAAGCAACATAATATAAACATATAAAATATTATGTTAATAATTATTGTGAAGTGAACCTTATGCTGAATATCCAGAAGAGTACAGACACTGTTGAGGAACTTTGTTGCTTTCTTAATAGATTAGTGAAAAATCATTTTGTACTAAAAGACATTTTTTATATTTACTTTTACTCTTATCCTGAAGATTGGATAAATCCTTGATCCTGATCTTTCAGATTGTAATAGGTCAACTCTAAATTTTAACTTGATGCTACTTTTGGCTAAATTTTTATCGAATTTGTGAATGAATGGTTATTTGTCACAACAGTTTAAACCCAATTTAACGTAAAGTGAAAGGGAAGTTACCGGTTATAAGCTTAATCTCGTTTGACATAGAGACGGGCGCCAGGGGTAGCTCCGTTGGTAGAAGGACTGTACTCATCTTACTGAACAGATGAATATGATATGGTTTTGCTGCTAGGAGCACCCTACTACGCTCAGTAGTTGGTAGTTACGGATGGCAACGAACGTGTACCAACTCTTTGCATATATACCAGTAAGGCACGGCAACCCTAGTCAGGGTTTACGCGCCTGCTTCATACACTGCTGATGACGTGGAAGTAATGTTCTATGAGAAACTTAATCTGATCATTTGCAATTTCCCCAAACACGACGATATCATTGTTCTGGATGATTTAAACTCAAGACTAGGTACTGATCATCATTCGTGTCTTGAAAGCTTTGGTTATGGCAAGATACTTTCTAATGGACCAACGTCTTGTTGAGCTTCCTCATTTGCAAAAACCGCCAGATAAAATTGAACGACTACCAGTCATATACGATCTAGGTTGTGAGTTAACAAGAGAATAACTCAGCAAAGCCATTTCATCAATGGACTCTGCAAAAGCACCAGGTAGCGATGATATACCACCAGACCTACTGAAACTATCTAAATCTTGCCTTCTACCCCTTCTTCACGATATTTTAGTTAGATGTTGGAGATAAGGACATATTCCAGAAGACATGTGCGATGCAAAGATTATAAAGTTGCAACGAGTGCCAGGTCCGATTTACAGATGTATATCCTTACTTAACATTGCAGGTAAAGTATTTGCTCGTGTGTTACTTCCTCGCCTACAAATACTAACTGAAAGAATCTCGTCTCACAGATCAAAACGCTAGAGTATGGACATTATCTTTTGTGTACGCCAATTACATGCCTTTGTATATTGCGTTCATCAGCCTTACTAAGGCTTTCGACCTCGTTAGTAGAGAGGGTCTGTTCTTGATACTGATGAAGATTAGTTGCTTTTCTATCCTCTTCAATATGGTGACGTCATTCCACAGGAACACCAAGGCAACAGTTCAGTATGAAGGAAACTGCTCTGTACCATTCACCATCAAAAATGGAATAAAACAGGAATGTGTCTTCTTCTTTTTGTGGTTTTTTCTCATTTAGCGTTTCTTGCGTGTGAAAAAGATCCACATCCGCGACCCATTTGTTGCTGATGACGCAGCAATTGTTTCACATTCAGCCAAAGACCTACAGATGCTGATAGATTGATTCTCAGCAGCTTGCAAAAACTTTGGAATGAAAATCAGCCTCAAAAGACAAAAGCCAAGAAGTTAACGTCCCACAGCCAATCAACATCGATGGCTGTGGAGCTGAGGCTGTAGATAAATTGTCTATCTCGACTCAAAAATAACAGCACCGATCGAAGATGAAATCAACAGCTGCATCTCTAAACCATCTGGAATGTTTGCACGGGTCACCTCTAGGTCGGGGATAATTCAAAGCTATCTATCAGAACAAAAGATACCAAAACCTTTGTCTGAAGTACGCTAATGTACGCTAGCTAAACTTGGCCTTTGTCGACGGAGAACGAAAATAAACTCAACCCCTTTCATTTCCGTTGTCTTCGTCTAATATTGCGATCTCAATCACGAAAAAGATCTCAAACAAGGAAGTCTTAAGGCGCACTGGTCTATTAACAATGTGCAGCAAAAAAACAAAAAAGCAAAAAAAAGCAAAATCTTTGCTGGCTTGGACACGACCGTCAAATGGATGAGGAAAGATGTCAAAAAATCTGTTATATCCAATCAAAAGGCAGACGCAACATCGGCAGTTTCTGTCTACGTTTCAAAGATACTTGCAAGCGCGATATGAAATCGCTTAACATCAATACTAGCAACTGGAAAGATATCGCAGCGGATTGCTCTGAAATAACTGAAGAAGAGAGCATAAGATCAGTTTTAACAAAAATTTAATCGATTTCACTGTGTCTTACTCGTATATTTCCTCTGTATTTCACTGCTTTTAACATACTCACTGGGAGCACGGCCAAAGCTAGCTTTTATTTTTATTTATTTATATAAATGCGAAGGAGGGTGCCTAAAGAGAGCACATCTCACTAACACACATTCTCACGAGTTTTTTATGGTTTTTCTCAGGAGTTTTATAAATATGTCTCCACCTGGGGTCGAACCCGGTACTTCCTAGCTAGGAGGTAGGTGTAGTAACCGCTTCGCCACTAAGCAGGACTACTTTATTTTTTTGCATGGATTATTAAAAAAGCAGAAAAACTACTTCTGATGATTGACAAAAGAACTTGTGAATAAGTTTATGCATTAAATTGACTGAGCAGGTTTATTATTTGTTTGTAAAATTTTTTACTAGCAGAAGTTTTTATTTATTTAGAATTCTTATGTGTTTTTGTTGAAGGTAAAATTATGAACTTAATAAATATCAAACTAAAGTTTGTTTAAAGCTTTATAAGATAGCTGATATTTTAACTAGTAAAAAGGGTTTTTAAAAAACCTCATTAACTATTACTTTATAAATATTTTATATATCTATTTCATTATATTGTTTATTAATTTATAAAACTAAATAATTTTTAAATACTATTTATATTTGTTACAATATGAATAATTATCATAAACATATTTGATATTGTAAAATTTTTATGATTTTATTAACAAAAATTTTCTTTAAAAGCTTTTATTTTATTCCTTAACTGAATTTTTCAAATAAAAAATTACATTTTCAGAAATTTCAGTCGAAAAAATTTAATTTCTCAACAAAAGAAATTTATATTTAAAAATAATAATCGGCAATAAATTTGATTCAAAATTGACATGGAAGAGTCAAAAATGAGTGGTTTAGTTCGATGCCGACCTTGTTCCATAGTAATTGATCCTCTTCCTAAACAGTCTATACAAGAAATCGCAAAAAACGGATTTATATCTGCTAAAAAAGCTACTAACATAATTAAAAGGCAAAAAGCTTCTAAACAAGTTAAGAAAAGAACAAAGAAGATAAGAATAAAGCAGTCCCAGAAAACTCAGCAGGATTTATTTGACGAAGTTTTAAAAGAAGGGAATTTAGATGTAAATCTTGATGATATCATGAGCTTGGATGCTTCAACTGATTCTGAGGGCTCCTGTTCACCAGGTGAAATATTTGATGTTGACTTGTATGAGTTAGAAGAAATCGATGCAGAAACTGATAAAGAATTGATTGAGAAAGCTCAGGAAGATAATATTTGGAAGGAAAGAAAAAAGTATGCTGAAAGAGTAAGTGCAGATATTCGAAAACGGAAAAGAGATCATAGAAAAAAGAAATTTTAATTTGTTTGAAATTTATTAAGCCATCAAAAGAATAAATCTTTTGATTTCGTTTTATTTTTATATTTTCTTTTTTTACAAAATTGGTTGCTTAACCTATTTTAGTTGATAAGTTAGTTATACAAAATATTATTTAATAAGCAACTTTTCAAACAACTTTTTTACTAATTTGTAAATCAGTTTTTGGTTTTGTTACACAATTTTCTTTCTGATAACGAAGTTTTATTTTTTGAACTCTTAAATTAACTCATAATCATTCATTATATAGATTTATTTTGATGTATAGAGTTTCAGATTGAAATATGTAAATTGTTTGCAATAATTTTCAAATTGTTGTTAAATTTTCAAATAGAATTGAAATGAAATAGATGTTGTTGGTGTCTTTTTTAACAGGAAATGCTTTCTCTATAATTAATTAATTTATTTATATATATAAATGCGAAGGAGGGTGCCTAAAAAGAGCACATCTCACTAACACACATTCTCAGGAGTTTTTTATGGTTTTTCTCAGGAGTTTTATATGTCCCCACCTGGGGTCGAACCCGGTACTTCCTAGCTAGAAGGTAGGTGTAGTAACCGCTTCGCCACTAAGCAGGACATAAATGTTTCCGCCCGGGCTCGAACCGGGGGCCTTTCGCGTGTAAGGCGAACGTGATAACCGCTACACTACGGAAACTTGTAAATAGTTTAGTTACAGATTTTATTAAAAATAATTTGTGAAATAGATAAAGTCGATTTTGATATTTTTAAAGATTGAAAAGAAGATGGAATCGGATTGTAGTGGTAGCAACCACTCTCAACTAAAACGAGCTTCCGGTGACTTTTATGTCAAAATTCTTGCTGTATTTCTATGGCATGTAATGTTAATAACTCCTTAAAAGAGATTTATTCAATTGTAAAAGCGAATAGCAACAGCGCTTAGTAACGACGGTTAATATCACAGTCAACTACAGAATGAACTAGGGGAACAGTGGAGTGACGCAAGCAGCAAAATAATCTACTACCCCCCCAATTCAAAACTATCACATTCTCCCGAACCAAATAATTGGACCAAACAGTGAAGACCACACATTTTGTTACTATTGACATCAATCTCCGCCGTTTCTCCTGCTGTTCAGGTTGACTTCACAGCTTCTAATACCCTGACCATCAAAACTCGTCGTCATTTCATCATCAGAAACACGCCAGATTCCTCCCTCTCTTCATCCTCTTCCTTTCGAATTATTATTTTCTGGATTCTTTTTTACTTAACTTGGAAAACCTGTCGGAGAATCATTACTGAGTATGAAGTAAACGTCAAAGCCATCAGCAATGAACCTTTCGATCCCCTGGCATCTGGACTCGATTATATATTAGCCTTCCGCAGTTCAGCCGTCTTTACATTATCATCATCTTATTTATTGGCTAGAATAAGGACAAGAACTTTTAACATCCCATCTTGCTTCGTTCATCTTTCTATCACAAACTGACATTTTCGATTGGAGCTTGGATTGAGTATCAGGAGTGTCTTTCAAAGGACACAAATCTTCATCAACAAAGAAAAAGAAGCAATGCGTCACGAAGTATGACGTCACCCATCTGTAGTGATGACGTCACTGACTTTTTTGTGAGCAGAACAAAAACCTAACATTTTTTCTTCTTGAGTTTTAGTATAAAGCTCTCTTCTCGCTTCGTTGAACCTATCTCTTTCAAAACTGTAAGTAACGAAGTGTTAATAAACTAAATAATCGTCAAAAAACTCGTGTTTTTATATTAGTAGTTCTAAATCTTTCGATATAAGAGTAGCACAAACTTTTCTTGATACTCAGTGTCGTTCTGGCAGCTATTGCGACGCCAACCGGTTGCAGATGAACCACTTCGTCTGTTCCGCTAGCATGGCAACTTGGAAGGTTATTAATCACGCTGCATAGGCAACTAGATCTCCGTAATTTCTGCTCTGGCATGTATATGCGTCGTCGTTCTCAACCAAAGCAGCCCAAAAAAAAAAGAAAAAAAAAGGTTCATGCCTTCTGTATAGAATTCCGGCAGACAGCATCTCATACTGCAAGAGTAATTCATCTGCTGGGAAAGTTTCTACATTTCAATCTATAATTGCAAGAAGTTTTTTTCAATTTAAGTTTGAACAATGTGGAATTTTTTTTCAGCAGCAAATTATCCTGATCTGGTAGCACTAGCAGGGAACTCCCCAAATATTATCTTGCTTCGTATCGTAGTAACCCGTTTCATATGCCCATCGGATATATGTTGTGGTTCCCATTTCATCGCAAGTTCGCTGACACTCTATTTCTCACAGAGAATTTATAGACTTTATCCGAAAATTTACAAACCAATCTTGATAAGCAAAAAGTCCTTACGCTCTCTGCAACGACTTTGGGTTTGTAGGGGGTTGAAGCTCCGCTCCATATACTGCGATTCATTTAAGGTCATATTGATGTCTCTAACGGACTTGTCGAAACTGTTGGTAGTAAAAATTGTTCTTCCAGAAATTTGTAAACAAAATAAATGAAAAAGACGAAAAATACGACAATATAAAAGATAGGAAGAAAATTCCAGCGATATAAGGTTGCCTTACTTCTACTGTTCTCTCTTCCTCTGTGATTGTAACTTCTACAGAAACTTATTTTTGAGAAAACGGTCATCTCTCTTCTGTTGCTGTTTGTAATTTCCTCTATCTTACTTGCAGCGAGAAAGCTACAGCCTCCTTATTGATACTTCACTAGATCCACTAGAGACTATTGTTTGTTCTTTTGACCGTGACACACCGTCACTTTCTGCCACCACTTTTATACCGAGGCTCTCCATGACAACTAGATTTATATTACTCTTTCATTATTAGCGGAGGTTGACTTTGCAAAATTTATTTATTCTGCAAATCTTAGATGATTGAGTAATCTCTATTTTAAATTTATTTCGAGCTTTGTCAATCTTGAAGTTACGATCAACCTTTTCACTAACAAAGCTTTTAGAGGGTCTTGTATCAATAAGCGCCTGGAATAAAAACCTCCAACATCACATGGTTTAATTTATTCGACGATCCTGTGAATCCAAGTACTTCATGCTTTTGGCTAGTCACTACAGTTTCTCATTTCTTTACCTTCCTGACTGTTTCTTTGAAGTCCTCCCCTGAACTAACTCGACTATAGTGACTTTTCTTCTCCATTTGAAATATGTGCTTGAACTATCTCTGCATCTTTTATAATCATGAGTTTGCTGTAGACCTTAAACAAGCTCCCTAAATAGCCGCTACTTTCGGTTTTGCTAATTTCTGCCCTGACTTTGTGCTCTGGAGAGGGTTATAAGCCTAATCTCGTTTGACATAGAGACAGGCGCCAGGGGTAGCTTCGTTGGTAGAAGGACTGTACTCATCTTACTGAACAGCCATCGCCTGCCTTTAGCTCGGTCAATAAGGTGTTGGTCTGCCAGTTTGCATTACTCATTGGCTGCCTGGTAATTAATAGTTTTCTATTTAGACAAGCAGACTGTAAATTAATTCTCCTAGCAAACAATTCAACTAAACAAGAGATTTCCACTCTTAAACTCGGATGTTGGAAGGAACGTACTATGACCATCGGTAAGGATGATGACGTCAGTAACATTTGTGACGTCAGAAAACCTGCCATCATTGACAACGAGGTTACTCGACTGAAAGTCGATATTGCTGCTTTGAAGAGACGCGCCTCGCCAGCCAAGGCCTTGTAAGAAAACAAATTACTCATTTACTGAAAAGAAAAACTTGCTAACGCAGAGAATATGAATATGAGGTTTTGCTGTTAGGGAACACTCTACTACGCTCAGTAGTTGGTAGTTAATGTCAACAGGTTGCTTTCTCTCGCTGAGGGAAATCGTCAAGTGAATGTAAAGCAAAAGCATGAAGCTGGCCCAACAACTCTGAGCAACTTGCACGAGGCCAGAAAGACATTTCGTAAATCTTCAAGAAAATTTGCCAATAGTTTTGGCTTCAAAAAATCGAAAAAAGCAGAGCTGAAGCAGTAATGGGTGACATCAAATCCATTTACGATGGTATAGGGAGTGCAACTGGACCCACAACACTTCAAACAGCTCCACTGTAATCTGCCGCAGGTGAAATCTTTTACAATGAAGACGAGCAACTAGGTAAAGTGGGTGAAACATTTTCACAACCAGTCTTAAAGAAAAGGATGATACCCTAAAGACTTTTCCTATTACGTTTACTGGTTCAAATATTACTTCTGCTTTTCACGGTGCCTCTCTCTGTTTTGTTTTTATATCATCACTCAAAAACATCCCACAAAATAAGTCCCGATGCCGAGGATGTAACTCGATAGATGAGTTACAAAGGCATTCTAAAAGATTTTTTAAATCATTAAGGGCAGAAATTTGACTTTAAAAGTTTTGAATCTAAAACATTAAATAGAGTAAAAGAGCTGTTTTTACTAAATTATTATGTAAATAAAAACTTCTTAAAGATGGATTTCAGTTCCATAAATGCAAAGTCGTTAGAGAAAATAATTTCCTGTGGCCTTTTGCTCATGATGAAATCAGATTAAATGATTAAAAAAGTTCATCAGTTCAATATGAGAAAATTAAAGAAATTTTGAGGAACTTAACTGACAGTCAACATTATTATCTGTGAAGCTTTATAATCTAAGATGGTATATAAAAGAGACATTTGTTTGGTTAAAATGTAAAAACTTTTCTTATCATTTTTTCAACTTTTTCAGACTTTTTCCAACTAATCAGAAAAACATTTACAAAAGTAACGCAGAAAATAAATAGTCTATCTTTTAAAAACTAGTTTAAACTATGAAATGTTCTAAAAGTCAAAAATATAAATATTTGGGTAATTAATTTATCAGTAAAAGTTTAATAGAAAGTTTTCTATCAAAACCAACATATAAAAAAAATGAACAAAAAATTATTATTTGAAAAATAATCTAAAAATGTAATTTGAATTTTCTCATTTTTTAAGATCATTTTGGGTTCTGTTTAAATTGAAAAAAAAACTTAGCAAAACCAACAAACATGAAACTTTACTAAAAATATATAAGCTCGTCTGACTCCAGCGTATCTGCGCAGGGCAGGAACTGTAGCCAAGTTCAATTGGGTCACAGTTCCTTTTTTGTGTCATAAATATTAATCAATCAATCTCACTTCTTGCGTGAGTCTCTGATCAAGAAGATAAGAGACCATAATAGAGATAGAGGTGCATTTACCGGATTTAAATAATTTTTTGTGTAAAGCGCCATTTCGGATCTACGATTCGAGTCTCAAAATAAGAATTTAGTAGAAAAGTGCTCTATTATATTTAAAATACTCTAAAAGCTGTTAGGCCGCACAGGTTCAAACCCGGTGGATAGCTGTGGCGAATTAGGTGCTAGAGACTCGATTGGTTCAAAGTATCATAGTTCATCTTATTATACAAGTGAGTAGGTAGACTAGCTGTTAAGTTGGCTGCAAATCTATTTTACAATTGCAGGTTTAAATTCCATTTCATTGCCTAGATACGATATAATGCGCTCTCTTACGTCGCTTATCGGACACAGAAATCACTTTCCAAATGCTTGGGTGAATAGTGTCACTGACTTGTGGGTCTTCAGGAGGAGCAAAGGCAAGAGAGCAAGACCAGAGAGAAAACATACAATCCATTGACCTCAAATCGCTGTCCCAGGTCAGTGGGCCGCGTCACCGAGTAGTAAATTTACCGATTGAGGGTAGTACAGCACATGCTACTATCCACAATAATCAAAGCCATTACATACATGAGGGTAGTATGTGATCTAACATTCACTTCTAACAGTTTTATAGCGATGGTGGCGAAAGGTAGAAACCACAGTCAAGATTCTGCTTAGAGGCGGTATCGGCAAGTCGTCTTTAATGTGACTCAAATATATCAGAATTACCTAACATCAGCTGTATTTTATTCCTTCTACTAACTTACAACTTCAATCTAAACAACTCATGCTAGCAACTGACGAAGAATTCCATATACCAATAAATAGACTCTTAAACAAAACTTCATCTGACTTTTATATAAACAGGAATTAGACTTCTTAATGTCAGGTGACCAAACACTTGGGTATCTTCATCTCTTATGATTCAATTATTTCCCAACTCCATCACTACATCAAAATCCGTCATCTCCTTAATTTTTTTAATGACTGAATTGATTTTCCTAACAAGTGAAATATACAATTGCCACTTCTTCATTTTCTTCACTTATTTTGATGTAATAAACGATTTACTAACAATTTATAATTCATTATATTATATTTATTTGCATCTGTAGAGTTTCTGTATTTCTTTATTAAATGTAATAAATTGTGATCCTGAAGAATTTATCTTTATCTTTCTCCTTATACAAATTTGTTTGTTTCTACTTAATCAGTTGCAGAACTTCTCACTTACTAAACTGTTAGTTCAATAAATCTCAGATGGTTTTGAACCTTAAATTTGTGCTTTCTATTTAAAGGTTTCAAATATTTAGATCTAAGATAATTTATTGACTAAGTTTTTGAACTTATTATGATTTCGTTATTATTTGTTTTTGTTTGAATTTATTCACTGCAATAAACGCAAAGGAGGGTGACTGAAGAGAACACCTCTCTCTAATAGTACATAAATAATACTTCTTCTTAAAAGCACGAGTGATTCTGACATGACAATGTCTGATGGCAGCTGGTTCCAAGTACTAATTGTGCTGTATTATAATATCTTTTCTCTGATGAACCTACCAGATGATATGAGCTTATTAAGATGTAATGTGTGTCGTCTCAGTTGATATAACTTGAAGGAAGGGCTAATGGAAAAGAAAGAATCGAATTTAAAGTCAATTAAAATTGTGGGAAAATTTAAAATAAGAATTAAGTCGTATTTAATCTGTCGAATTTCCAAATCGTTTAAATTGAAGAAGCTAAGACGATGTTTACAACTATCCTATTTAATATTAAGTTTCCTGCATACTAATCTCGTAATTATGGCATGAACAGATTCGATTTTTTTGATATCACTAACTTGATTTGACATCCATGTACTAACATTGTATTCAAGAATTGGACCGAGCTAAAATTTGAAGAAAATGATAAAGAAGTATGATTCATTAGAATTAAAGGTCTTTTTAATAAGGTTGACAAAATTGATTGATTTTTCAAAGATTTTAGAAATATAATTGTGCCAGTTAAAGCCAGATGATAGGATATTTTACAATTAATAAAAAATCAAACCATTTATAACTCTTAAACCAAATTATCTGTTGCTTTAATTTTAACCTCCATAGAAGATCTAAAAGAGCTTAAAACAATAAAGGAATGAGGCTTTTAGAAAGTTTGACTTTTAGAATTTGTAAAATGTTCATAAAAACATTTTGGTAAATTATAACAAAACGAAAGATCATTCTGTTCATTTTGTGAACTCACATTTTGAAGTTAAAATGAAATAGCATGCTTTTGCTTTTCATCTAACTCTAAAAATTAAATTGTCTCACTGCTCCACTACTATCTTAAGCCAGTTCAGCACTGATGTTAGTAACTATCAAAATTAATATGGTGAAAAAGATTTCAAAGATTTTTCTGTCTTGTTTTATAATGAAAATAAAACTTATTTGCAAAGTCGTTACAAACTACAAAGGATTGGATAAGAAACAAATTGTTTTTTCTTTAAATGTAAGCTTTTGGATCAAATTTATATGTTTAGATGATAGTAATCTCATTTTGTAATATCTCCTACTGCTTTCCATCATTCCAAATTAGTAAGTCGTTTTTTTAAGATGAAAAAATTGAAATTTTAAACTAAACTGATTATTATTTTTTCTTACATCAAATGTTATAAAATGTTGAAACTTTTTTGAAAAAACTTATTCACATCTTGCTGTAAGATTGGAGCTGTTTAAGGACATCAACATCTCAAAGACAATACCTCGTTAGTCCACTTTAATACATCGATAGTTAGCTGGAATAGAAAAGACAAGATGGTTGTGATTTTTCATGTATTTATTCCTATTGCTGTCGTAATTTTAATTAGCTTTTTTTGCTGTCTCCGAATTTTTTATAAGAAGTTCTTTTCAAATTCCTCTGCTAATGATAGCACACAAGAATTGCTGCATGGGACTGATGAAGATGACGAAAATAGAGATCACTTAGTGGTTGAAGCTTCTAATCTGAATGAAACTGATGAACAAGTTTCAATTCTTCTTAAAACACTACAAGTTTGAGTTCAACTTCCAGCAATCCTGATATGGATTTCGAAGTGGAAGATGATGATGTAACTGTCCATGAAAATAATCAAATGTCATGTTAGTGTTGAAGAGTCCATTTTTGATCAGCTGCAGTCTATCGTTGTTAGATGATTTGATTGTCACTTTTAATCAACCTGAAAAATCCGATGTGTGATCTTTTCATGGATTCTAACTTTATTCTTACTCAATAGCTATTTTTTATCAACTTTTCTGAATTAGCAGCTGAATTATCAGCTATGTCTGATCATTTAGAAGATTACAAAACTACTCCTACATCTAAATCTTTTTTCCAATCTTTTAATATTTGTTCAATTCAAACGATTATTTTTCAACTAATCTCTTAAGCAGAAATTAAAGTACTTTGATTGACAACTTGAAATTCTAAGTAGATTGAATAAAAGTTATTCTTATAATTTTTATGTTTATTTGATTAGAAAGAAAATAAAGTTGAAATATAAAAGTAAAAATCAAATTGTTCGAGAAATTTTTATGATAAGATTTCTATTTTGAAATGTATTTACTCTTAGTTCAAATAATAACTGCTCCTTAACCTAGTTTTTGATATCTATGAAGTCACTGATTGCAGACAAGTTAAGATGAGAGAATTATTTATATGCAGAGATTCTGTTTGAAGATTGCAGAAAAGGCTTTAAAATTATTCATTTTAATACTAATTTTCAAGAGTTATTCAATTTGGGCTGTAGGCAAGTCCTAAAACAACTGGAAGTAACGATGAACAACCTCAATTTAATACAGACTATTAAAGAAGTAACTCACGAATACTTGCTTTCAAATGACGATTATACAAGTAGGTAATGCAGTTTAAATACTACTTCTAGTTGCATATACTAAATTATATCTCAAGTTGCATATACTAAATTATATCTCAAGTTGCATGTTCAGCTGCTTATGAATAAATTGTTCTTCTAAATGGTTAGTTTTTAAATCATGATACTTTTTTTTCTAATTTAAATTCTCTCCAAGTATTTATCTAGAATTTTTAATTATTTCAAATTATTACATTCGATAATCCAAAAAACGCTTAAAAACAATCTTTTGTAAATTAATTTCTTTAACCATCAACTTTATAAAAGTAAGTTTACTGTCTTATTCATTTTTAAAACTCTAAGCAATATATAAGAACCATTTTTAAACTGGATTTTTTATATTTTATTTAAAAATATCTAACAGATTTAGTTTAAAGTTGTAAAGTATATTTGTATTAATATTTTCTTTAATTGTATAAAATGTTTTAGTAGCTTATTCCTTTATGTAAATGTTAATTCTGTCATCAACCAACCACTAGTAATAATCTTGAAATATTTATTATATATTAAACTTATAATATCTTTGTTATACTCTGAAAATGAAATATAAAATATAAACCATTAATTTTTTTTCTTTTTAAATATTTTAATTGTTGTTATTGGCCAGAATTGTTTTGTTTACAAAATTTTCTAAACTTCTTGCTGTGAATAAAGAAAAAAATTTATCAAAAAGTTGAAAGTGCAAAAATAATTTTTATTTATTAAACTTCTTAAACTAAAAGATAAAAAATTGATGCGAAGTAAAAGTAATTAAATTATAAACAGAGCAGCTACTAGCGGATAATTCAAAAACTTAAATATTTGTCACAAAAATTAATTCAGAATTGATTGTTATTGTAAATAAATACAGACTGAAATTGTATTTTCTTTTTGGTAGTTTAAATTTACTTGTGAGATTATTACTTAAACTGATTTTTCTTTGGGAGGTAGCCACTGAATTTTATTTTTATATTTTATGTAATAAATAATTGTGGTAAATTCTATTAACTATACTTGAAATCAAGTATAATTTTGAAATTTATTTTTATTGTTTTGTTATTTCTAAAATTATTTTCATAAACAACTTATTTGGTATTATTTATGAGTTATGATCTAAATATTTTTTATCAAAATTTGGGTTAATAACAAACGTGAGCAAAGGAGATATGACTTTCTGAAGATGTAGAAGGTCATTTAGCAACTTATGACTTCAGTTTTGCATTATTATATCAAACTCATGATTAAAAATTCTGTTTAAGTTTGATTTTTTCAGTATAATTGCTTTTTTATAATTTATTTGTTTAAACTTTAGAATGAAATTGTTATGGGTTTTGATAAATAGTATTTTTTACCGACTTAACTAGTGACTTCTTAAAATAATTTTGAATTTGTACTAAAATTTTGTGTAGTCATAAAAGTTTCCAGCTTATAAAAGTAGGTAAATATGGTAACTTGATAACTTAATAATTTCAGAAGAAGATAAAACCACTGACCTATTTTGGTGTAATGGTTAACAGTTCATACAAAATCCAATAAAATCACTTTTACTTTTTTTAGCTTGCCATAGACCTGATGTATTTTTATAAACCTTTTTCAAAATATTTCCAATTTATTTTGTTTTCAAAATTTTTTTGAATGCTTCATATTTTCATATTGTTATCATAGTTCCTAAAATTATTAAACATTTTCATAATTTTTTATCTTGTAAAATAGGATCTGGTTTTTGAATGATCATGCTAATTTTCTTCCAAATATCTTTAGCTACTTACGAGTCTTTTAATTTATTGATTTTATGATTCTTACAAACTTAAAGTTCTATTTCAATATTCTTGTTGATTTCCAGAACCTTTACCAACAGCAAGCTTGCCGGTCATTAGTTTGTTACTTGTTGCTAAAGTTATATCTAAATGTTTTTTTTTGTTTTAATGTAATCTCTTAAAGAGTCCGTCTTATGTCCAGCATTCTCTGAATTAATTTCGATATTTTTTTAATCCCTACCTTTTCAGTGGTGTTTTATACAAATTAGGTTTTATAGAAGCTTAACTATTAGTTCAAACTAGCAAAAAAAGTATTTTTTTTGTTTTTGTCATCATTATTTGATATGGCTAGAAAATTATCGTTAATTTGTAATGTTGATTTTATTAGTTTATTTTTGTTGTTTTCAATTACCATACAATAAAACAAATTCTATAACATTTTTATATATTTTGAAGCTTTAAGCTGAAATTAAAAGCTTTCAACAAACCAAATATGTGAATATATCAAAATGCCAAGTATATGTTTCAATAACTAGATAAAAAAGTAAAACTATTCACAATATTTATTCAAAAATTGATATTCTAAAGGAACTTAAATAATAAGGACCAACTTATGATATATTTTCAATTCTTGAATCTAATGTTAGTGCATGGATGCCATATAAAGTTGGTGATATTAAAACAAATTGAATCTCCTCAGGTAACATTTACGAGATTAGTATGCAAGAAACTAAATATTAAATATGATAGTTATAAACATCGTCTCAGCTTCTTCAATTTAGATACTTTGGAAATTCAACTGATTAAATACGATTTAATTCTTATTTTTTAGATTACTCACAATTTAATTGACATTCAGTTTGATGTTTTTTTATCCACTAATCTTTCCCTCAACTTATATCAACTCAGACGACACACATTACACTTTAATAAGCCCATACCACCTAGTACGTTAATCGGAGCAATTTTTTCCTCATACCGAATAATTAGTACTTGGAACCAGCTGCCATCAGACATTGTCATATTAGAACCACTCGTGTTGTTCAAGCAGAAGTTGAAATGTTTTAATATTGCCAACATTCTTAAACTATAATTTATTTCTTTTTTATATTATTAACATTCTATGTAATTGTTCACTGTTATATACTTTGGGAAATACTGAAACACCACGTGTCACATCTTTTTATTTTTATATTTCTAACTTAGTTATATATGAAAAGTATTATTTGTGAGAATTTGTATTAGAGAGAAATGCTCTCTTCAGTCATTCTCCTTTGCATTTATTGTAATGAATAAGTTCAAACGAAAATAAATAAATGAATAAATAAATAATAAAATCATAATAAGTTAACAAACTTAGTCAATAAATTATCTTAGATCTAAATATTTGAAACCTTTAAATAGAAAGCACAAATTTAAGGTTCAAAACCATCTGAGATTTATTGAACTAACAGTTTAGTAATTGAGAAGTTCTGCAACTGATTCCGTAGAAACAAACAAATTTGTATAAGGAGAAAGATAAAGATAAATTATTAAGGATCACAATTTATTACATTTAATAAAGAAATACAGAAACTCTACAGATGCAAAAAATTATAATATAATGAATTATAAATTGTTAGTAAAATGTTTATTACATCAAAATAAGTGAAGAAAATGAAGAAGTGGCAATTTTATATGTAACTTGTTAGGAAAATCAATTCAGTCATTAAAAAAATTAAGAAGATGACGGATTTTGATGTAGTGATGGAATTGGGAAACAATTGAATCATAAGAGATGAAGATACCCAAGTGTTTGGTCACCTGACATTAAGAAGTCTAATTCCTGTTTATATAAAAGTCAGATGAAGTTTCGTTTAAGAGTCTATTTATTGGTATGTGGAATTCTTCGTCAGTTGCTAGCATGAGTTGTTTAGATTGAAGTTGTAAGTTAGTAGAAGGAATAAAATACAGCTGATGTTAGGTGATTCTGATATATTTGAGTCACATTTAAGACGACTTCCCTGGACCGCCTCTAAGCAGAATCTTGACTGTGGCTTCTACCTTTCGCCACCATCGCTATAAAACTGTTAGAAGTGAATGTTAGATCACATACTACCCTCATGTATGTAATGGATTTGATTATTGTGGATAGTAGCATGTGCTGTACTACCCTCAATCGGTAAATTTACTACTCGGTGACGCGGCCCACTGACCTGGGACAGTGATTTGAGGTCAATGGATTGTATGTGTTCTGTCTGGTCTTGCTCTCTTGCCTTTGCTCCTCCTGAAGACCCACAAGTCAGTGACACTATTTACCCAAAAATTTGGAAAGTTATTTCTGCGCCCGATAAGTGACGTAACAGAGCGCATTATATCGTATCTAGGCAACGAAATGGAATTTAAAACTGCAATTGTAAAATAGATTTGCAGCCAACTTATCAGCTAGTCTACCTCCTCACTTGTATAATAAGATGAACTATGATACTTTGAACCAATCGAGTCTCTAGCACCTAATTCACCACAGCTATCCACCGGGTTTAAACCTGTGCGGCCAAACAGCTTTTAGAGTATTTTAAATATAATAGAGCACTTTTCTACTAAATTCTTATTTTGACACTCGAATCGTAGATCCGAAATGGCGCTTTACACAAAAAATTATTTAAATCCGGTAAATGCACCTCTATTATGGACTCTTATCTTCTTGATCAGAGACTCACGCAAGAAGTGAGATTGATTGATTAATATTTATGACACAAAAAAGGAACTGTGACCTAATTGACCTTGGCTACAGTTCCTGCCCTGCGCAGATATGCTGGAGTCAGACGAGGTTATATATTTTTAGTAAAGTTTCATGTTTGTTGGTTTTGCTAAGTTTTTTTTCAATTTAAACAGAACCCAAAATGATCTTCAGATAATGAGAAAATTCAAATTACATTTTTCGATTATTTTTTAGATAATAATTTTTTGTTCATTTTTTTTATGTTGGTTTTGATGGAAAACTTTCTATTAAACTTTTACTGATAAGTTAATTACCCAAATATTTATATTTTTGACTCTTAGAGCATTTTATAGTTTAAACTAGTTTTTAAAAGATAGACTATTTATTTTCTGCGTCACTTTTGTAAATGTTTTTCTGATTAGTTGAAAAATCTGTTTAAGTTGAAAAAAATGATAACACAATTTTTACATTTTAATCAAATAAATGTTGTTTTCTGATAAGTTAAAAACAACTTGTACTTTCCTCACATCAAAATAATATTCTATTAAGAACAACAACATACTTTTAACTCAACAAAATTTAGGAATTATAATTTCAAAGCTTTGATTTTAAAATTAGGTTTTTTAGTTTTAATAAATGTTTCAATAATTCTAATTACAATACTTTTCTTTTTGAATTTTAATTACTTTATAAATAAATCAAAGTATTACTGAAAATTCCACTGATAAAATAATTAGATTGTATGATTAAAATGTAAACATTATAAATACTTTAGTCTAATAAAAACACAAAAACTTTTTTAACAATATTCATGCTGCTAGTAGTTATAAAAATTAATTTTAAAAACATTTACACAAATAAGCTTTGTGCAAAAGATAAATTTGATTTTAAACTTTCTAAATCTTCTTATGCAAGTAAACTTAAATTTTCCTTATTTTAAATTTCGTAAAGACAAACTAAAGTTAATTTAATGATGAATTTTTGTAAATATTTTTCTAAATATTGGTAAAATTAAAAAACAAAATGTTTTAACTTTAAATCTTAAATATTTTATTCCTATTATGTAACCACATTTATTAAATTGGAAAATAATAAAATTTCACAATCCTAACTTATTAAAATTAATCAAATCTTTATTAATTAAGCAATTATTTTCTAAGTCTTAAAATTTAGAAAATAAAAATTAATTAAATTTTAGAAATTAAAAAAAAAGTTTACTAAAGTACTAATGATAGTTTTTTATATATAATGATGTTTTGATTTTTATTTAATTTTCTTTATGGACATTTTCTTAGTTTCGAATCAACTCCAAAAACAACAAATTTTGATTCTTTTTTATTTAATTTTCATAAATAATTTAGATGTTTTTGTAAGAACCAGATATAAATGTTTTCAAATTTTATACAAAAATATTTTTTACAAAAAAGTGTCTTGAAGCGTTATCTTAAGAAATATCAAAAACAAAATCTCATGAAATCATGTAGACGATTTGATCTTTATCAAAAGCAAAAAAAGAAAAAGAATTTATTATGAATGAAACATTTTTACACTTAAATAGTTTTGACTTAAAAATTCATCAAAATTATTTTCAGGAGATTGTCTCTGTTATCTAGAAAATTGTAAAAATATTTTATTTACAAAAACTAATTTGACTTTTTGATATTTAATAAAAAATTACAAATAACTCAATAATTTAAACTTATAATTATTAAGTTTAATGATTTAACTATACATAAAGGTTCTCTCATATAATTTATCAAATAATCACTAATATAAGATAAAATTTCATTTTTTGAATTTTCTATAAACAAAAAACTAAGAAAACGTCAAAAAATTAATTAGAAAAACAGAACTAACTGAAAACTGATTAAATTGATTTATCTAAAAACTGATCTGAAAACATATTTTATGTTAAATTGTTAAGGAGATTCAGTTTTTCCTGTTAAACTTATAGAAATTATTAGTACAGTTTCCTGTACTTTATCATCATCAGTTTAGTATTATTATTTGTTTCAAAGTATTTCTGAGAAACTAAAAAAAATACTTTTATAGAAAACCAAGTTAAAATTAACTTTTTTATATTTTCAAAAATTTTACTAGAAAGAAAGTTTTCTGTTTGTAAATAATCTTTAGATTCACAGCAGTAAATATAATGAGTTTTTTGAATTCCTTCTAAAATACACCAAAAAGAGTTATCTTATTTAAAATTAAAGCTATTCGTTTAAATTAAAATTAATTTTATAAAAAATTTTAAGCAATATTTTAAAGATTGAAAGCAAATAAATATTTTATAAATATTATCAGGAATTTTGCCAAATTTTGAAAATCAGATTTACTTTAGATGATTACAATTTTGCAATAATTTTTTTCACTTTAACAAAGTAATTCTAAAAATTATTTTGAAACACCTTATTATTGCTAAACGATTATTTTTTAATTACAAACTATAAAATCTATAAAATCGGGTTTTAACATAATCACTTTTTCTTTTAAACTTTTTCAAAGTTTTTGAAATTCCAAGATTGAAGCTTTATAATTATTATAACTCAAGTAACCTCAAAACCACCATCTTTATCCGAATACTATTTCTATACTAAGCACAAGAATCGATAAATACTATTTACAATAAAAATCTAGAATATAATTTTTTCACTAAAAGTCTGTTTATCAGACAAATTAGAAAAAAGGCAAAACAGAATCTAAAATTAATAACAAGATGATGCAAGTTAAATGTATCAAAATAAACACAACATTTATAAATGTTCAGCTTTTATTCATAAAAATTCACAAATTCATAGTAAAAATTGAAAGTTATTTTTTTAATTTATTTGAAATTGTTTGAATTAAAAAGCTATTCATCTAAAAGTGATCTGTTGATTAAAAATAGTTCAGCTGATATAAAGATGGGTTTCATAAAAAGCTCGGATCTTCAGCCCAATATTCTTCGGCTTACTCCCCCATAGCAACGATTACTTCTGTGATAACATCAATTAACTTTCTTACAGCGGTAATTGTTACTTTCATATATTTGATGGAGTCTTCAATAGTTTTAGTTGCTTCTTTCGTAGTGATAACAGATTGTTGATTATCTTCATCACTAACTAGTTGATCTTCATCTTCAGATCTATGAACAGTGACGTCATCAGATGAAACGATTGTAAAAAAATCGATTCAATGATTATATGAACCCGAACATAAACTTGAATTTCTTTTTTCAGAGTTAGCACAAGCTTCTACCTTTTCAATAAACCTTCTTTAGAGTCTTCTTCTACAAGACTTAAGTCTTTCTCTATCTTCTTACATTTGTCTTCACAAACACTCTTATTAGCAGGATTCACTTCGTTATTAGCTTCATTTACAACAAGCCCTTCCTCAGCGTTTTCATCAGCCACTTGGCAAAATTCATGTCTCTGATGATACATTTTCACACAGCAGAAAATCACAATTGAAATTATAATAACAAAATGAACTACTAGAAAAATATTATTAGACATTTTGATACTTTTTATTATTCCAAGATTTTTAGGTGCACTAAAGTTCAATAAAGATATTTTGCTTTTAAGTAACTAATCTGCATTAAAATTCGTTAGTTCTTTTCTTGGTCGAGAACTGCTTTGCGTAGGACATAAGTTGTGAAGATCCAGTTATTGCCCATGTAGGAATTCACTCTCCACGCCAACAAAGTATGCAGCAGAAGAAAAGGACTGATGTAGCTACGCCTAGCTGACGTCACAGGAGCTACCAGCACGAGACTGAGTACGAGGCTCCATCTTCGGTTTTGAATCCGGAGTTTTGCGTCTCCTAGAAGTGTAGTCATAAAACAGACTAACGAGGCTCTTTTTTATTCAAGCAAATTTATTCTTTTTATTGAAAATCACAAAATCACAACACAAGAAATTTTATATTTTCAGATCAGCTTTGGAAACCTACGTTGAAATGTGAAATTATTCTTGGGGTTCGATCTTGTACCAAACCTCTCCTCCGCCAATCTTCCTGAGTTGATCAGTAAACTTTCTGGTAAAGAATTAAATAATAATAAATTAAATTTTCTGTAAATTTTGAATTTTCTTGATGAAGATTTATTTTGATTCATTTATATTTAAATCCAACAGGATAATTTAAATCCTTTGATTAAATGCAAAGTTCAGAAAATATCTCCGAAAGACACAAATGTAATTGAAGATGATACACTAAGAGCAGGTTTAGCATCAGAATGACTTCCGACACTAATGTCCAACACAAGTTAGCCAGAGAAAAATAATTTTTCAGTTGGGGGTATTCCCCGTTCAAATGATCTAGAACACAGGATAACGAAAGGATGGGAAGAAACAAATTCTTAGGAACCCGTCGAATATTACTATTTAAGATTCCATACTAGATCTACAATTCGCAAGATAATTAATATCAATGAACCTTGAATTTTTAAAGCTATATTTATAATATTAACTACTTGTATTAGCTATTAAAATCTAAGTGTAAGCTTAAATAACTGTTTTTTTTTATTAGAAATAAACGTTTTGGCATCTTTCAAAATTGAAAAAAGTGATATATTACGATTTTAAATAACTGTCTGCATTAAACAGATGTTTTAATCTTAAATTTTCAAAGTTTTTAGAAAGTTCTGATTTACAAATATGTATGTTTAAAAATTGAAACAGTCACAATATTTATCCACTTATTCAACGCATAGCTGCAAGTGAAAAATTCTAAAACTCGTATAGTGGGCAAAAACAAAATATTATGTAAATTTAAGTTGTCAAAATATGATAAATAAGTAAATAAGTAAATAAGTAAATAAGTAAATAAGTAAATAAGTAAATAAGTAAATAAGTAAATAAGTAAATAAGTAAATAAGTAAATAAGTAAATAAGTAAATAAGTAAATAAGTAAATAAGTAAATAAGTAAATAAGTAAATAAGTAAATAAGTAAATATTTTCAATTTCAAAATCACAAGAAAGTTCAGTAATAAGAACGTTTTATTGTTTCTAGCAGAATTTTCGAAAATTGTGGTTCAACAGAATATTGAAGAATTACTAGCTTAGTGAGCTGAGCAACAAATAAACGTCAGTAAATAACTTATACATTTTTACAGTCACTATGGCAGTATTTTACAAGACATACACTTTTGTATCAAATAAACACCAAGATGAATTCAAATAATTTTTATGTGAGAAGAAAATAAATATTTTGATTGAAAATAAAGAAGTTAAGTTTCAATGAACTGTTTAAAATATCTTTTGGCTTTTTTAATTACTTTATAGATGACAAAAATTAGTTTTTAACAAGTTATTTACTCTTTGTAATGAAAAGTTGATGAGACAGCTGCATTAAAAACGAATAATTAAAAAGTTAATTTTTATGAAAAGATCAAACAATAAACGCTTCAAGATTAATCTTGGATTTCTTCATAACACTAGAAAAAAGATTAATTTTTCATTAAAATGATAAAAATAGAATTAAGGTTGATTAGGATTAAAGAGTAATTCATCATCATTAGAGTCTACAGTCAGATCCGAGATCATATCCTCTATGTTTTCATAGACATCTTCATCAGCAAGAGGATCTGCCACGTTCTGATCATTATCACAGACATCAACAAGAATCACTACATCACTGTTATCATTCCTTTCTTCTAGAGTATTTTCAGTGAAGTCATTCGGATTATCCCTTGACGACCTCTGATGTCTATCCTCTATGGTTTCATATTCACTTTGAAACTTTTGCAGTAAACAACAAGAAATAAGAAACAAAGCGATTACACTGAAAAATATCGATAAATATATCTTCCACATTTTTATAGACTCTCTTATTCCAACAGTAATGATTTAATTAAACTATTTCGCCTTTGACTTTTTATTTCTTCAATTCCACTATTTTGAAGATTCTAGAATGACTCTAAAAAAACTTTTTATTTTTATAGTTGTTGAAAGATTAAAAAAAGTATTTTTTGTCAAATATTAAGCTTCCATTAGAAATCTGAATGTTTTTAAAAGTCTGTTGTTTTAAATAGATTATAAAAATAAAAGAAGTTAAAGTTTTAATTTATTGATCAATAAACATTAAGTTAAACTCTAATATCTAGTATCTTAAACAAAACTTGTTTCTTAGTTTAAGGTTATAGTCGTTAAAAAATATTATTTGTATTTTACCAGGACCAACTAAAAACCAAATTTTTTAAAAGTAAATTGAAATAAAAGTTGCTATTATTGGTGTTGATAAAGACTAAGTTTTTCGGATGAAGAAAATGTCCATAAGATCAAAATAAGAATATTTGTTTAAAGTAACTTTCAGATTTTGATTTCCAGTTCATGAAGAGCATAATCATTTTTGAATTACTGTCAAGCTTTGTAAAAAATCCTCAGTATTATACTTTAAGATTAAAAGTTTTTTTTTCTAAGGGCTTAAACTCATTTGTTCAAAAGTAGCTTCTTATGAGATGTTCTAAGACCCTTTGTAAGCTCTTATCTAAATAACAAAGAAGAGTTTATTATATTCATAAGAGTTCTATAGATAAGAATTAACTTTTCTTTCCCTCACATTCTTTAATCACCTCATTATTAATGTTTGTTTAATCTTTTGTCGACAACTCAATACTTTTATTTACTTTCAGACTACATTTTAAAGTTTTATTTATTAAACTGATAGCATCAAACTTATTGAAATTATTTTTTATTAAATTTATATGATTTGTTTGGGTTAGTTTTTTCAGCAAATACTCAAGTATATTTTTTCGCCACTTTATAGTAAGTAATTTATCAAAAAGCTTGGTTCCGTAAACCTTTATTCAGAGTCGTATTTCTTTTTATAACAGTTTTTTTTTATGGTTCTACTTGTAGATTCCTACATCTCATTTCTTTTAATTTTAGTCTTTGTAATGCTTAGTGTATCCTTCTCTCACAATATATCAAATGTTTGCGAGGTTAATTAGCAACTTAACTGTGAATTTTCGACCTCTATGCAAAGCTGTAACTCTTGTTTATTCTTCTAATTTAATTAATACATTCAATTCTGATTAATTTTTCCAACACTGTTTTAAAAACAATTCAAAATAACATATAATTTTTAGTTTGTTCAAATTTATAACAAAATTACAAATTTGTTGCTTTGTTTAATTAAATTGTTAGCAATTTGTAGCCTTCTTGAAAAATTTAAATAAATACAAATTATTTTTCTTTTTTCACTTTAACATACTCTATAAAAAAATATTTTGAAAAACCTAACTATTACTAAATAATAAAAATATATATTTATTACAGTATAAACACATTCTATAGAATTACTACTTAAAATGATTATTTTTCTTTGTTAAATTTTTCATAGTTTTTAAAACTATAAAATACAAGTTGATATTTCAAACAACTTCAAAATCAAAACATTATCATCCTAATATTTTTCTCACAAGAACAAGAATTGGTAAAAACTTTCTACAAAAACAATCTACAATGAAATTGTATAAGTTTTTGTTTGATGAAAGGCTTAATATTTATATTGAATAAGGTTTACAAGTGTTTAAATATTTTTGTGTACTTTTACTATTTGTGCTGTCTTTTTAGTGTTTCTGCTGATATGGACTCATTAAAGATGCCAACGCAGCTATCATCTACAGTGTTTACTTAGATCAAATCACTGATAAGAAATTATCAGAGATATAAAGCATGGAGTCATTTTAAATACTAGAATATTTTAAATTTTTTCTCTGTCCAAGAGGCCATTGGTCTCTTCTGGTCTTCTCACATATTTATGTAAAGACTGTTAAACTCTTATTAAACTAACTGGAATTAGTTCTGTCTTGTAAAATATCAGGATACATACTGAAATTAAGGTCCTGATTAAAAAGATTGATGTCTTTAAAGAAGATCTGATAAATGAGATTCAAGCTCAGAGGCTCTCATATGCTTATGTAACCAAAAAAACGTTGAAAATCCAAAATGAACAATTTAATCAAAGTTCTTCACTAAAGAACAACTTAAGGGCCAGTATCCTCTAACACTACCTCAACTATGGAATCACAAACTGAACTTTCCGCAAAGAACTCTAAATCTTTCAACAAATCTTTCTTCAACATCCCTAGTCTAAAACAGATGATCTAATTCTCAGTACAGAGCAAGATTTCAAATTTTTTCTACAGTCGTTGGAGGAAAAAGTTCCTCTGACAAAAGATGATGCCAAGGCATCATACCGAGTCGGTTCAATAAACTCTTCGTTTTGTTAAATTTCAAACATAAAATCAATTGTATTTCGAAATTTTCTGATTCTAAATCTTTTTGTTCTAAAGATAAAAAAAAGATAAAAAAATAAATTTCTTTAAAAATTTTTGACTTTTCTGAAGTCAGAACCTTTAAACATTTATTTAACACTTTTTTTAAAACCTTCAAACAACTGTGACAACTTTGAAGCAAAGTCTTGCTGATTAACCTTTAGTAATTCAATTTGAGGTAAACACAATAAGTTTACAAGACTTAGTTTCTTACTACCTGAAAACACTAAATTTTCCAAATGGTTAAAACGTAGAAGCATTATATTTGAAGATTAATCTAATCAGGTTATGAGAGCCAATGAACAGTTCCAAGTTTGAAAGTCCTAAGTGTTACTACTAAAATGTTTTTAACCTTTCCCTTATAAATTCTCTTATAAATTTTAAACTTACCTAACAATATTGTTATTTGGGATTAATACTTTTTATAAAGGTTTTAAAATTTATTCATTTACATAGTTTCTATAATTTTGTTTAAAAATCAAGATCATTGATTGTAATTAATTCAACTGGGTAAAAATCATTCTGGTTTAATAGCAGAAGTAGGTTTTCTTGAAGATGGATAAGATTTGATAACAACTAACTTGTATTATAGATGTCTTTGTAAATGAGAGAAGTTATAAAATTAAACGCTTACCCAAAACAGTTTTTTCTTTGATAAAATTATTGAAAATGAACACAGAGGTTAGTATTGGCTTCTTAAGAAACTTTACTTTATATAGTAAATTACAAAAATAAAAAATAATGTTTTAGAAATCGTTGAACTTTTACAGCAATAAAAAAATCAATCTTTCAGTTGATGATCGTACTTTTCTTAAACACAGAGCTAGTTAAACAAATTCTAATCTTAACTTCAAACTTCTTGACTATTTAAAAGAACAATTAAAAATTCCATTTCCTTTTTGTTACCTTTTTAAGCCCTCTCTTTGGTAACAAATATATTTAATTCTTGTTAATATTTAAATTGCATCTCATGTAAACATCTATTAATTTCACATTTAATTTTTAATCTAATTGTTAAATATTTTACATTTTAATTGAAATAACTACTTTGTAAGCATGCATAGCAAATTAACTCTTCTAGATACTTTTTAATATTCTAACAACTCAAAATTTAAATAAAACCAGAAATACTATGGCTTGCTTTAGTAATGAGTAAACTGTAATTAGGAAAATTTCAGAAAAAATAAAATTTGAAAGATCATGAACTTTTTTTACCATTCTTAATTTGACTTTATCTTTTAAATAATTGGCTCATTACTTATTAATTTATGAAGCAGGCAAAAATATTTGTTGTTTGTTAAAACTGTGCTAAGAAAGCTTAATAATATTTGTATTGGATTGTTTATAGTATTTACTATGTTCATTTAAATTTATTTATTTATTTTTATTTATTACAATAAATGTGAAGGAGGGTGCCTAAAGAGAGCACCTCTCGCTAACACACATTCTCACAAATTAGATCTATTTGACGTGTAAACGAAAAAGCATATGACAATGAAGAATTGCACAGAATCATAGTATTGTAAAAGTGAAAAATTCACAGTTTAGAAATGGCAATGTTGGCGATATTATAACAATTCAGCTTTTTTGAACAACAGAAAATTGTCTTTTTGACACTTGTAAGATTTGGTGGTAGGCTTCTGTGTACTGTTATCTTGGGCTGGAAGCATAGCATTAATAATTTTGTGCGAAGAGAGGTTGAATAAGGATGATGTGGGTCCAGTGGTTATTTTGCACTTCCGTTTTTTGAAAAGACCTTCACAATCTTTAAAGCCCATAGTGGATATCGAACTTTGTATTTGAAATCAGTTGGTTGCTCTTTCTGATTTTGGCTGTTCGCCTCTTTTAGAAGACGCTTATTTTCTAAGCGATCATCTTCACACATATCATGTGCTACTCTGATGCCCTGGAATTTTTCGTCCTGCTTAAGCTTATACAGCTTAGCAAGAAACTTACGTTTGTCCCATCTTTCCTGAAAGGACACTTTTAATTAATTAGAATTAATTAGACTCAAAGCTTTTATTTGGAGTCTGCTAACTTGTCATGAAAAAGCAGCGAAAAAATTGTATAAAATGGCAATAACATCTAGATGTATAACAATTTTCTGAATTGTCTGAAAAATTTAATTTGTTGTAAGCTAAAAAACTGTTTTAAAAAATTTAAAACTTAAATTGTAAATCAGAACTTTCTAAAAACTTTGAAAATTTAAGATTAAAACATCTGTTTAATGCAAACAGTTATTTAAAATCGTAATATATCACTTTTTTCAATTTTGAAAGATGCCAAAACGTTTATTTCTAATAAAAAAACAGTTATTTAAGCTTACACTTAGATTTTAATACCTACCATTGAAAGACTGAAACTTTTAAAGACAAGTAACTTTTGCTGTAATAAGAGATTATTGTGAAGATTTAAGAGCGTAAAATGTTTAAGAGTTATTATTTATTTGTACCCATTGGGGTCTTGTTACTTTTTATTATTTGTTGGTGTTTACAAGTTCATCTGCGAAAAATATTTTTTAACTCCAATAATGATGATGGCATGGAAGATAGACTCCTTGAAAACTTTCATGGTGACCAAGAAGTAGAGCTGACTGAAGATGACCCTAACACAGTAACTGAAGTTGTTGGTACGAGCTTTTCATATAATGAAAGAAATTTACGTGAAGCTCTAAGACTATTTGGTATTGGAAGTTTGGATTCAGAATCCAGTGATGAGGGAAACATTCGTAGAGAACTCTCACCTGACGAAATAACTCTTCATTTGCCTAGGCAGATGGATGAAGAAAATGTTACTAAAAGTGATGAAGAGTCCGTCTCTATGGCGGAAGCAATCAATGCGATGGAAGAGTCTATGTCTGCTATAAATGAGTCAATTAATGCTATGGAAATGTCACTTGTTGCTATGACAGGCTCAATTGTGAATGTGGAAGACACGATTACTGTCGTGGAATCAACCGAGTAAACCAACATGAAAGCTTCAAAGTGTAAGATTTCTATGAAACCAACTTAATTCATTTACAAGCTATATAACTTTCGTCAGCTCTTTTTTGGATCAGCTGATCAATCTTTGCTGTCTGATCATTTAAAATTGTTTTTAAACTGTCATCTTTTTAACTAATTTCAAAGTAAATAAATATTATTTAATTAAAATTCTTAAACTATTTTAGAAACTTCTTGCTTTTTCTAAAACTATTTCAATTTTACTCAAATAAAACTTATTTTTAAACAGTTTTTGTTTGATACCAAAAAGTATTTTACGTAAAAGATCAAATTCTAAATAACAGTTTCTTATAAAACATCAAAAGAAGAATGATAAATGATAAAAATTTCCTTGAATACTAATTCAAGAGTTCTTTTAAAAATCTAAATTTTTTTCTAATTGAAGTTCTTTTCGTATTTTGTGATAAAATTCTGTTAAGCTCTCAAAAAATTAAATTCAGAAAAATAAAAAATAAGATTGCCACCTATTCACTTCAAATGCCAGAACTGTCAGCCCATAAACAACTTCTAAATATAGAAGTTAACTCTAGTACCGCAAAATTTCAAATAAACATTAAACTTTTTATCTATTTGTACCACTACATTTTACTATCATTTGTTTAAAAACATTGTTTTATAAAGGGGAAAATGAGGAAAGTAGAACATCATTAGAGGTTCAAAAGTTTTTAAATTAAGAAAAATATGCATATCCAACTTGTAATTCAGGATTTACCTACACAATAGTATTTAACAACTGATAAAATATCAATTTAAAACAACACTTTATATAAAAGCATATATTTTTTTCGGTATCATTTTTGTTTCGCATTTTATAATTTTTAGAGTTATACAAAAACTATTGTTTTCAGCAACAAAAAATAGAAAAATGAAGGAAAATTGAAAATTAATTCAGAATGTAACATTTAGTTTTTGGTTAATTAAGATACAAAGCGTCTATTTTCTTCTCAAAAATGTTTAAATTACCCACAAACGCTAGATACTGGTGGCATGTTAAATTGAGAATACACTAAAAGGAATGTGGATCATAATCCTTTCTTGCAAATTCGAGAAAATATTTTTACAGCTGGTGAAATACCAGTTTAAAAAACTCATTGTCACAAATCAAACTTGTTTTGCTGATAAAGTTATTTACTTTCGTATGTTTTAAAGTAAAAATCCAAAAGTTCAAAAACAAAATTAAAAGTTTTTGTTTTGATTTAAAATTGTAATGTTTTTAAATATAGGTCAATATATAATTCTCTAATTATTCATCTAAAATTTTATTTGTTTCATAAATTTACTTCGGAGTTAATCTTAAAAGACTTAAAACTAAGTTTGACTGATCAGTTACAAAGGAAAAAGATATTTTTAAATGAAATTGAAAAGTATTTTTGAATATTTTAAATATTTATTGATAACGTAAGTAATTTTCTTTTTCGAAATTAAAAATGAACTTTTATTATAAACAAATTTTCTTCAACGTTATAATATTATTTTATCTTTTGGTTTAGTTTTTTTAAGCGCTTACTAAATTTTAACTGAAGAAAAACAATTTAATTTGAGATGTATCAAAATATTTTTTAATTTTATTTAACTAAAATATTTTGTTATTGAAAAACAATAATCTTGGCATTATTATTTTATTATTTTAGAAGTTTTAATTTCAAACTTTGCTAACTGGTAAATTAATTAAAGTTGTTAGAAAATTTAAATAAATGACTTGAATTTTTTGAAAACATCTCTTTCTTTAAATTTCATTAAAGTCAAAACTTCATAGAAAAATTTTCGATGATATTGAAATTAGTCTATAAAAATTTCTGATTACCCACAAACACAAGACTTTAGTTTCATTTTAATACTAGATTAAACTTCGATTATAAACGGGTAAAGCTCCTTTAGCTCCCTAGTGCAAATTTGAAAACTGATGAAACATCAGTTTAACAAAAGTCATAATGACAAATCAAACTTGTTTTGTAAACTTTATTATAACGATATTTTTGTTGAAAGCAAAATACTTGTTTTTACAGTTTTCTAAAACTTATTAGACTGAGAAATTTTCCATCAACTTAGATATAATTTTTAATGTTAAACAAGAGATGAAAAATGTAATTTTATGATTTTTCTTTTAAAAAGAACCTTTTAATTTTAATACAATAAGTTCAACTAAAAGTAACAAAAATCTAACTTCTACTTTTTTCAAACTAAAATATCTTCTGGGTCAACAAACAAACAACTTGACTAAGATGTTATAAATGTAGTAATTTGGAATGAATAACCTCTAGTGAAAGTTATCGTTTAAGTTTGCTAACTGGTAAATTAATTGTTAACAAAAACTCTTTAGATTAAAACAACGTGATTTGATATAGATAAGACTCAATCGATTTCACCTTCTACATTATATCCTAGTTTACAATTACTTGGCAAACTGGACAACTCAAGATTTATTAAATCGTTATCTTTAGAGTTTTTTAAAAGTCATCATTTTGTGAAATAAATTTTCAATGACAGTTAATTTAGTTTGACAATAACATTGTTTACCAACAAACGCAAGATATTAATCACCTTATATTAAACGAGTACAGTGCGAATACAATGAATGCCAGACACATCTCTGTATTTTTCAAGTATTTTGGAATCTGATTATATTTCAGTTAATTTTGACATAAGATTAGTAAGAATGTTTACAATAAAAATCCTTGAAAATGATAAATTAATATTGGGGTCTTCTTGAATATTTTTAAGTTAAACAGAAATATTATGATTATAACAAATAAGTTTTAGTTATGCTTGTAGGATAATGATTCATGTGTTTTATTTGTTAATGTTTAGATGAAATAATTAATAAATATTATTTTACCTATAAAATAAACTGCAAATACTTACAAATACTATAATATTTCTAAATGTATTATTTTGAATTTAAAATTGTTCAATGAAAGTTATCTTTTAAGTTTACCAACTGATACTTTAATTGTTTAAAGTTGATCATTAAATGAAACTAACCTGAATTTATTAGCATCGTCATAACCTAACAGCTTTTAGCCTGTTATATCTCATTGTAAAAGAATATTACTTTAAAAGTTTTTGTCATTTAGGTTTGCTCATTTAAAAGTAGTATTTTTTGAGACAACTTTTCATTGATAGTAAAACTAGTTTAAACAAATTTACCAACAAACTCAAGAGTTAGTTACTTGATATTAAACTAGTAGACTGCAAAAAATAGTAGAAACAACATAATGCTATCATTTTCATGAAACTATTTGGCGCTATCCGTTACTTATTAGTCTTACATATTGTAGTATTAATCAACATCGCTTTAATTGAAATTTAAAAGGATAAATTAACAAAGAGATCATTCAAGAAAATTGAAAATTTATACAGATTTTAACATTTAATTTTAGGTTAACTAAGATTAAAAGCGTCTATTTTCTTCTCAAAAATGTTTAAATTACCCACAAACGCTAGATATTGGTGACATGTTAAGTTTAGAGTACACTAAAAGGAATATGGATCATAATCCTTCCTTATGAATTTAGAAAATATTTTGGCAGCTGGTGAAATACCAGTTTAAAAAACTCTTTGTCATGAATCAAATTTGTTTGGCTGATAAAGTTATTTACTTTCGTATGTTTTAAAGTAACAATCCAAGTCTTCAAAAACAAAATTAAAAGTTTTTGTTTTGATTTAAAATTGTAATGTATTTATATATAGGCCAATATATAATTCTCTAATTATTCATCTAAAATTTTATTTGTTTGATAAATTTACTTCGGAGTTAATCTTAAACGACTTAAAATAAGTTTGATTGATCAGTTACAGTTGAAAAAGATATTTTTAAATGAAGTTTAAAAGTATTTTTGAATATTTTAAATATTTATTAATAACGTAAATAATTTTCTTTTCCAAATTAAAAATGAACTTTTATTATAAATAAATCTTCTTCAACGTTATAATATTATTCTATCTTTTGGTTTAATTTTTTTAAGCGCCTACTAATTTTAATTAAAGAAAAACAGTTTAATTTGAGAAGTGCCAAAATATTTTTTAATTTTATTAAAATAATAATCTTTGCATTATATTTTTATTATTTTAGAAATTTGAAATTGATAACATACATTGAAATTTAAATTTCAGACGTTGCTAACTGGTAAATTAATTAAAGTTTTTAGAAAATTTAGATAAATGACTTGAATTTTTTGAAAACATCTCTTTGTTTAAATTTCATTAAAGTCAAAACTTTTTAGGAAAACTTCCAAAAAAAATGAAACTACTCTAAAAAATTTTCGGACTACCCACAAACTCAAGACTTTAGTTTCATTTTAATACTAGATTAAACTTCGATTATCTAAGGATAAAGCTCCATTAGTTCCCTAATTTTAATTTGAAAACTGATGAGACATCAGTTTAACAAAAGTCATAATGACAAATCAAACTTGTTTCGTAAACTTTATTTTAAACGAATTTTTTGCTAAAAGCTAAAAAATATTCTTGATAAACTTTCTAAGACTTGTTAGAATGAGAAATTTTTCCATCAACTTAGATATAATCTTTAATCTTAAACAAGAGATGGAAAATGTAATTTTATGATTTTTCTTTTAAAAAGAACCTTTTCTAATTTTAATACAATAAGTTCAACTAAAAGCAACAAAAATCTAACTTCTACGTTTTTCAAACTAAAATATCTTGTGGGTCAACAAACAACCAACTTGACTAAGATGTTATAAATGTAGTAAATTAAAATTGTTCAATGAAAATTAGATTCTGAGTTTGCCAACTGATACTTTTATTGTTTATAATTAATCATTAACTGAAACTAACCTGCAATTATTGGCGTCGTCATAATCTAACAGCTTTTAGCCTGCTATATCTTATTGTAAAAGCAAATTACTTTAAAAGTTTTTTTAAAACATTTTATCATCATTTTTTGAAACAACTTTTTAATGACTGTTAATTTCTCTGACAAAAAAATTAGTTACCCACAAACGCAAGATAAAAATTACTCTTTATTAAACGAGTACAGTGCGAAAATAATGAAAGCTAAACATACTTCAGTTTTCTTCCCGATATTTTGGAAACTGATTATATATCAGTTAATTTAATATAAGATTAGTAAGAAAGTTTACAATAAAAATACTTGAAAGAGAAAAATAAATATTGAGGTCTTTTTGAATATTGTTAATTTAAACAGAAATATTATGTTTATAACAGTTAAGTCTTAGTTATGATCAAATAGTAATAATTCAAGTAATTTATTTGTTATATATTAGAATAAATAATTATTATTATCAGTTAAGTCGGTTGCATGTTAAGTTGAAAGTACACCAAAGTACTCTTATATTGTATCCCTCAGTATTTAAAAACGGATTTTGACAACTGATGAAATATTAGTTTAAAAATTTCTTTGTCACGAATCAAATTTTTTTTGCTGATAAAATTGTTTAGTTTCTCTTTAAAGTAACAGTTCAAGTCTTCAAAAACAAAATTAAAAAGTTTTGTTTTTATTTAAGACTGTATTATATTTATATACAAGTAATTATCTAATTGTCTAATTATCAATCTAAAATGTTTTTTGTTCGATAATTTTACGTCGCAGTCAATGTTGAAATATTTAAAAAACAAATTTGACTGATCAGTTACAATTGAAAAAGATATTTTTAAATGAAGTTGAAAAAGATTTTTGGAAATTTTCAAATATTTGTTAATAACGTAAATATTTTTCTTTTTGAATTTAAAAAAGAATTTTTAGTATAAAAATACCTTTATTCAACATTATAATAATATTTTATCTTTATGCTTTTGATTTTTGTTGAGCGCTTACTAAATTTAGCTAAAGTAAAACGTGTTAAACCAGGAAAATTTTTAATTTCTTTCGAAATAAAACAATTTGTTATTATAATCAAGAAACTTGACTAAAATTATACATATTAGTAACTTGGAATTAATAATGTGAAATGAAAGTTGACTTTCAAACTTTGACATCTGGTAAATTACTCAAACTTTTAAGAAAAATAAAAACGACTGACTCGAATTTTTTTGAAAACATCTTTCCGTTTAAATTTGATAAAAGTCAAAACTTCATAGAAAAATTTCCGAATAAAATGAAACTACTCTAAAATTTTTCTGATTACCCACAAACACAAGACTTTACTTTCATTTTAATAATAGATTAATCATCGAATTGGAACGTGGAAAAGCTCCTTTAACTCCCTAGTAATTTTTGTAACTGATGAAATATCAGTTTAATAAAGTTCATAATGACAAATCAAACTTGTTTCGAAAAGTTTATTATAACTGATATTTTTACTGAAAGCTAAAGACTCATTTTTATAATTTTTGTGAATTTTATTAGCATTTAAAATTTCTCTATCAACTTATAATAAAACTTTAAATATAAAAAAATATTTTGAAAAATATTATTTTATAACTTTTCTTAAAAAGTGATTTTTATAAATTATATAAAATAGGTTAATATAGAAAGACACAAGAAGTTAATTTGTAATTTTATCAAAATAAGATGTTAATCAACAAACAAAAAATTTGGCTGATATTTTATGAATGCAGAAATTTTGAATTAACAATAATCAATGAAAGTTATCATTTAAGTTTTCCAACTAGTACTTGTTTATAAAAACTCTTTAGATCAATCTAATCTACTTTAATTATAATTAAGACTCAACAGCGTTTATCCTGCAAAATGTTCCCTTATTTACAATTACTAGATCACCTTAAATAATTTATGACGTCGTTTTGTTTAGAACTTTTCAAAAGTTAACATTTTAGAAACAGATTTTGAAGACAGTTATTTTTATCTGATAAAAATTTGGTTACCCACAAATACGAGATAACAAATTCCTTATATTAAACGAGTACAGTGCAAATATAATGAATTCTAGACACATCCCTGTTTTCTTTCCGATATTTTGGACAACTGATTACATATCAGTTAATTTTAACATAAGATTAGTAAGAATGTTTAAAATAATAATTCTTGAAAAAGATAAAGTAATATTGAGGTCTTCTTGAATATTGTTAATTTAAACAGAAATATTTTGATAATAACAAATAAATTTTAGTTATGCTTGTAGAGTAATAATTCATGTGTTTTATTTGTTGATTTTTAGATGAAATAATTAATAAATATTATTTTAGCTACAAAATAAACTGAATATACTTACAAAGACTATAATATTTTTAAATGTATTATTTTACCATATAAGTTTGCCAACTGATACTTTAATTGTTTATAGTTAATCATTAAATGAAACTAACCTGCATTTATTGGCGTCGTCATAACTTAACAGCTTTTAGCCTGCTATATGTCATTGTAAAAGAATATTACTTTAAAGGTTTTTGTCATTTGGGTTTGCTCATTTAAAAGTCGTATTTATTGAGACAACTTTTCAATGATAGTGAAACTAGTCTAAACAAATTTACCAACAAAATCAAGAGTTAGTTACTTGATATTAAACTAGTACACTGCAAAAAATAGTAGAAACAACATAATGCTATCTTTTTCTTGAAAGTATTTGATGCTACCCGTTACTTATTAGTCTTACATATCATAGTATTAATCAACATCACTTTAATTAAAACTTAAAAGGATAAATTAACAAAGAGATCATTCAAGAAAATTGAAAATTTATACAGAATTTAACATTTAATTTTTGGTTAACTAAGATTAAAAGCGTCTATTTTCTTCTCAAAAATGTTTAAATTACCCACAAACGCTAGATACTGGTTACATGTTAAGTTTAGAGTACACTAAAAGGAATGTGGATCATAATCCTTCTTTATAAATTTACAAAATATTTTGACAGCTGGTGAAATACCAGTTTAAAAAACTCTTTGTTATAAATCAAACTTGTTTGGCTGATAAAGTTATTTACTCTCGTATGTTTTAAAGTAACAATCCAAGTCTTCAAAAACAAAATTAAAAGTTTTTGTTTTGATTTAAAATTGTAATGTATTTATATATAGGTCAATATATAATTCTCTAATTATTCATCTAAAATTTTATTTGTTTGATAAATTTACTTAGGAGTTACTCTTAAAAGACTTAAAACTATGTTTGATTGATCAGTTACAGTTGGAAAATATATTTTTAAATGAAGTTTAAAAGTATTTTTGATTATTTTAAATATTTATTAATAACCTAAATAATTTTCTTTTCGAAATTAAAAATGAACTTTTATTATAAACAAATCTTCTTCAACGTTATAATATTATTCTATCTTTTGGTTTAATTTTTTTAAGCGCTTACTAAATTTAACTGAAGAAAAACAGTTTAATTTGAGAAGTATCAAAATATTTTTTATTTTATTAAACTAAAATATTTTGTTATTGAAAAACAATAATCTTGGCATCATATTTTTATTATTTTAGCAGCTTTTATTTCAAAGTTTGCTAACTGGTAAATTAATAAAAGTTTTTAGAAAACTTAAATAAATGACTTGAATTTTTTGAAAACATTTCTTTGTTTAAATTTCATTAAAGTCAAAACTTTTTAGAATAATTTCCGATGGCAGTGAAACTACTCTAAAAATTTTTCCGACTACCCACAAACGGAAGACTTTAGTTTCATTTTAATACTGGATTAAACGTCGACTAAAAACGGGTAAAGCTCCTTTAGCTCCCTAGTACAAATTTGAAAACTGATGAAACATCAGTTTAACGAAAGTCATAATGACGAACCAAACTTGTTTCGTAAACTTTATTATAAACGATTATAAACGATATTTTTGCTAAAAGCTAAAAACAATTTTTGTAAATTTTCTGAAGTTTATTAGAATTTAAAATTTTTCACAAACTTAGAAAAAATCTTTAACCTTAACAAGAGATAACAATTTTTTTATGACTTTTCTTTTGAACGAGCCTTTTCTAATTTTAATACAATAGAACTAGCAAATTAATAAAACTAGCAAATTCTAGTAAATTGAATATATTTATTAGATTAAAGTAACCTATTTTGTAACTTTATCATGATTTAACAGCATTTACTTGCAAACATTTACTATTGCTTAATTTTAGTTCAAACCTTATCATTTATTAAGGAGGCTTTTTGCTTAAAGTTTTAAAAAGAATCATATTTTGTAGAACGATTTCTAAAGACAGTGAAACTAATCTGAATTATTTTTGTTACCTAAAAACGTAAGACTTTACTTTCATTTTAATAACAGAATAAACAAATGAATGTTGGATTTCATATTATCTGGTAGGGTTATCGAGCAATTTTGACAACTGATGAAATATTAGTCTAGCAAACATCATAATGACAAACCAAACTTTTTTGTAGACTGAAAACTAAAATCTATTTCTATAATTTTTCCAACATTTCCTAAATTTTTTATGAAATTTCATGAAACTAAAAACAAACTTAATCCTTAAACAAACGATCGAAAATCTAGTTTTATGATTTTTTATTTAAATAGAAACTTTTCCTATTTGATTGTAATAAGTTTATTTTTAAATCAACAAATTTTTAACTTTTATTTCTTATCAAAAAAAAATATTTAGTTAGTCAACAAACAACAAATTTGGCTGATATTTTATGAATGCAGAAATTTTGAATTAATAATAATCAATGAAAGTTATCATCTAAGTTTTCCAACTAGTACTTGTTTATAAAAACTCTGTGTATCAAAATAACGTGATTTGATCATAATTAAGACTCAACAGCTATTATCCTGTAAAAATTTATCCTAATTTACAATTACTTGACAACCTGGAATGTTCTATGACGTCGCTTTCTTTATATTTTTGAAAAGTCATCATTTTTTGAAACAACTTTTTAATGACTGTTAATTTCTCTGACATAAAAATTAGTTACCCACAAACACAAGATAAAAATTACTTTTTATTAAACGAGTACAGTGCGAATATTGTGAAAGCTAAACACACTTCGGTTTTCTTCCCGATATTTTGGACAACTGATTATATATCAGTTAATTTTAACATAAGATTAGTAAAAAAGTTTACAACAAAAATCCTTGAAAAAGATAAATTAACATTGAGGTCTTCTTGAATATTGTTAATTTAAACAGAAATATTTATTTATTTATTTATTTATTACAATAAATGTGAAGGAGGGTGCCTAAAAAGAGCACCTCTCGCTAACACACATTCTCACAAATTAGATCTATTTGACGTGTAAACGAAAAAGCATATGACAATGAAGAACTGCACAGAATCATAGTATTGTAAAAGAGAAAAATTCACAGTTTAGAAATGGCAATGTTGGCGATATTATAACAATTCAGCTTTTTCTTGAACAGCATAAGTGATTTTGACATGACAATCTCTGATGGCAGATTGTTCCATGTACTGATTATGCGGTATGAGAAAAAACTTAATCTGGTTAACGTAGCTGGTGGAGTGGGCTTATTAAGATGTAATTTATGTCTTCTAAGTTGATATAACTTGAGGGAGGGACTAATGGAGAAAAAGTCATCAAACTGAAGATCAATTAGGTTGTGAATAATTTTAAAAATCAGAATAAGGTCGTATTTGATTCTTCGGATTTCCAAAGAATCTAGATTGAAGAAGCTGAGACGATGGTTATAACTCCCGTATTTGATATTAAGTTTCCTGCAAACCAATCTCGTAAATGTTGCCTGAACAGATTCGATTTTTCTGATATCACCAACTTGATATGGCATCCATGCACTGATATTGTATTCAAGAATAGGGCGTATGTACAGTTTGAAAAGGTTGACGAAAAACCATGGATCTTTAGAATTAAAAGTCTTTATGATGAGGTGGACAAGCTTGATAGATTTTCCAAAGATTCTGGAAACATAACTGTGCCATTTGAAGTCAGATGTCAGAGTAATGCCGAGGTCTATGACTGAGGATACTCGTTCAAGAATGGATCCATTGATGTAGTATTGGTTGCTGAAGTTGGCCGCTGGCTTACGGGAGAATGTTATAACTTCAGACTTTGTTGGCTGGATTTTAAGTTGCCAATTCGCAGACCAGTTTTCTACAATGTTTAGTGCAGTTTGGAGTTTTGAGTGAGAACCAGATAATAGCTTGATGTCATCTGCATACACAAACACACTGACATTGTCTACTGTTATTAGTCTTCTGATGAGGTCTTCAATGAAAATCAAAAAGAGAAGTGGACCCAGGACGGAACCTTGAGGAACGCCGCTGGTGACTTTACTAGGAGTAGATAAAGATCTTTCTACACGGGTTCGTTGGGTTCTACCTGATAAGAAATCTTCAATCCATTTTAAGATAGAGTTGCTGATTTTTATGTTTTTCAATACAGTAATGAGCTTGTTGTGTGGAACAGAATCAAACGCTTTAGCAAAATCAAGGTATATGATGTCACATGGAGTATTACTTTCGTAATGAGCTGTAAGCTCATTGAAAAAAGTGAGATGTTGAGTCAAAGAAGATCTTTGCTTAACAAAGCCATGCTGGGCATCGGATATTAGATGATGCTCCGTCAAATGGCTAGTTATATGGTTGTGAATGATATGTTCTTGAGTTCTGCAGATAACCGAAGTCAGCGAAACTGGTCTGTAGTTAAGTGCAGTGTTTCTGGGACCTTTCTTATAAATTGGAGTAATAATAGCATTCTTCCAAATTTGTGGAAGTCTTCCCCGCTTAAGAGTCATGTTAAAGAGTAGCGATAAGGGTAGCGCTAAAGAAGAAGTACTTTTTCTTAAAAACAAAGCTGGGATTTGATCTGGGGTGTTGGAAACTGTTGATTTTAGAGAAGAAATAGCCTTAGATACTATATCAACTGTTATGTCTAGATCTACCATCTCAGAGATATTTGAAAGGATATTGGAGTAGGAAATAGTAGGAGTATTGCCATCATCGGTTATAAAAACCTTTTCAAATTGTTTGTTTAGCAATTCAGCTTTATTCTTTGGTTCCATCACCAGCTGATTGGCGTTATCAAGCAAGGGAGGTAGATGAGATCTCGCCTTAAGCTTGTGATTAATGAAGCCAAAAAACGTTTTCTTGCTAGGTGAAGATAAGATTGCACTTTCTTTTCCTAAATAGAGGCTATAAACTGATTTCTTGTAGACTAGACAAAGATCTTTGTATAGAGGTTTGATGGAAGGATCTGCTTTAGTTTGTTTGTATAAGAGGTTTTTCAAATGCTGTAAATTCCTTAAATATCTTGGCAAGTGTGGTTTTTTGTTGACTCTATATAAAGGTATGAACTTTTTAATTGACTCATTAACAATGTTAGTAAACCTTGAGTAGATATCATTGATGTCTTCGGTAGAGTTGAAAACAGAAATCCAGTCAACACCTGATAAAAACTTGTTTATACTGTTATAATTTCCACGATAAAAGTTCCGTATGCTTGGAGTTTTAACGTTCGTAGAAAAAGTTTGTTGGAGCTTGAATTCAATCATGTTGTGATCGCATGTCAGAGCAAAAGGTTCATTTTGATCAACGTAGATAACGTTATCAGGTTTTGACGTGATGAGAAGATCCAAAGTATTACCACTAACTTGGGTTGGAAAAGTAACCATCTGAGATAGATTATTGGCATCAAGGAAGTTTACAAAGACATGACTCAGATTGGCTAAATTAGTTTTGTCTCCATTCAAATTAAACATTTTTCCATTGAATGCTAAATTTGGGTTATTCCAATCAATTCTACTAAAATTAAAATCCCCGAGAATATACATCTCAGGACAAACAAGGCTTTTCAGAACCTTCAATAAGGCCTTAATAGTAACCTCATCGTTAACTTTAGACGGTGGTAGGTAGGTACATATAAAGCGGGAAAACTTAGACTTTGAGTAATGAAAATTGAAAGCAATAATCTCAAATCCTGGGCAATCAATGGTATCTATCTTAATTCTTGAAATCATGGGTGCCAGTGATGTTTTATAGATTACACAAACACCGCCGCCTCTATCAAACAGTCTATCACAGCGCAAAGCACGAAAAAGATCACTGTCATCCAGAAAGGAGTCAGGATAAAAGGGTTTCAACCAAGTTTCGGTAATGAAAACAAATGTAAAATCTTGAGAAAGCAAAAGAGCTTTCAATTCGAAAATTTTGTTGACAATTGACCGTGCGTTGAAAAGCATACCTAATATAAAAGAAAATATTTTGATTATAACAAGTAAATTTTATTTCTGATCATCAAGTAATTATTCAAGTATTTTATATATCAATTTTTAGAATAATTATTATTAGTTAAGTCGGTTGCATGTTAAGTTGAAAGTACACCAAAGTACTCTTATATTGTATCCCTCAGTATTTAAAAACAGATTTTGACAACTGATAAAATATCAGTTTAAAAACTTCTTTGTCACGAATCAAATCTTTTTTGCTGATAAAATTTTTTAGTTTCGTCATTTTCTAAAGTAACAGTTCAAGTCTTTAATACTAAAATTAAAAAGTTTTGTTTTTATTTAAGATTGTAATAAATTTAAATACAAGTAAATATCTAACTGTCTAATTATCAATCTAAAATGTTTTTTGTTCTATAATTTTACGTCGGAGTCAATGTTAAAATATTAAAAAACAAATTTGACTGATCAGTTACAATTGAAAAAGATATTTTTAAATGAAGTTGAAAAAGATTTTTGGAAATTTTCAAATATTTGTTAATAACGTAAATATTTTTCTTTTTGAATTTAAAAAAGAATTTTGTTTATAAAAATACCTTTTTTCAACATTTTAATAATATTTTATCTTTTGGTTTTGATTTATGTTAAGCGCTTACTAATTTTAGCTAAAATAAAACTTTTTAAATCAGGAAAAGTCAAAAGATTGTTTAATTTTTTTTTGAAATATAACAATTTGTTATTATAAACAAGAAACTTGGCTAAAATTATATATATTAGTAGCTTGGAATTAATAATGTGGAATGAAAGTTGACTTTCAAACTTTGCTATCTGGTAAATTACTCAACATTTTAAGTAAAATAAAAACAAATAACTTGAAATTTTTTGAAAACATCTCTTTGTTTAAATTTGATAAAAGTCATAACTTCATAGAAAAATTTCCGAATAAAGTGAAACTACTCTAAAATTTTTCTGATTACCCACAAACACAAGACTTTAGTTTCATTTTAATAATAGATTAATCTTCAATGTGAACAGGGAAATCTTATTTAACACCAGTGTATATTTTTGTAACTGATGAAATATCAGTTTAATGAAGTTCATAATGACAAATCAAACTTGTTTCGTAAAGTTTAATATAAATGATTTTGTTACTGAAAGCTGAATACACATTTTTATAATTTTTGTAAATTTTATTAGCATTTAAAATTTTCCTATCAACTTATAATTAAACTTAAAAAATAAAAAAAGGATAAAAAATATTTTTTTATAATTTTTCTTAAAAAGTGATTTTTATAAATTATATAAAATAGGTTAATATAGAAAGACACAAAAACTTATATTTTAATTTTATTGAACTAAGATGTTAATCAACAAACAATAAATTTGGCTGATATTTTATGAATGAAGAAATTTTAAATTAACAATAATCAATGAAAGTTATCATTTAAGTTTTCCAACTAGTACTTGTTTATAAATACTCTTTAGATCAATCTAATTTACTTTGATTATAATTAAGACTCAACAGCGTTTATCCTGTAAAATGTTCCCTATTTACAATTACTAGATCACCTTAAATAATTTATGACGTCGTTTTGTTTAGAATTTTTCAAAAGTTATCATTTTAGAAACAGATTTTGTAGACAGTTATATTTTTCTGATGAAAATTTGGTTGCCCACAAATACGAGATAACAAATTCCTTATATTAAACGAGTACAGTGCGAATATAATGAATTCTAGACACATCCCTTTTTTCTTTCCGATATTTTGAAGAACTGGTTATGTATCAGTTAATTTTAACATAAGATTAGTAAGAATGTTTACAATAAAAATCCTTGAAAAAGATAAATTAACATTGAGGTCATCTTGAATATCGTTTATTTAAACAGAAATATTATTATAATAGCAGATAAGATTTAGTTATACTTGTAGAGTAATAATTCATGTGTTTTATTTGTTGATTTTTAGATGAAATAGTCAATAAATATTATTTTAGCTATAAGCTAAACTGTAAAAACTTACAAATATTATAATATTTCTAAATGTATTATTTTGAATTTAAAATTGTTCAATGAAAGTTATCTTTTTAGTTTGCCAACTGATACTTTAATTGTTTATAGTTAATCATTAAATGAAACTAACCTGCAATTATTGGCGTCGTCATAACCTTACAGCTTTTAGCCTGCTATATGTCATTGTAAAAGAATATTACTTTAAAAGTTTTTGTCATTTGAGTTTGCTCATTTAAGAGTCGTATTTATTGAGACAACTTTTCAATGATAGTGAAACTAGTCTAAACAAATTTACCAACAAAATCAAGAGATAGTTACTTGATATTAAACTAGTACACTTCTAAAAATAGTAGAAACAACGTAATGCTATTTTTTTCTTGAAACTATTTGGTGCTACCCGTTATTTATTAGTCTTACATATTATAGTATTAATCAACATCGCTTTAATCAAAATCTAAAAGGATAAATTAACAAAGAGATCATTCAAGAAAATTGAAAATTTATACAGAACTTAACTTTTAATTTTTGGTTAATTAAGATACAAAGCGTCTATTTTCTTCTCAAAAATGTTTAAATTACCCACAAACGCTAGATACTGGTTACATGTTAAGTTTAGAGCACACTAAAAGGAATGTGGATCACAATCCTTCTTTATGAATTTAGAAAATATTTTGGCAGCTGGTGAATAACCAGTTTAAAAAACTCTTTGTCATAAATCAAGCTTGTTTGGCTGATAAAGTTATTTACTTTCGTATGTTTTAAAGTAAAAATCCAAGTCTTCAAAAACAAAATTAAAAGTTTTTGTTTTGATTTAGGATGGTAATGTATTTATATACAGGTAAATAACTAATTCTCTAATTATTCATTTAGCATTTTTTTGCTATATAGGTTTACTTCGGATTCAACGTAAAATTTATTAAAAAATAAATTTGACTGATCAGTTAGAGTTTAAAAAGATATTTTCAAATGAAGTTGAAAAGTATTTTTGAAAATTTCAAATATTTGTTAATAACATAAATAATTTCATTTTTGAAGTTAAAAATGAACTTAAAATATAAACACTTTTTTCAAGATTCTAATAATATTTTATCTTACGGTTTTGATTTTTTTAACATTCTGCTAATTTTTACTGGAATAAAATAATATCGTTTATGAAGTATCAGAACAAATTTTAATTTTATCATGTGAAAAATTGTGCTTTTGAAAAATAAGAAACTTGTCAAACATTTTTCTAATTTAGTAACTTGGAATTAAAATTGTGAAATAAAATTTGATTTTCAAACTTTGCTAACTAGTAAACTGAATATATTTATTAACCAATTAGATCAAAGTAACCTATTTTTTAGTTTTATCATGATTTAACAGCTTTTACTTGTAAACATTTACTGTTGCTTAATTTTAGTTGAAACTTTAGCATCTATTTAGGAAGCTTTTTGCTTAAATTTTAAAAAGAATCATATTTTGTAGTTCAATTTCTAAAGACAGTGAAACTAATCTGAATTGTTTTTGTTACCTACAAACGAAAGATTTTACTTTCATTTTAATAACAGATTAAACAAATGAATGTTGGATTTTATTTTATCTGGTAGGGTTATCAAGAAATTTTGACAACTGATGAAATATTAGTTTAGCAAACATCATAATGACAAACCAAATTTTTTTTGTAGACTGAAAGCTAAAATCTATTTCTATAATTTTTCCAACATTAGCTAAATTTTTTATGAGATTTCATGAAACTAAAAACAAACTTAATCCTTAAACAAACGATCGAAAATCTAATTTTATGATTTTTTCTTTAAATAGAGAATTTTCCTATTTTATTGTAATAAGTTATATTTTAAATCAATAAATTTTTAACTTTGTTTTTTTATCAAAATACAATATTTAGTTAATCAACAAACAAAAAATTTAGATGATTCGTCATGAATGCAGAAATTTTGATTTAATAATAATCAATGAAAGTTATCTTATAATTTTGCCAACTAGTACTTGTTTATAAAAACTTTCTGTATCTAAATAACGTGATTTGATCATAATTAAGACTCAACAGCTTTTATCCTATAAATATTAATCCGATATTTTTGAAAAGTCATCATTTTTGAAACAACTTTTTAATGACTGTTAATTTCTCTGACAAAAATTAGTTACCCATAAACACAAGATAATAATTACTTTTTATTAAGCGAGTACAGTGCGAAAACAATGAAAGCTAAACACACATCAGTTTTCTTCCCGATATTTTGAACAACTGATTATATATCAGTTATTTTTAACATAAGATTAGTAAGAATGTTTACAATAAAAATCCTTGAAAAAGATAAATTAGCATTGAGGTCTTCTTGAATATTGTTAATTTAAACAGAAATATTTTGATTATAACAGTTAAATCTCAGTTATGCTTAATAAGTTTCAGTTTTGATCATATAGTAATAATTCATGTAACTTATTTATTAATTTTTAGAATAATTAATAATTATTATTAGTTAAGTCGGTTGCATGTTAAGTTGAAAGTACACCAAAGTACTCTTATATTGTATCCCTCAGTATTTAAAAACGGATTTTGACAATTGATGAAATATCAGTTTAAAAACTTCTTTGTCACGAATCAAATTTTGTTTTGCTGATAAAATTTTTTAGTTTCTTTTTTTTAAGTAACAGTTCAAGTCTTCAATACTAAATTTAAAAGTTTTCTTTTTATTTAAGATTGTAATATATTTAAATACCGGTAATTATCTAACTGTCTAATTATCAAACTAAAATGTTTTTTGTTCGATAACTTTACGTTGGAGTCAATGTTGAAATATTTAAAAAACAAATTCGACTGATCAGTTACAATTGAAAAAGATATTTTTAAATGAAGTTGAAAAAGATTTTTGGAAATTTTCAAATATTTGTTAATAACTTAAATATTTTTCTTTATTAATTTAAAAAAGAATTTTTTTTATAAAAATACCTTTTTTCAACATTCTAATAATATTTTATCTTTTGGCTTTGATTTTTGTTAAGCGGTTACTAATTTTTAGCTAAAATAAAACGTTTTAAATCATGAAAAGTTAAAAGATTTTTTGATTTTTTTCGAACTAAAACAATTTGTTATTATAATTAAGAAACTTGGCTAAAATTATATATATTAGTTAGTTGGAATTAATAATGTGAAATGAAAGTTGACTTTTAAACTTTGCCATCTGGTAAATTACTCAAAACTTTAAGAGAAAATAAAAACAAATAACTTGGATTTTTTTGAAAACATCTCTTTGTTTAATTTTGATAAAAGTTATAACTTCACAGAAAAATTTCCAAATAAAGTGAAACTACTCTAAAAATTTTCTGATTACCCACAAACACAAGACTTTAGTTTCATTTTAATAATAGATTAATCTTCAATGTGAACAGTGAACTCTCATTTAACACCAGTGTATATTTTTATAACTGATGAAATATCAGTTTAAAAAAGTTCATAATGACACTTCTAACTTTTTTCGTAAAGTTTAAAATAATTGATATTTTTACTGAAAGCTAAAATATCATTTTTAGAATTTTTGTAAATTTTATTAGCATTTAAAATTTTCCTATCCAACTTATAATTAAACTTTAAAAATAAAAAAAAGGATGAAAAATATTATTTTATAACTTTTCTTAAAAAGTGATTTTTCTAAATTATATTAATTAGGTTAATATAAAAGGACACAAGAAGTTAATTTGTAATTTTATCAAAATAAGATCTTAATCAACAAACAATAAATTTGGCTGATATTTTATGAATGCAGAAATTTTGAATTAACATTGAGTTAATTTAAACAGAAATATTATTATAATAGCAAATAAGTTTTAGTTATGCTTGTAGAGTAATAATTCATGTGTTTTATTTGTTGATTTTTAGATGAAATAATTAATAAATATTATTTTAGCTATAAACTAAACTGCAAATACTTACAAATACTTTAATATTTTCTAAATGTATTATTTTGAATTTAAAATTGTTCAATGAAAATTATCTTTTAAGTTTACCAACTGATACTTTAATTGTTTAAAGTTGATCATTAAATGAAACTAACCTGCATTTATTAGCATCGTCATAACCTAACAGCTTTTAGCCTGTTATATGTCACTGTAAAAGAATATTACTTTAAAAGTTTTTGTCATTTGGGTTTGCTCATTTAAAAGTCGTATTTATTGAGACAACTTATCATTGATAGTGAAACTAGTCTAAACAAATTTACCAACAAACTCAAGAGATAGTTACTTGATATTAAACTAGTACACTGCAAAAAATAGAAGAAACAACAATATGCTATCTTTTTCTTGAAACTATTTGGCGCTACGCATTATTTATTAGTCTTACATATCATAGTATTAATCAACATCGCTTTAATTAAAACTTAAAAGGATAAATTAACAAAGAGATCATTCAAGAAAATTGAAAATTTATACAGAATTTAACATTTAATTTTTGGTTAATTAAGATATAAAGCGTTTATTTTCTTCTCAAAAATGTTTAAATTACCCACAAACGCTAGATACTGGTGACATATTAAGTTTAGAGTACACTAAAAGGAATGTGGATCATAATCCTTCTTTATAAATTTAGAAAATATTTTGACAGCTGGTGAAATACCAGTTTAGAAAATTCTTTGTCATAAATCAAACTTGTTTGGCTGATAAAGTTATTTACTTTCGTATGCTTTAAAATAACAATCCAAGTCTTCAAAAACAAAATTAAAAGTTTTTGTTTTGATTTAAAATTGTAATGTATTTATATATAGGTCAATATATAATTCTCTAATTATTCATCTAAAATTTTGTTTGTTTGATAAATTTATTTCGGAGTTAATCTTAAAAGACTTAAAACTAAGTTTGACTGATCAGTTACAGTTGAAAGAGATATTTTAAATGAAATTGAAAAGTATTTTTGAATATTTTAAATATTTATTAATAATGTAAATAATTTTCTTTTCGAAAGTAAAAATCAACTTTTATTATAAACAAATCTTCTTCAACGTTATAATATTATTTTATCTTTTGGTTTAATTTTTTTAAGCGCTTACTAAATTTAACTGAAGAAAAACAGTTTAATTTGAGAAGTATCAAAATATTTTTTAATTTTATTAAACTAAAATATTTTGTTATTGAAAAACAATAATCTTGGCATCATATTTTTATTATTTTAGAAGTTTTAATTTCAAACTTTGCTAACTGGTAAATTAATAAAAGTTTTTAGAAAACTTAAATAAATGACTTGAATTTTTTGAAAACATTTCTTTGTTAAATTTCATTAAAGTCAAAACTTTTTAGAATAATTTCCGATAACAGTGAAACTACTCTAAAAATTTTCTGACTACCCACAAACACAAGACTTTAGTTTCATTTTAATACTAGATTAAACTTTGATTATAAACGGGTAAAGCTCCTTTAGCTCCCTAGTACAAATTTGAAAACTGATGAAACATCAGTTTAATAAAAGTCATAATGACAAACCAAACTGGTTTCGTAAACTTTATTATAAACGATATTTTTGCATAAAGCTAAAAACTATTTTTGTAATTTTCCTAAAATTTATTAGAAATTACAATTTTCCATCAACTTAAATATTTACTTTAATCACAAAAAAAGATGTAAGACTTCATTTTTAATTTTTGTTTAAAAAGATCCTTTTCTAATTTTATTAAAATTAGTTGTTTAGTTACTAAAAAGTTTATTAACTAAAAAAACTAAACATCAACAAAAATCTACCTCTTACTTTTACAAAATAAATTGTCTAGTTCGTCAACATACACAAACTAGTCTAAGATTTTTTAAAAGTAGTAATTTGGAATAAATAACATCCAATGAAAGTTAAAATTTAAGTTTGCTAACTGGTAAATTACTTGTTTTCGAAGACTTTTTAGATCAAAATCAACTGAAGCGAAAATAATCATGATCTAACAGCTCTTATCCTGTAAATATTTACCCTAATTAACAATTACTTAAAAATCTAAAACTTCTTGTGACGTCGTTTTGTTTATTTCTTGTAAAGTCAACATTTTTCTCAAACAAAATTTCTATGACAATTAATTTTTTCTGATAAAATAATTGATTAGCCATAAACACAAGACATTAATTACTTTTTATTGAAGGATTACACTGCAGTTTCGCCGAATATTAAGTAAAGATCTACTTCTTTTCCAATATTTTGGACAACTGATTATACATCGGTTAATTTTAACATACAATTTGTAAGTATGTTAGCTTTTTGTTTAAAGTTTAAAAAAGAATCATATTTTGTAGAGCAATTTCTAAAGACAGTGAAACTAATCTGAATTGTTTTTTTTTACCTACAGACGCAAGACTTTACTTTCATTTTAATAACAGATTAAACAAATGAATATTGGATTTCATTTTATCTGGTAGGGCTATCGAGCAATTTGGACAACTGATGAAATATTAGTTTAGCAAACATCACAATGACAAACCAAACTTTTTTGTACACTGAAAGCTAAAATCTATTTCTATAATTTTTCCAACATTTGCTAAACTTTTTATGAAATTTCATGAAACTAAAAACAAACTTAATCTTTAAACAAACGATCGAAAATTTAGTTTTATGATTTTTTCTTTAAATAGAAACTTTTCTTATTTGATTGTAAGAAGTTAATGTTTAAATCAACAAATTTTTAACTTTGATTTCTTATCAAAATAAAATATTTAGTTAGTCAACAAACAAATAGTTTGGATGATATTTTATGAATGCAGAAACTCGGAATTAACAATAATCAAAAAAGTTATCTTATAATTTTGCCAACTAGTACTTGTTTATAAAAACTCTCTGTATAAAAATAACGTGATTTGATCGTAATTAAGACTCAGCAGCTATTATCCTTTAAAAAATTATCCTAATTTACAATTACTTGACAAGCTGGAATGTTCTATGACGTCGCTTTCTTTATATTTTTTAAAAGTCATCATTTTTTGAAACAACTTCTTAATGACCGTTAATTTCTCTGACAAAAAAATGAGTTACCCACAAACGCCAGAAAAAAATTACTTTTTATTAAACGAGTACAGTGCAAATATCGTGAAAGCTAAAATCAATTCTGTTTTCTTCCCGATACTTTGGAAAACTGATTAAATATCAGTTAATTTTAACATAAATTTGGTAAGAATGTTTACAATAAAAATCCTTGAACAAGATAAATTAACATTGAGGTCATCTTGAATATTGTTAATTTAAACAGAAATATTTTCATAGTAACAAATAAGTTTTAGTTATACTTGTAGAGTAATAATTCATGTGTTTTATTTGTCGATTTTAAGATGAAAAAATTAATAAATACTATTTTAGCTATAAACTAAACTGCAAAAACTTACAAATACTATAATATTTTCTAAATGTATTATTTTGAATTTAAAATTGTTCAATGAAAATTATCTTTTAAGTTTGCCAACTGATACTTTAATTCTTTATAATCAATCATTAAATGAAACTAACCTGCATTTATTGGCGTCGTCATAACCTAACAGCTTTTAGCTTGCTATATCTCATTGTAAAAAAAATTACTTACTTAAAGTTTTTGTCATGTGGTTTTGCTCATTTCAAAGTCGTATTTTTTTAGACAACTTTTCAATGACAGTGAAACTAGTTTACACAAATTTACCAACAAACTCAAGAGTTAGTTACTTGATATTAAACTTAAAAACTGCAAAGTAGTAGAAACAACATAATGGTATCTGTTTCTCGAAACTATTTGGCGCTACCCGTTACTTATTAGTCTTACATATCATAGCATTAATTGCTAACTGGTAAATTAGTAAAAGTTTTTAGAAAACTTAAATAAATGACTTGAATTTTTTGAAGACATCTCTTTGTTTAAATTTCATTAAAGTCAAAACTTTTTATAATAATTTCCGGTGACAGTGAAACTACTCTAAAAAGTTTCTGATTACCCACAAACACAAGACTTTAGTTTCATTTTAATATTAGATTAAACTTCGATAATAACGGATAAAGCTCCGTTGTCTTCCTGATGCAAATTTGAAAACTGATGAAACATCAGTTTAACAAAATGACAAATCAAACTTGTTTCGTAAAGTTTTTATAAATCACATTATTATTGAAAGCTCATTATTATAAGCTCATCAATATGAAAGCTCATATAAACTCATTTTTATAAGTTTACTAAAATTTATTAGAATTTGAAATTTTTCCGTCAACTTAGATATAATCTTTAATCTTAAACAAGAGATGAAAAATGTAATTTTATGATTTTTCTTTTAAAAAGAACTTTTTCTAAATTTAATACAAAAAGTTCAACTAAAAGCAACAAAAATCTAGCTTCTACTTTTTTCAAACTAAAATATCTTGTGGGTCAACAAACAAACAAACAACTTGACTAAGATGTTATAAATGTAGTAATTTGGAATGAATAATCTCTTGTGAAAATTATCGTTTAAGTTTGCTAACTGGTAAATTAATTGTTAACAAAAACTCTTTAGATCAAAACAACGTGATTTGATATAGATAAGACTCAATAGCTTTCACCTTCTAAATTATTCCCTAATTTACAATTACTTGGCAAACTGGACAACTCAAGCTTTATTAAATCGTTATCTTTAGAGTTTTTTAAAAGTCATCATATTGTGAAACAAATTATCAATGACAGTTTGCCAAACGATACTTTAAATGTTTATAATTAATCATTAAATGAGACTAGCTTGCATTTATTGGCGTCGTCATAACCTAACAGCGTTTAGCCTGCTATATCATTTAGCCTGTTGTATCTCATTGTAAAAAAAATTACTTAAAGTTTTTGTCATGTGGTTTTGCTCATATAAAAGTTGTATCTTTTGAGACAACTTTTCAATGACAGTGAAACTAGTCTAAACAAATTTACCAACAAATTCCAGACGTTAGTTACTTGTTATTAAAAGAGTAGACTGGAGCTTGGTAGAAACAGCATACTATAATTGTTTCTGAAAATTGTTTGGCAACTGATTATATATCAGTTTTACAAATCACAACAATAATAAGGACAATTATAATGAAATTCATAAAAAGATAAGATTGATGTCATTCAGAAAAATGCGTAGGTTTTACAGAATTTAAACTTTAGTGTTTTGTTAAATAAGATTAAAAGTCAAATGATTTTCAAACATGTTTAAATTACCCACAAACGCTAGATACTGGTTACATGTTAAGTGTAGAGTACATTAGAGGAATGTGGCTCAAATTATTTCCTGTTCTAATTATCCAAAAGATTTTGACAGCTGGTGAAATACCAGTTTAAAAAACTCTTTGTCATAAATCAAACTTGTTTGGCTGATAAAGTTATTTACTTTCGTATGCTTTAAAGTAACAATCCAAGTCTTCTAAAACAAAATTAAAAGTTTTTGTTTTGATTTAAAATTTTACTGTATTTATATATAGGCCAATATATAATTCTTTAATTATTCATCTAAAATTTTATTTGTTTGATAAATTTACTTCGAAGTTAATCTTAAATGACTTAAAATAAGTTTGATTGATCAGTTACAGTTGAAAGAGATATTTTTAAATGAAGTTTAAAAGTATTTTTGAAAAATTTAAATATTTATTAATAACCTAAATAATTTTCTTTTCGAAATTAAAAATGAACTTTTATTATAAACAAATCTTCTTCAACGTTATAATATTATTTTATCTTTTGGTTTAATTTATTTAAGCGCTTACTAAATTTAACTGAAGAAAAACAGTTTAATTTGAGAAGTATCAAAATATTTTTTATTTTATTAAACTAAAATATTTTGTTATTGAAAAACAATAATCTTGGCATCATATTTTTATTATTTTAGCAGCTTTAATTTCAAAGTTTGCTAACTGGTAAATTATTTAAAGTTTTTAGAAAACTTAAATAAATGACTTGAATTTTTTGAAAACATTTCTTTGTTTAAATTTCATTAAAGTCAAAACTTTGTAGAATAATTTCCGATGGCAGTGAAACTACTCTAAAAAATTTTCTGACTACCCACAAACGCAAGACTTTAGTTTCATTTTAATACTAGATTAAACTTCGATTATAAACGGGTAAAGCTCCTTTAGTTCCCTAGTACAAATTTGAAAACTGATGAAACATCAGTTTAACAAAAGTCATAATGATGAACCAAACTTGTTTCGTAAACTTTATTATAAACGATTATAAACGTTATTTTTGCTAAAAGCTAAAAACTATTTTTGTAAATTTTCTGAAGTTTATTAGAATTTAAAATTTTTCATAAACTTAGAAAAAATCTTTAATCTTAACAAGAGATAAAATTTTTTTTTATGATTTTTCTTTTGAACGAGCCTTTTCTAATTTTAATACAATAAAACTAGCAAATTAATAAAACTAGCAAATAGAAGTAAATTGAATATATTTATTAACTTATTAGATTAAAGTAACCTATTTTGTAACTTTATCATGATTTAACAGCATTTACTTGCAAACATTTACTGTTGCTTAATTTTAGTTCAAACCTTATCATTTATTAAGGAGGCTTTTTGCTTAAAGTTTTAAACAGAATCATATTTTGTAGTTCAATTTCTAAAGACAGTAAAACTAATCCGAATTATTTTTGGTACCTAAAAACGTAAGACTTTACTTTCATTTTAATAACAGAATAAACAAATGAATGTTGAATTTCATTTTATCTGGTAGGGTTATCGAGCAATTTTGACAACTGATGAAATATTAGTCTAGCAAAAATCATAATGACAAACCAAACTTTTTTTGTAGACTGAAAGCTAAAATCTATTTCTATAATTTTTCCAACATTTGCTAAACTTTTTATGAAATTTCATGAAACTAAAAACAAACTTAATCCTTAAACAAACGATCGAAAATCTAATTTTATGATTTTTTCTTTAAATAGAAACTTTTTCTATTTAATTGTAATAAGTTTATTTTGTAAATCAACAAATTTTTACTTTTATTTCTTATCATAATACAATATTTAGTTAGTCAGCAAACAAAAAATTTGGCTGATATTTTATGAATGCAGAAATTTTGAATTAACAATAATCAATGAAAGTTATCTTATAATTTGTCAACTAGTACTTGTTTATAAAAACTCTCTATATCAAAATAACGTGATTTGATCGTAATTAAGACTCAACAGCTATTATCCTGTAAAAATTTATCCTAATTTACATTTACTTGACAACCTGGAATGTTCTATGACGTCGCTTTCTTTATATTTTTGAAAAGTCATCATTTTTTGAAACAACTTTTTAATGACTGTTAATTTCTCTGACATAAAAATTAGTTGCCCACAAACGCAAGATGAAAATTACTTTTTATTAAACGAGTACAATGCGAATATTGTGAAAGCTAAACATACTTCAGTTTTCTTCCCGATATTTTGGACAACTGATTATATATCAGTTAATTTTGACATAAGATTAGTAAGAATGTTTACAATAAAAATTCTTGAAAAAGATAAATTAACATTGAGGTCTTCTTGAATAATGTTAATTTAAACAGAAATATTTTGATAATAACAAATAAGTTTTATTAATGCTTGTAGAGTAATAATTCATGTGTTTTATTTGTTGATTTTTAGATGAAATAATTAATAAATATTATTTTACCTATAAACTAAACTGCAAATACTTACAAATGCTATAATATTTTTAAATGTATTATTTTAAATTTAAAATTGTTCAATAAAAGTTATCTTTTAAGTTTGCCAGCTGATGATTTAATTGTTTAAAGTTGATCATTAAATGAAACTAACCTGAATTTACTGGCGTCTTCATAACCTAATAGCTTTTAGCCTGTTATATCTCATTGTAAAAAAATTACTTACTTAAAGTTTTTGTCATGTGGTTTTGCTCATTTAAAAGTCGTATTTTTTTAGACAACTTTTCAATGATAGTGAAAGTAGTTTACACAAATTTACCAACAAACTCAAGAGTTAGTTACTTGATATTAAACTAGTACACTGCAAAAAATAATGGAAACAACATAATACTATCATTCTCTCAAAACTATTTGGCGCTACACATTATTTATTAGTCTTACATATTATAGTATTAATCAACATCGCTTTAATTAAATTCTAAAAGGATAAATTAACAAAAAGATCATTCAAGAAAATTGAAAATTTATACAGAATTTAACATTTAATTTTTGGTTAATTAAGATACAAAGCGTCTATTTTCTTCTAAAAAATGTTTAAATTACCCACAAACGCTAGATACTGGTGACATGTTAAGTTTAGAGTACACTAAAAGGAATGTGAATCATAATCCTTCTTTATGAATTTATAAATTATTTTGACAGCTGGTGAAATACCAGTTTAGAAAACTCTTTGTCACAAATCAAACTTGTTTGGCTGATAAAGTTATTTACTTTCGTATGTTTTAAAGTAACAATCCAAGTCTTCAAAAACAAAACTAAAAGTTGTTGTTTTGATTTAGGATGGTAATGTATTTATATACAGGTAAATAACTAATTCTCTAATTATTAATTCAGTATTTTTTTGCTATATAGGTTTACTTCGGAGTCAACGTTAAAATGATTACAAAATCATTTTGACTGATAAGTTATTAAGAATTTAAAAATATATTTTTAAATGAAGTTGAAAAGGTTTTTTAAAAATTTCAAATATTTATTAATAACGTAAATCATTTCATTTTTGAAGTTAAAAATGAACTTAAAATATAAACATTTTTTCAAGATTCTAATAATATTTTATCTTATGGTTTTGATTTTTTTTAACATTATGCTAATTTTAACTGAAATAAAACAATTTAGTTTATGAAGTATCAGAACAACTTTTAATTTTATCATGTGAAAAATTGTGCTTTTGAAAAACAAGAAACTTGTCAAATACTTTTCTAATTTAGTAACTTGGAATTAAAATTGTGAAATAAAAGTTGATTTTCAAACTATGCTAACTAGTAAATTGAATATATTTATTAACCCATTATATCAAAGTAACCTATTTTTAACTTTATCATAATTGAACAGCATTTACTTGTAAACATTTACTGTTGCTTAATTTTAGTTGAAACTTTAGCATTTATTAAGGAGGCTTTTTGCTTAAAGTTTTAAAAAGAATCATATTTTGTAGTTCAATTTCTAAAGACAGTGAAACTAATCTGAATTTTTTGTTACCTATAAACGTAAGACTTTACTTTCCTTTTAATAACAGATTAAACAAATGAATATTGGATTTCATTTTATCTGGTAGGGTTATCAATCAATTTTGACAACTGATGAAATATTAGTTTAGTAAAAATCATAATGACAAACCAAACTTTTTTTGTAGACTGAAAGCTAAAATGTATGATGTAGAAATTTTCAATTAACAATAATCAATGACAGTTATCATTTAAGTTTTCCAACTAGTACTTGTTTATAAAAACTCTTTAGATCAATCTAATCTAATTTAATTATAATTAAGACTCAACAGCGTTTATCCTGTAAAATGTTCCCTTATTTACAATTACTAGACCACCTTAAATAATTTATGACGTCGTTTTGTTTCGAGTTTTTCAAAAGTCATCATTTTTGAAACAAATTTTGAAGACAGTTATTTTTGTCTGATAGAAATTTGGTTTTCCACAAATACGAGATAACAAATTCTTTTTATTAAACGAGTACAGTGCGAATATAATGAATTCTGGTCACTTCACTGTTTTCATTCCGATATTTTGGACAACTGATTACATATCAGTTAATTTTAGCATAAGATTAGTAAGAATGTTTAAAATAATAATTCTTGAAAAAGATAAACTAATATTGAGGTCTTCTTCAATATTGTTAATTTAAACAGAAATATTTTAATTATAACAAATAAGTTTTAGTTATGTTTGTAGAGTAATAATTCATGTGTTTTATTTGTTGATTTTCAGATGAAATAATTAATAAATACTATTTTAGCTATAAACTAAACTGCAAAAACTTACAAATAATATAATATTTTCTAAATGTAGAAATTTGAATGTAAAATTGTTCAATGAAAATTATCTTTTAAGTTTGCCAACTGATACTTTAATTGTTTATAGTTAATCATTAAATTAAACTAGCTTGCATTTATTGGCGTCGTCATAACCTAACAGCTTTTAGCCTGCTATACCTCATTGTAAAAAAATTACTTACTTAAAGTATTGTCATTTGGGTTTGCTCATTCAAATGTCATATTTTTTGAGACAACTTTTCAATGACAGTGAAACTAGTCTAAACAAATTTACCAACAAACTCATGACGTTAGTTAATTGATATTAAAGTAGTACACTGCAAAAAATAGTAGAAACAACATAATGGTATCTATTTCTTGAAACTATTTGGCGCTACTCGTTACTTATTAGTCTTACATATCATAGCATTAATCAACATCGCTTTAACTAAAACTTAAAAGGATAAATTAACAAAAAGATCATTCAAGAAAATTGAAAATTACTTCAGAGTTTAACATTTAATTTTTGGTTAATTAAGATACAAAGCGTCTATTTTCTTCTCAAAAATGTTTAAATTACCCACAAACGCTAGATACTGGTGGCATCTTAAGTTTAGAGTACACTAAAAGGAATGTGAATCATATTCCTTATCATCTTTTTCAAAAAAATATTTTGACAGCTGGTGAAATACCAGTTTAAAAAACTCGTTGTCATAAATCAAACTTGTTTGGCTGATAAAGTTATTTACTTTCGTATGTTTTAAAGTAACAATCCAAATGTTCAAAAACAAAATTACATGTTTGTGTTTTGATTTAGGATGGTAATGTATTTATATACATGTAAATAACTAATTCTCTTATTTTTATTTTAACATTTTTTTGCTTTATAGGTTTACTTTGGAGTCAACATAAAAATTATTAAAAAATAAATTTGACTGATCAGTTAGAATTTAAATAGATATTTTTAAATGAGTTTGAAAAGTATTTTTGAAAATTTAAAATATTTATTAATAACATAAATAATTTTCATTTTTGAAGTTAAAAATGAACTTAAAATATAAACACATTTTTCAAGATTCTAATAATTTTTTATCTTATGGTTTTGATTTTTTTTTAACATTCTGCAAATTTTAACTGAAATAAAACAATTTAGTTTATGAAGTATCAGAACAACTTTTAATTTTATCATGTGAAAAATTGTGCTTTTGAAAAACAAGAAACTTGTCAAATATTTTTCTAATTTAGTAACTTGGAATTAAAATTGTGAAATAAAATATGACTTTCAAACTTTGCTAACTATTAAATTGAATATATTTATTAACCAATTAGATCAAAGTAACCTATTTTTTAGTTTTATCATGATTTAACAGCATTTACTTGTAAACATTTACTGTTGCTTAATTTTAGTTGAGACTTTAGCATTTATTAAGGAGGCTTTTTGCTTAAATTTTAAAAAGAATCATATTTTGTAGTTCAATTTCTAAAGATAGTGAAACTAATCTGAATTTTTTTTTACCTATAAACGCAAGACTTTACTTTCATTTTAATAACAGATTAAACAAATGAATGTTGGATTTCGTTTTATCTTGTAGGGTTATCAAGTGATTTTGACAACTGATGAAATATTAGCTTAGCAATAAAAATAATGACATACCAAACTTTTTTTGTAGACTGAAAGCTAAAATCTATTTCTATAATTTATACAGAAATATTTTGATAATAACAAATAAGTTTTAGTTATGCTTGTAGATTAATAATTCATGTGTTTTATTTGTTGATTTTAAGATGAAATAATTAATAAATATTATTTTAGCTATAAACTAAACTGCAAATACTTACAAATACTATAATATTTTTACATGTATTATTTTGAAATTAAAATTGTTCAATGAAAATTATCTTTTAAGTTTGCCAACTGATAATTTAATTCTTTATAATCAATCATTAAATGAAACTAACCTGCATTTATTGGCGTCTTCATAACCTAATAGCTTTTATCTTGTTAATCTCATTGTAAAAAAAATACTTACTTAAAGTTTTTGTCATGTGGATTTGCTCAGTTCAAAGTCGTATTTTTTTAGACAACTTTTCACTGACAGTGAAACTAGTTTACACAAATTTACCAACAAACTCAAGAGTTAGTTACTTGATATTAAACTTAAAAACTGCAAAGTAGTAGAAACAACATAATGGTATCTGTTTCTCGAAACTATTTGGCGCTACTCGTTACTTATTAGTCTTACATATCATAGCATTAATTGCTAACTGGTAAATTAGTAAAAGTTTTTAGAAAACTTAAATAAATGACTTGAATTTTTTGAAGACATCTCTTTGTTTAAATTTCATTAAAGTTAAAACTTTTTATAATAATTTCCGGTGACAGTTAAACTACTCTAAAAACTTTCTGATTACCCACAAACACAAGACTTTAGTTTCATTTTAATAATTGATTAAACTTCGATAATAACGGATAAAGCTCCGTTGTCTTCCTGGTGCAAATTTGAAAACTGATGAAACATCAGTTTAACAAAATGACAAATCAAACTTGTTTCGTAAACTTTTTTATAAATCACATTATTATTGAAAGCTCATTATTATAAGCTCATCAATATGAAAGATCATATAAACTCATTTTTATAAGTTTACTAAAATTTATTAGAATTTGAAATTTTTCCGTCAACTTAGATATAATCTTTAATCTTAAACAAGAAATGAAAAATGTAATTTTATGATTTTTCTTTAAAGAGAACTTTTTCTAATTTTAATACAATAAGTTCAACTAAAAGTAACAAAAATCTAACTTCTACTTTTTTCAAACTAAAATATTTTGTGGGTCAACAAACAAACAACTTGACTAAGATGTTATAAATGTAATAATTTGGAATGAATAACCTCTAGTGAAAGTCATGGTTTAAGTTTGCTAACTGGTAAATTAATTGTTAACAAAAACTCTTTAGATCAAAACAACGTTATTTGATATAAATAAGATTCAATCGCTTTCACCTTCTAAATTGTTCCCTAATTTACAATTACTTGGCAAACTGGACAACTCAAGCTTTATTAAATCGTTATCTTTAGAGTTTTTTAAAAGTCATCATATTGTGAAACAAATTATCAATGATAGTTTGCCAACTGACACTTTAATTGTTTAAAGTTAATCATTAAATGAAACTAACCTGCATTTATTGGCGTTGTCATAACCTTACAGCTTTTAGCCTGCTATATCTCATTGTAAAAGAAATTACTTTAAAAGTTTTTATCATGTGGTTTTGCTTTTTCAAAAGTCATAATTTTTGAGACAACTTTTCAATGACAGTGAAACTAGTCTAAACAAATTTACCAACAAATTCCATATGTTAGTTACTTGTTATTAAAAGAGTAGACTGGAGCTTGGTAGAAACAGCATACTATATTTGATTCTGGAAATTGTTTGGCAACTGATTATATATCAGTTTTACAAATCACAACACTAATAAGGACAATTATAATGAAATTCATAAAAAGATAAGATAGATGTCATTTAGAAAAATGCGTAGGTTTTACATAATTTAATCTTTAATCTTTTGTTAAATAAGATTAAAAGTCAAATGTTTCTCAAACATGTTTAAATTACCCACAAACGCTAGATACTGGTTACATGTTAAATTTAGAGTACACTAGACGGAATGTGGCTCAAATCATTTCTTATTCTGATTATCCAAACTATTTTGACAGCTGGTGAAATACCAGCTAAAAAACTCTTTGTCATAAATCAAACTTGTTTGGCTGATAAAGTTATTTACTTTCGTATGTTTTAAAGAGACAATCCAAGTCTTCACAAACAAAATTAAAAGTTTTTGTTTTGATTTAGGATGGTAATGTATTTGTATACAGGTAAATAACTAATTCTCTTATTTCTATTTTAACATTTTTTTGCTTTATAGGTTTACTTCGGAGTCAACAAAAAAATTATTAAAAAATAAATTTGACTGATCAGTTAGAATTTAAAAAGATATTTTTAAATGAATTTAAAAAAGAATTTTTGAAAATTTCAAATATTTATTAATAACGTAAATCATTTCATTTTTGAAGTTAAAAATGAACTTAAAATATAAACATTTCTTTCAAGATTCTAATAATATTTTATCTTATGGTTTTGATTTTTTTTTAACATTCTGCTAATTTTAACTGAAATAAAACAATTTAGTTTATGAAGTATCAGAACAACTTTTAATTTTATCATGTGAAAAATTGTGCTTTTGAAAAACAAGAAACTTGTCAAACATTTTTCTAATTTAGTAACTTGGAATTAAAATTGTGAAATAAAATTTGATTTTCAAACTTTGCTAACTAGAGGATTGAATATATTTATTAACCCATTAGATCAAAGTAACCTATTTTGTAACTTTATCATGATTTAACAGCATTTACCTGTAAACATTTACTGTTGCTTAATTTTAGTTGAAACTTTAGCATTTATTAAGGAGGCTTTTTGCTTAAATTTTAAAAAGAATCATATTTTGTAGTTCAATTTCTAAAGACAGTGAAAGTAATCTGATTTTTTTTGTTACCTACAAACGAAAGACTTTACTTTCATTTTAATAACAGATTAAACAAATGAATGTTGGATTTTATTTTATCTGGTAGGGTTATCAAGTGATTTTGACAACTGATGAAATATTAGCTTAGCGAACATCACAATGACAAACCAAACTTTTTTTGTAGACTGGAAGCTAAAATCTATTTCTATAATGTTTTCAACATTTGCTAAATTTCTTATGAAATTTCATGAAACTTAAAACAAACTTAATCATTAAACAAACGATCGAAAATCTAATTTTATGATTTTTTCTTTAAATAGAAACTTTTTCTATTTGATTGTAAAAAGTTAATTTTTAAATCAACAAATTTTTAACTTTGATTTCTTATCATAATAAAATATTTAGTTAGTCAACAAACAAATAGTTTGGCTGATATTTTATGAATGCAGAAACTCGGAATTAACAATAATCAATGAAAGTTATCTTATAATTTTGCCAACTAGTACTTGTTTATAAAAACTCTCTATATCAAAATAACGTGATTTGATCGTAATTAAGACTCAACAGCTATTATCCTGTAAAAATTTATCCTAATTTACAATTACTTGACAACCTGGAATGTTCTATGACGTCGTTTTCTTTATATTTTTGAAAAGTCATCATTTTTTGAAACAACTTTTAATGACTGTTAATTTCTTTGACGAATAAATTAGTTACCCACAAACACAAGATAAAAATTACTTTTTATTAAACGAGTACAGTGCGAAAACGGTGAAAGCTAAACATACTTCAGTTTTCTTCCCGATATTTTGGACAACTGATTATATATCAGTTAATTTTGACATAAGATTAGTAAGAAAGTTTACAATAAAAATTCTTGAAAAAGATAAATTAATGTTGAGGTCTTCTTGAATATTGTTAATTTAAACAGAAATATTTTGATTATAACAATTAAGTCTTAGTTATAATTCAAGTAATTTATTTGTCAATATTTAGAAAAAATAATTATAATTATCAGTTAAGTCGATTGCATGTTAAGTTGAAAGTAAACCAAAGTACTCTTATATTGTATCCCTCAGCATTTAAAAACGGATTTTGACAACTGATAAAATATCAGTTTAAAAACTTCTGTGTCACGAATCAAATCTTTTTTGCTGATAAAATTTTTTTGTTTCGTCATTTTCTAAAGTAACAGTTCAAGTCTTCAAAACTAAAATCTAAAAGTTTTTCTTTTTATTTAAGATTGTAATAAATTTATATACCGGTAATTAACTAGCTGTCTAATTATCAACCTAAATGTTTTTTATTCGATAATTTTACATCGGAGTTAATGTTAAAATATTAAAAAACAAATTTGACTGATCAGTTACAATTGAAAAAGATATTTTTAAATGAAGTTGAAAAAGATTTTTGGAAATTTTCAAATATTTGTTAATAACGTAAATATTTTTCTTTTTGAATTTAAAAAAGAATTTTGTTTATAAAAATACCTTTTTTCAACATTTTAATAATATTTTATCTTTTGGTTTTGATTTTTGTTGAGCGGTTACTAATTTTAGCTAAAATAAAACTTTTTAAATCATGAAAAGTTAAAAGATTTTTTAATATTTTTTTGAAATAAAACATTTTGTTATTATAATCCAGAAACTTGGCTAAAATTATATATATTAGTAGCTTGGAATTAATAATGTGGAATGACTTTCAAATATTGCTAAATGGTAAATTGCTCAAAATTTTAAGAAAAATAAAAACAAATGACTTGATTTTTTTGAAAACATTTCTTTGTTTAAATTTGATAAAAGTTATAACTTCATAAAAAAATTTCCGAATAAAGTGAAACTACTTTAAAAAATCTACTGATTACCCACAAACAAAAGACTTTAGCTTCATTTTAATAATAGATTAATCTTCGAATTGGAACATGGAAAAGCTCCTTTAACTCCCTAGTAATTTTGTAACTGATGAAATATCAGTTTAATAAAGTTCATAATGACAAATCAAACTTGTTTCGTAAAGTTTAATATAATTGATATTTTTGCTGAAAGCTAAAGACTCATTTTTATAATTTTTGTAAATTTTATTAGCATTTAAAATTTTCCAATCAACTTATAATTAAACATTAAAAAAAATAAAAGATGAAAAATATTTTTTTATAATTTTTCTTAAATAGTGATTTTTCTAAATTATATAAAATAGGTTAATATAGAAAGACACAAAAAGTTAATTTGTAATTTTATCCAAATATGATCTTAGTCAACAAACAAAAAATTTGGCTGAGATTTTATGAATGCAGAAATTTTGAATTAACAATAATCAATGAAAGTTATCATTTAAGTTTTCCAACTAGTACTTGTTTATAAAATGTCTTTAGATCAATCTAATCTACTTTGATTATAATTAAGACTCAACAGCGTTTATCCTGTAAAATCTTCCCTTATTTACAATTACTAGACCGCCTTAAATAATTTATAATGTCATTTCGTTTAGAGTTTTTCAAAAGTTAACATTTTAGAAACAGATTTTGAAGACAGTTATTTTTATCTGAAAAAAATTTGGTTGCCCACAAATACGAGATAACAAATTCCTTATATTAAACGAGTACAGTGCGAATATAATGAATTCTAGACACATCCCTGTTTTCTTTCCGATATTTTGGAAACTGATTATATATCAGTTAATTTTAACATAAGATTAGTAAAAATGTTTAAAATAAAAATTCTTGAAAAAGATAAATAAAAAATGAGGTCTTCATGAATATTGTTAATTTAAACAGAAATATTTTGATAATAACAAATAAGTCTTAGTTATGCTTGTAGAGTAATAATTCATGTGTTTTATTTGTTGATTTTTATATGGAATAATTAATAAATATTATTTTAGCTATAAAATAAACTGAATATACTTACAAATATTACAATGTTTTCTAAAGGTAGTAATTTAAATTTAAATTGTTCAATGAAAGTTATCTTTTAAGTTTGCCAACTGATACTTTAATTGTTCATAATTAATCATTAAATGAAACTAATCTGCATTTATTATCGTCGTCAAACCTAGCAGCCTTGCGCCTTTTATATTGCATTGTAAAAGAATATTACTTACTTAAAGTTTTTGTCACGTAGTTTTACTTTTGTAGAAATCATATTTTTTGAGACAACTTTTCAATGATAGTGTAACTAGTCTAAACAAATTTAACAACAAACTCAACACGTTAGCTACTTGATATTAAACTAGTACACTGCAAAAAATAGTAGAAACAACATAATGCTATCTTTTTCTTAAAACTATTTGGCGCTACCCGTTACTTATTATTCTTACATATCATAGTATTAATCAACATTGCTTTAATTAAAATCTTAAAAGGATAAATTAACAAAAAGATCATTCAAGAAAATTGAAAATTTATACAGAATTTAACATTTAATTTTTGGTTAATTAAGATTAAAAGCGTCTATTTTCTTCTCAAAAATGTTTAAATTACCCACAAACGCTAGATACTGGTTACATGTTAAGTTTAGAGTACACTAAAAGGAATGTGAATCATATTCCTTAACTTCTATTTCAAAAAATATTTTGACAGCTGGTGAAATACCAGCTTAAAAAATTCTTTGTCATAAATCAAACTTGTTTGACTGATAAAGTTATTTACTTTCGTATGCTTTAAAGTAACAATCCAAGTCTTTAAGAAAAATTAAAAGTTTTTGTTTTGATTTAAAATTGTAATGTATTTATGTATAGGTCAATATATAATTCTCTAATTATTCATCTAAAATTTTATTTTTTTGATATATTTACTTTGGAGTTAATCTTAAAAGACTTAAAACTAAGTTTGCCTGATCAGTTACAGTTGAAAAAGATATTTTTAAATGAAATTGAAAAGTATTTTTGAATATTTTAAATATTTATTAATAACGTAAATAATTTTCTTTTCCAAATTAAAAATGAACTTTTATTTTAAACAAATCTTCTTCAACGTTATAATATTATTCTATCTTTTGGTTTAATTTTTTTAAGCGCTTACTAAATTTAACTGAAGAAAAACAGTTTAATTTGAGAAGTATCAAAATATTTTTTAATTTTATCAAAAAAAAATATTTTGTTATTGAAAAACAATAATCTTGGCATTATTATTTTATTATTTTAGAAGTTTTAATTTCAAACTTTGCTAACTGGTAAATTAATTAAAGTTGTTAGAAAATTAAAAAAAATGACTTGAATTTTTTGAAGACATTTCTTTGTTTAAATTTCATTAAAGTCAAAACTTTTTAGAAAAAATTCCGAAAAAAATGAAACTACTCTAAAAAATTTTCTGTTACCCACAAATGCAAGACTTTAGTTTCATTTTAATACTAGATTAAACTTCGATTACAACTGATGAAATATTAGCTTAGCGAACATCACAATGACAAACCAAACTTTTTTTGTAGACTGGAAGCTAAAATCTATTTCTATAATTTGATCATAATTAAGACTCAACAGCTATTATCCTGTAAAAATTTATCCTAATTTACAATTACTTGACAAACTGGAATGTTCTATGACGTGACTTTCTTTATATTTTTAAAAATTCATCATTTTTTGAAACAACTTTTTAATGACTGTTAATTTCTTTGACAAAAAAATTAGTTACCCACAAATACAAGATAAAAATTACTTTTTATTAAACGAGTACAGTGCGAAAATAATGAAAGCTAAACACACTTCGGTTTTCTTCCCGATATTTTGGACAACTGATTATATATCAGTTAATTTTAACATAAGATTAGTAAGAATGTTTACAATAAAAATCCTTGAAAAAGATTAATAAATGTTGAGGTCTTCTTGAATATTGTTAATTTAAACAGAAATATTATAATTATAACAAATAAGTTTTAGTTATGATCATCAAGTAAATATTCAAGTAAATTATTTGTTAGTTATTAAAATAGATAATTATTATTTATAATTAAGTCGGTTGCATGTTAAGTTGAAAGTACACCAAAGTACTCTTATATTGTATCCCTCAGCATTTAAAAACGGATTTTGACAACTGATGAAATATCAGTTTAAAAACTTCTTTGTCACGAATCAAATTTTGTTTTGCTGATAAAATTGTTTAGTTTCTTTTTAAGTAACAGTTCAAGTCTTCAAAAACAAAATTAAAAGTTTTTTTTTATTTAAGATTGTAATATATTTATATACAAGTAATTATCTAATTGTCTAATTATCAATCTAAAATGTTTTTATTCGATAATTTTACATCGGAGTCAATGTTAAAATATTTAAAAAACAAATTTGACTGATCAGTTACAATTGAAAAAGAAATTTTTAAATGAAGTTGAAAAAGATTTTTTGAAATTTTCAAATATTTGTTAATAACGTAAATATTTTTCTTTTTGAATTTAAAAAGAAATTTTTAGTATAAAAATACCTTTATTCAACATTTTAATAATATTTTATCTTTTGGTTTTGATTTTTGTTGAGCGGTTATTAATTTTTAGCTAAAGTAAAACGTTTTAAATCATGAAAAGTTAAAAGATTTTTTAATTTGATAATTCAAAAGAATTTTTGATTTTTTTCGAAATAAAACCATTTGTTATTATAATCAAGAAACTTGGCTAAAATTATATATATTAGTTAGTTTGAATTAATAATGTGAAATGAAAGTTGACTTTCAAACTTTGCTATCTGGTAAATTACTCAAACTTTTAAGAAAAAATAAAAACAAATGACTTGATTTTTTTGAAAACATTTCTTTTTTTAATTTTGTTAAAAGTCATAACTTCATAGAAAAATTTCCGAATAAAGTGAAACTACTCTAAAAATTTTCTGATTACCCACAAACATAAGACTTTAGTTTCATTTTAATAATAGATTAATCTCCGAATTGGAAAATGGAAAAGCTCCTTTAGCTCCCTAGTAATTTTTGTAACTGATGAAATATCATTTTAATAAAGTTCATAATGACAATTCAAACTTGTTTCGTAAAGTTTATTATAAAGATATTTTTACTGAAAGCTAAATGCTCATTTCTACAATTTTTGTAAATTTTATTAGCATTTAAAATTTTCCTGTCCAACTTATAATTAAAACTTTAAAAAAAATAAACAGATGAAAAATATTATTTTATAACTTTTCTTAAAAAGTGATTTTTCTAAATTATATAAAGTAGGTTAATATAGAAAGACACAAAAAGTTAATTTGTAATTTTATCGAAATAAGATCTTAATCAACAAACAACAAATTTGGCTGATATTTTATGAATGCAGAAATTTTGAATTAACATTGAGTTAATTTAAACAGAATTATTATTATAATAACAAATAAGTTTTAGTTATACTTGTAGAGTAATAATTCATGTGTTTTATTTGTTGATTTTTAGATGAAGTAGTCAATAAATATTATTTTACCTATAAAAAAAAACTGCAAATACTTACAAATACTTTAATATTTCTAAATGTATTATTTTGAATTTAAAATTGTTCAATGAAAGTTATCTTTTAAGTTTGCCAACTGATACTTTAATTTTTTATAATTAATCATTAAATGAAACTAACCTGCATTTATTGGCGTCGTCATAACCTTACAGCTTTTAGCCTGCTATATCTCATTTAAAAAAAAATTACTTTAAAAGTTTTTGTCATTTGGGTTTGCTCATTTAAAAGTCATATTTCTTAAGAAAACTTTTCAATGATAGTGAAACTAGTCTAAACAAATTTACCAACAAAATCAAGAGTTAGTTACTTGATATTAAAGTATTACACTGCAAACAATAGTAGAAACAACATAATGCTATCTTTTTTTCGAAACTATTTGGCGCTACGCCTTATTTATTAGTCTTACTTATCATAGTATTATTCAACATAGCTTTAATTAAAACTTAAAAGGATAAATTAACAAAGAGATCATTCAAGAAAATTGAAAATTAATACAGAATTTAATATTTAGTTTTTGGTTAATTAAAATACAAAGCGTTTATTTTCTTCTCAAAGATGTTTAAATTACCCACAAACGCTAGATACTGGTGGCATGTTAAATTTAGAGTACACTAAAAGGAATGTGGATCATAATCCTTATCTTCTCTTTCAAAAAAATATTTTGACAGCTGGTGAAATACCAGTTAAAAAAACTCCTTGTCATAAATCAAACTTGTTTGGCTGATAATGTTATTTACTTTCGTATGCTTTAAAGTAACATTCCAAGTCTTCAAAAACAAAATTAAAAGTTTTTGTTTTGATTTAAAATTGTAATTTATTTATATACAGGTCAATATATAATTCTCTAATTATTCATCTAAAATTTTATTTGTTTGATAAATTTACTTCGGAGTTAATCTTAAAAGACTTAAAACTAAGTTTGACTGATCAGTTACAGTTGAAAAAGATATTTTTAAATGAAATTGAAAAGTATTTTTGAATATTTAAAAAATTTATTAATAACGTAAATAATTTTATTTTCGAAATTAAAAATGAACTTTTATTATAAACAAATCTTCTTCAACGTTATAATATTATTTTATATTTTGGTTTAATTTTTTAAGCGCTTACTAAATTTAACTACAGAAAAACAGTTTAATTTGAGAAGTATCAAAATATTTTTTAATTTTATTAAACTAAAATATTTTGTTATTGAAAAACAATAATCTTGGCATTATATTTTTATTATTTTAGAAGCTTTAATTTCAAACTTTGCTAACTGGTAAATCAATTGAAGTTGTTAGGAATTTTAAATAAATGACTTGAATTTTGTGAAGACATCTCTTTGTTTAAATTTCATCAAAGTCAAAACTTTTTAGAATAATTTCCGATAACAGTGAAACTACTCTAAAATTTTCTGATTACCCACAAACGCAAGACTTTAGTTTCATTTTAATACTAGATTAAACTTCGATTATAAACGGGTAAAGCTCCTTTAGTTCCCTAGTACAAATTTGAAAACTGATGAAACATCAGTTTAACAAAAGTCATAATGATGAACCAAACTTGTTTCGTAAACTTTATTATAAACGATTATAAACGTTATTTTTGCTAAAAGCTAAAAACTATTTTTGTAAATTTTCTGAAGTTTATTAGAATTTAAAATTTTTCATAAACTTAGAAAAAATCTTTAATCTTAACAAGAGATAACATTTTTTTTATGACTTTTCTTTTGAACGAGCCTTTTCTAATTTTAATACAATAAAACTAGCAAATTAATAAAACTAGCAAATACTAGTAAATTGAATATATTTATTAACTTATTAGATTAAAGTAACCTATTTTGTAACTTTTTCATGATTTAACAGCATTTACTTGCAAACATTTACTGTTGCTTAATTTTAGTTCAAACCTTATCATTTATTAAGGAGGCTTTTTGCTTAAAGTTTTTAAAAGAATCATATTTTGTAGTTCAATTTCTAAAGACATTAAAACTAATCCGAATTATTTTTGGTACCAAAAACGCAAGACTTTAGCTTCATTTTAATAATAGATTAATCTTCGAATCGGAACATGGAAAAGCTCCTTTAACTCCCTAGTAATTTTTGTAACTGATGAAATATCAGTTTAATAAAGTTCATAATGACAATTCAAACTTGTTTCGTAAAGTTTATTATAAAGATATTTTTACTGAAAGCTAAATGCTCATTTCTACAATTTTTGTAAATTTTATTAGCATTTAAAATTTTCCTGTCCAACTTATAATTAAAACTTTAGAAAAAATAAACAGATGAAAAATATTATTTTATAACTTTTCTTAAAAAGTGATTTTTCTAAATTATATAAAGTAGGTTAATATAGAAAGACACAAAAAGTTAATTTGTAATTTTATCGAAATAAGATCTTAATCAACAAACAACAAATTTGGCTGATATTTTATGAATGCAGAAATTTTGAATTAACATTGAGTTAATTTAAACAGAATTATTATTATAATAGCAAATAAGTTTTATTAATGCTTGTAGAGTAATAATTCATGTGTTTTATTTGTTGATTTTTAGATGAAATAATTAATAAATATTATTTTAGCTATAAACTAAACTGCAAATACTTACAAATGCTATAATATTTCTAAATGTATTATTTTGAATTTAAAATTGTTCAATGAAAATTATCTTTTAAGTTTGCCAGCTGATACTTAAATTGTTTAAAGTTAATCACTAAATGAAACTAACCTGCATTTATTGGCGTCGTCATAACCTTACAGCTTTTAGCCTGCTATATCTCATTTAAAAAAAAATTACTTTAAAAGTTTTTGTCATTTGGGTTTGCTCATTTAAAAGTCATATTTCTTAAGAAAACTTTTCAATGATAGTGAAACTAGTCTAAACAAATTTACCAACAAAATCAAGAGTTAGTTACTTGATATTAAAGTATTACACTGCAAACAATAGTAGAAACAACATAATGCTATCTTTTTTTCGAAACTATTTGGCGCTACGCCTTATTTATTAGTCTTACTTATCATAGTATTATTCAACATAGCTTTAATTAAAACTTAAAAGGATAAATTAACAAAGAGATCATTCAAGAAAATTGAAAATTAATACAGAATTTAATATTTAGTTTTTGGTTAATTAAAATACAAAGCGTTTATTTTCTTCTCAAAGATGTTTAAATTACCCACAAACGCTAGATACTGGTGGCATGTTAAATTTAGAGTACACTAAAAGGAATGTGGATCATAATCCTTATCTTCTCTTTCAAAAAAATATTTTGACAGCTGGTGAAATACCAGTTAAAAAAACTCCTTGTCATAAATCAAACTTGTTTGGCTGATAATGTTATTTACTTTCGTATGCTTTAAAGTAACATTCCAAGTCTTCAAAAACAAAATTAAAAGTTTTTGTTTTGATTTAAAATTGTAATTTATTTATATACAGGTCAATATATAATTCTCTAATTATTCATCTAAAATTTTATTTGTTTGATAAATTTACTTCGGAGTTAATCTTAAAAGACTTAAAACTAAGTTTGACTGATCAGTTACAGTTGAAAAAGATATTTTTAAATGAAATTGAAAAGTATTTTTGAATATTTAAAAAATTTATTAATAACGTAAATAATTTTATTTTCGAAATTAAAAATGAACTTTTATTATAAACAAATCTTCTTCAACGTTATAATATTATTTTATATTTTGGTTTAATTTTTTAAGCGCTTACTAAATTTAACTACAGAAAAGCAGTTTAATTTGAGAAGTATCAAAATATTTTTTAATTTTATTAAACTAAAATATTTTGTTATAGAAAAACAATAATCTTGGCATTATATTTTTATTATTTTAGAAGCTTTAATTTCAAACTTTGCTAACTGGTAAATCAATTAAAGTTGTTAAGAATTTTAAATAAATGACTTGAATTTTGTGAAGACATCTCTTTGTTTAAATTTCATCAAAGTCAAAACTTTTTAGAATAATTTCCGATAACAGTGAAACTACTCTAAAATTTTTCTGATTACCCACAAACACAAGACTTTAGTTTCATTTTAATACTAGATTAAACTTCGATTATAAACGGGTAAAGCTCCTTTAGTTCCCTAGTACAAATTTGAAAACTGATGAAACATCAGTTTAACAAAAGTCATAATGATGAACCAAACTTGTTTCGTAAACTTTATTATAAACGTTATTTTTGCTAAAAGCTAAAAACTATTTTTGTAAATTTTCTGAAGTTTATTAGAATTTAAAATTTTTCATAAACTTAGAAATAATCTTTAATCTTAACAAGAGATAAAAATTTTTTTATGACTTTTCTTTTGAACGAGCCTTTTCTAATTTTAATACAATAAAACTAGCAAATTAATAAAACTAGCAAATACTAGTAAATTGAATATATTTATTAACTTATTAGATTAAAGTAACCTATTTTGTAACTTTATCATGATTTAACAGCATTTACTTGCAAACATTTACTGTTGCTTAATTTTAGTTCAAACCTTATCATTTATTAAGGAGGCTTTTTGCTTAAAGTTTTAAAAAGAATCATATTTTGTAGAACGATTTCTAAAGACAGTGAAACTAATCCGAATTATTTTTGGTACCTAAAAACGTAAGACTTTACTTTCATTTTAATAACAGAATAAACAAATGAATGTTGAATTTCATTTTATCTGGTAGGGTTATCGAGCAATTTGGACAACTGATGAAAATTTAGTTTAGCAAAAATCATAATGACAAAGCAAACTTTTTTTGCAGACTGAAAGCTAAAATCTATTTCTATAATTTTTCCAACATTTACGAAAGTTTTTATGAAATTTCATGAAACTAAAAACAAACTTAATCCTTAAACAAACGATCGAAAATCTAATTTTATGATTTTTTCTTTAAATAGAAACTTTTTCTATTTAATTGTAATAAGTTTATTTTGTAAATCAACAAATTTTTACTTTTATTTCTTATCATTATAAAATATTTAGTTAGTGAACAAACAAAAAATTTGGCTGATATTTTATGAATGCAGAAATGCGTGATTTGATCATAATTAAGACTCAACAGCTATTATCCTGTAAAAATTTATCCTAATTTACAATTACTTGACAAACTGGAATGTTCTATGACGTCGCTTTCTTTATATTTTTGAAAAGTCATCATTTTTTAAAACAACTTTTTAATGACTGTTAATTTCTCTGACAAAAAAATTAGTTACCCACAAACACAAGATAAAAATTACTTTTTATTAAGCGAGTACAGTGCGAAAACAATGAAAGCTAAACATACTTCAGTTTTCTTCCCGATATTTTGGACAACTGATTATATATCAGTTAATTTTAAAATAATATAAGTATGAATTTTTACAATAAAAATCCCTGAAAGAAATAAATTAGTATTGAGGTCTTCTTGAATATTGTTAATTTAAACAAAAATATTTTGATTATAACTAATAAGTTTTAGTTATGATCAAATAGTAATAATTCAAGTAAATTATTTGTTAATATTTAGAATAAATAATTATAATTATCAGTTAAGTCGGTTGCATGTTAAGTTGAAAGTACACCAAAGTACTCTTATATTGTATCCCTCAGTATTTAAAAACGGATTTTGACAATTGATGAAATATCAGTTTAAAAACTTCTTTGTCACGAATCAAATTTTGTTTTGCTGATAAAATTTTTTAGTTTCTTTTTAAAGTAACAGTTTAAGTCTTCAATATTAAAAATTAAAAGTTTTTTATTTAAGACTGTATTATATTTATATACAAGTAAATATCTAACTGTGTAATTATTAATCTAAAATGTTTTTTGTTCGATAATTTTACGTCGGAGTCAATGTTAAAATATTTAAAAAAAATTTGACTGATCAGTTGCAATTGAAAAAGATATTTTTAAATGAAGTTGGAAAAAAATTCTGAAAATTTTCAAATATTTGTTGATAACGTAAATAATTTTCTGTTTGATTTAAAAAAGAATTTTTCTTATACAAATGCATTTATTCAACATTTTAATAATATTTTATCTTTTGGTTTTGATTTTTGTTATGCGCTTACTAACTTTAGCGAAAGTAAAACGTTTTAAATCAGGAAAAGTAAAAAGATTTTTAATTTTTTTCGAAATAAAACAATTTGTTATTATAATCAAGAAACTTGGCTAAAATTATATATATTAGTAGCTTGGAATTAATAATGTGAAATGAAAGTTGACTTTTAATCTTTTTTTGACTTTTAATTTCAAACTTTGGCATCTGGTAAATTACTCAAACCTTTAAGAGAAAATAAAAACAAATAACTTGGAATTTTTTGAAAACATCTCTTTGTTTAAATTTGATAAAAGTCATAACTTCATAGAAAAATTTCCGAATAAAGTGAAACTACTCTAAAATTTTTCTGATTACCCACAAACACAAGACTTTAGTTTCATTTTAATAATTGATTAAACTTCAATGTGAACAGGGAAAGCTCATTTAACACCATTGTATATTTTTGTAACTGATGAAATATCAGTTTAATAAAGTTCATAATGACAAATCAAACTTGTTTCGTAAAGTTTAATATAAATAATATATTTACTGAAAGCTAAATATTCATTTTTATATTTTTTGTAAATTTTATTAGCATTTAAAATTTTTCTATCAACTTATAATTAAACTTTAAAATAAAAAAAAGGATAAAAAATATTATTTTATAATTTTTCTTAAGAAGTGATTTTTCTAAATTATATAAAATAGGTTAATATAGAAAGACACAAAAAGTTAATTTGTAATTTTATCAAAATAAGATGTTAGTCAACAAACAAAAAATTTGGCTGATATTTTATGAATGCAGAAATTTTGAATTAACAATAATCAATGAAAGTTATCATTTAAGTTTTCCAACTAGTACTTGTTTATAAAAACTCTTTAGATCAATCTAATCTACTTTGATTATAATTAAGACTCAACAGCGTTTATTCTGTAAAATGTTCCTTTATTTACAATTACTAGACCACCTTAAATAATTTATGATGTCGTTTTGTTTAGAGTTTTTCAAAAGTTATCATTTTAGAAACAGAATTTGAAGACAGTTATTTTTGTCTGATAGAAATTTGGTTGCCCACAAATACGAGATAACAAATACCTTATATAGAACGAGTACAGTGCGAATATAATGATTTCTAGACACATCCCTGTTTTCTTTCCGATATTTTGGACAACTGATTATATATCAGTTAATATTAACATAAGATTAGTAAGAATGTTTACAATAAAAGTTCTTGAAAAAGATAAATTAACATTGAGGTCTTCTTGAATGTTGTTAATTTGAACAGAAATATTTTGATACTAACAAATAAGTTTTAGTTATGCTTGTAGAGTAATAATTCATGTGTTTTCTTTGTTGATTATTATCTGAAATAATTACTAAATACTATTTTAGCTACAAAATTAACTGCAAATACTTACAAATACTATAATACTTTTACATGTATTATTTTGAATGTAAAATTGTTCAATGAAAATTATCTTTTAAGTTTGCCAACTGATACTTTAATTGTTTATAGTAAATCATTAAATGAAACTAACCTACATTCATTGGCGTCGTCATAACCTTACAGCTTTTAGCCTGCTATATCTCATTGTAAAAGAAAATTACTTTAAAAGTTTGTATCATGTGGTTTTGCTTTTTTAAAAGTCATAATTTTTGAGACAACTTTTCAATGACAGTGAAACTAGTCTAAACAAATTTACCAACAAATTCCATATGTTAGTTACTTGTTATTAAAAGAGTAGACTGGAGCTTGGTAGAAACAGCATACTATATTTGATTCTGAAAATTGTTTGCCAACTGTTTATATATCAGTTTTACAAATCATAATACTAATAAGGACAATTATAATGAATTTCATAAAAAGATAAGATAGATGTCATTTAGAAAAATGGGTAGTTTTTACAGAATTTAATCTTTAATCTTTTGTTAAATAAGATTAAAAGTCAAATGATTTTCAAACATGTTTAAATTACCCACAAATGCTAGATTTCGGTTACACATTAAGTTTAAACTACACTAAAAAGAATGTGGATCATATTCCTTTCTTTAAAATTCTACAAAATATTTTGGCAGCTGGTGAAATATCAGCTTAAAAAACTCCTTGTCATAAATCAAACTTGTTTGGCTGATAAAGTTATTTACTTTCGTATGTTTTAAAGTAAAAATCCAAGTCTTCAAAAACAAAATTAAAAGTTTTTGTTTTGATTTAAAATTGTAATGTATTTATGTATAGGTCAATATATAATTTTCTAATTATTCGTCTAAAATTTATATTGTTTGATAAATTTATTTCGGAGTTAATCTTAAAAGACTTAAAACTAAGTTTGACTGATCAGTTACAGTTGAAAAAGATATTTTTAAATGAAATTGAAAAGTATTTTTGAAAAATTTAGATATTTATTAATAACGTAAATAATTTTCTTTTCGAAATTAAAAATGAACTTTTATTATAAACAAATCTTCTTCAACGTTATAATATTATTCTATCTTTTGGTTTAATTTTTTCAAGCGCTTACTAATTTTAACTGAAGAAAAACAGTTTAATTTAAGAACTATCAAAATATCTTCTAATATTATTAAACTAAAATATTTTGTTACTGAAAAGCAATAATCTTGGCATCATATTTTTTATTATTTTAGAAGTTTTAATATCAAACTTTGCTAACTGGAAAATTAATTAAAGTTGTTAGAAAATTTAAATAAATGACTTGAATTTTTTGAAAACATCTCTTTGTTTAAATTTCATTAAAGTCAAAACTTCATAGAAAAATTTTCCATGACATTGAAATTAGTCTAAAAAAATTTCTGATTACCCACAAACACAAGACTTTAGTTTCATTTTAATAGTAAATTAAACTTCGATTATAAACGGGTAAAGCTCCTTTAGTTCCCTAGTGCAAATTTGAAAACTGATGAAACATCAGTTTAACAAAAGTCATAATGATGAACCAAACTTGTTTCGTAAACTTTATTATAAAAGATATATTTGTTGAAAGCAAAATACTTGTTTTTACAGTTTTCTAAAACTTATTAGAATGAGAAATTTTTCCATCAACTTAGATAAAATCTTTAATGTTAAACAAGAGATAAAAATTTTTTATTTTATGATTTTGCTTTTAAAAAGAACCTTTTCTAATTTTAATACAATAAGTTCAACTAAAAGTAACAAAAATCTAACTTCTACGTTTTTCAAACTAAAATATCTTGTGGGTCAACAAACAACCAACTTGACTAAGATGTTATAAATGTAGTAAATTAAAATTGTTCAATGAAAATTATCTTTTGAGTTTGCCAGCTGATAATTTAATTGTTTATACTTAATCATTAAATAAAACTAACCTGCATTTATTGGCGTCGTCATACTCTAACAGCTTTTAGCCTGCTATATCTCATTGTAAAAGCAAATTACTTTAAACGTTTTTTTTAAAACATTTTATCATCATTTTTTGAAACAACTTTTTAATGACTGTTAATTTCTCTGACAAAAAAATTAGTTACCCACAAACGCAAGATAAAAATTACACTTTATTAAACGAGTACAGTGCGAAAATAATGAAAGCTAAACACACTTCGGTTTTCTTCCCGATAATTTGGAAACTGATTATATGTCAGTTAATTTTAACATAAGATTAGTAAAAATGTTTACAATAAAAATCCTTGAAAACGATAAATAAATATTGAGGTCTTTTTGAATATTGTTAATTTAAACAGAAATATTTTGTTTATAACAGTTAAGTCTTAGTTATGATCAAATAGTAATAATTGAAGTAATTTATTTGTTAATTATTAGAATAAATAATTATTATTAATAGTTAAGTCGGTTGCATGTTAAGTTGAAAGTACACCAAAGTACTCTTATATTGAATCCCTCAGTATTTAAAAACGGATATTGACAACTGATAAAATATCAGTTTTAAAACTTCTTTGTCACGAATCAAATCTTTTTTGCTGATAAAATTTTTTAGTTTCTTTTTTTTAAATTAACAGTTCAAGTCTTCAATACCAAAATCTAAAAGTTTTCTTTTTATTTAAGATTGTAATATATTTATATACAAGTATTTATCTAACTGTGTAATTATCAAACTAAAATGTTTTTTATTCGATAATTTTACATCGGAGTCAATGTTAAAACATTAAAAAACAAATTTGACTGATCAGTTACAATTGAAAAAGATATTTTTAAATGAAGTTGAAACAGATTTTTGGAAATTTTCAAATATTTGTTAATAACGTAAATAGTTTTCTTTTTGAATTTAAAAAAGAAATTTTAATATATAAATAACTTTATTCAACATTTTAATAATATTTTATCTTTTGGTTTTGATTTTTGTTGAGCGCTTACTAATTTTATGAAACATCAGTTTAACGAAAGTCATAATGATGAACCAAACTTGTTTCGTAAACTTTATTATAAACGATTATATACGATATTTTTGCTAAAAGCTAAAAACTATTTTTATAAATTTTCTGAAGTTTATTAGAATTTAAAATTTTTCATAAACTTAGAAACAATCTTTAATCTTAACAAGAGATAAAATTTTTTTTTATGATTTTTCTTTTGAACGAGCCTTTTCTAATTTTAATACAATAAAACTAGCAAATTAATAAAACTAGCAAATAGTAGTAAATTGAATATATTTATTAACCCATTATAATAAAGTAACCTATTTTGTAACCTTATCATGATTTAACAGCATTTACTTGTAAACATTTACTGTTGCTTAATTTTAGTTCAAACCTTAGCATTTGTTAAGGAGGCTTTTTGCTTAAAGTTTTTAAAAGAATCATATTTTGTAGAACGATTTCTAAAGACAGTGAAACTAATCTGAATTATTTTTGTTACCTAAAAACGTAAGACTTTACTTTCATTTTAATAACAGATTAAACAAATGAATGTTGGATTTCATTTTATCTGGTGGGGTTATCGAGCAATTTTGACAACTGATGAAATATTAGTTTAGCAAAAATCATAATGACAAACCAAACTTTTTTTGTAGACTGAAAGCTAAAATCTATTTCTATAATGTTTTCAACATTTGCTAATTTTTTATGAAATTTCATGAAACTAAAAACAAACTTAATTTTTAAACAAACGATCGAAAATCTAATTTTATGATTATTTCTTTAAATAGAAACTTTTTCTATTTAATTGTAAGAAGTAAATTTTTAAATCAACAAATTTTTAACTTTGATTTCTTATCAAAATAAAATATTTAGTTAGTCAACAAACAACAAAGTTGGCTGATATTTTATGAATGCAGAAATTTTGAATTAACAATAATCAAAAAAAGTTATCTTATAATTTGCCAACTAGTACTTGTTTATAAAAACTCTCTATATCAAAATAACGTGATTTGATCATAATTAAGACTCAACAGCTATTATCCTGTAAAAATTTATCCTAATTTACAATTACTTGACAACCTGGAATGTTCTATGACGTCGCTTCCTTTATATATTTGAAAAGTCATTATTTTTTTAAACAACTTTTTAATGACTGTTAATTTCTCTGACATAAAAATTAGTTACCCACAAACGCAAGATGAAAATTACTTTTTATTAAACGAGTACAATGCGAATATTGTGAAAGCTAAACACACTTCGGTTTTCTTCCCGATATTTTGGACAACTGATTATACATCAGTTAATTTTAACATAGAATTAGTAAGAATCTTATCTTTTTGCTCAAAGTTTAAAAAAGAATCATATTTTGTACTTCAATTTCTAAAGACAGTAAAACTAATCCGAATTATTTTTGGTACCTAAAAACGTAAGACTTTACTTTCATTTTAATAACAGAATAAACAAATGAATGTTGGATTTCATTTTATCTTGTAGGGTTATCGAGCAATTTGGACAACTGATGAAAAATTAGTTTAGCAAAAATCATAATGACAAAGCAAACTTTTTTTGCAGACTGAAATTTACAATCTATTTCTATAATTTTGCCAACATTTACGAAAGTTTTTATGAAATTTCATGAAACTAAAAACAAACTTAATCCTTAAACAAACGATCGAAAATCTAATTTGATGATTTTTTCTTTAAATAGAAACTTTTCTTATTTGATTGTAATAAGTTAATTTTTAAATCAACAAATTTTTAACTTTTATTTCTTATCAAAAAAAAATATTTAGTTAGTCAACAAACAAAAAATTTGGCTGATATTTTATGAATGCAGAAATTTTGAATTAATAATAATCAATGAAAGTTATCATCTAAGTTTTCCAACTAGTACTTGTTTATAAAAACTCTGTGTATCAAAATAACGTGATTTGATCATAATTAAGACTCAACAGCTATTATCCTGTAAAAATTTATCCTAATTTACAATTACTTGACAACCTGGAATGTTCTATGACGTCGCTTTCTTTATATTTTTGAAAAGTCATCATTTTTTGAAACAACTTTTTAATGACTGTTAATTTCTCTGACATAAAAATTAGTTACCCACAAACGCAAGATAAAAATTACTTTTTATTAAACGAGTACAATGCGAATATTGTGAAAGCTAATCATACTTCAGTTTTCTTCCCGATATTTTGGAAACTGATTATATATCAGTTAATTTAATACAAGATTAGTAAGAATGTTTACAATAAAAATCCTTGAAAATGATAAATAAAAATTGAGGTCTTCTTGAATAATGTTAATTTAAACAGAAATATTTTGATTATAACAAGTAAATTTTATTTCTGATCATCAAGTAATTATTCAAGTATTTTATATATCAATTTTTAGAATAATTATTATTAGTTAAGTCGGTTGCATGTTAAGTTGAAAGTACATCAAAGTATTCTTATATTGTATCCCTCAGTATTTAAAAATGGATTTTGACAATTGATAAAATATCAGTTTAAAAACTTCTTTGTCACGAATCAAATTTTTTTTGCTGATAAAATTTTTTTGTTTCGTCATTTTTTCAAGTAACAGTTCAAGTCTTCAATACCAAAATCTAAAAGTTTTCTTTTTATTTAAGATTGTAATATATTTAAATACCGGTAATTATCTAACTGTCTGATTATAAAACTAAAATGTTTTTTGTTCGATAATTTTATGTTGGAGTCAATGTTGAAATATTTAAAAAACAAATTTGACTGATCAGTTACAATTGAAAAATATATTTTTAAATGAAGTTGAAAAAGATTTTTGGAAATTTTCAAATATTTGTTAATAACGTAAATAGTTTTCTTTTTGAATTTAAAAAAGAATTTTTTTATAGAAATACCTTTTTTCAACATTTTAATAATATTTTATCTTTTGGTTTTGATTTATGTTAAGCGCTTACTAATTTTAGCTAAAATAAAACTTTTTAAATCAGGAAAAGTCAAAAGATTTTTTAATTTTTTTCGAAAAAAACAATTTGTTATTATAATCAAAAAACTTGGCTAAAATTATATATATTAGTTAGTTTGAATTAATAATGTGAAATGAAAGTTGACTTTCAAACTTTGCTATCTGGTAAATTACTCAAACTTTTAAGAAAAAATAAAAACAAATGACTTGAAATTTTTTGAAAACATTTCTTTTTTTAATTTTGTTAAAAGTCATAACTTCATAGAAAAATTTCCGAATAAAGTGAAACTACTCTAAACATTTTCTGATTACCCACAAACACAAGACATTAGTTTCATTTTAATAATAGATTAATCTTCGAATCGGAACATGGAAAAGCTCCTTTAACTCCCTAGTAATTTTTGTAACTGATGAAATATCAGTTTAATAAAGTTCATAATGACAATTCAAACTTGTTTCGTAAAGTTTATTATAAAGATATTTTTACTGAAAGCTAAATGCTCATTTCTACAATTTTTGTAAATTTTATTAGCATTTAAAATTTTCCTGTCCAACTTATAATTAAAACTTTAAAAAAAATAAACAGATAAAAAATATTATTTTATAACTTTTCTTAAAAAGTGATTTTTCTAAATTATATAAAGTAGGTTAATATAGAAAGACACAAAAAGTTAATTTGTAATTTTATCGAAATAAGATCTTAATCAACAAACAACAAATTTGGCTGATATTTTATGAATGCAGAAATTTTGAATTAACATTGAGTTAATTTAAACAGAATTATTATTATAATAGCAAATAAGTTTTAGTTATACTTGTAGAGTAATAATTCATGTGTTTTATTTGTTGATTTTTAGATGAAGTAGTCAATAAATATTATTTTACCTATAAACTAAACTGCAAATACTTACAAATACTTTAATATTTCTAAATGTATTATTTTGAATTTAAAATTGTTCAATGAAAATTATCTTTTAAGTTTGCCAGCTGATACTTTAATTGTTTAAAGTTAATCACTAAATGAAACTAACCTGCATTTATTGGCGTCGTCATAACCTTACAGCTTTTAGCCTGCTATATCTCATTTAAAAAAAAATTACTTTAAAAGTTTTTGTCATTTGGGTTTGCTCATTTAAAAGTCATATTTTTTAAGAAAACTTTTCAATGATAGTGAAACTAGTCTAAACAAATTTACCAACAAAATCAAGAGTTAGTTACTTGATATTAAAGTATTACACTGCAAACAATAGTAGAAACAACATAATGCTATCTTTTTTTCGAAACTATTTGGCGCTACGCCTTATTTATTAGTCTTACTTATCATAGTATTAATCAACATCGCTTTAATTAAAACTTAAAAGGATAAATTAACAAAGAGATCATTCAAGAAAATTGAAAATTAATACAGAATTTAATATTTAGTTTTTGGTTAATTAAGATACAAAGCGTTTATTTTCTTCTCAAAGATGTTTAAATTACCCACAAACGCTAGATACTGGTGGCATGTTAAATTTAGAGTACACTAAAAGGAATGTGGATCATAATCCTTATCTTCTCTTTCAAAAAAATATTTTGACAGCTGGTGAAATACCAGTTAAAAAAACTCCTTGTCATAAATCAAACTTGTTTGGCTGATAAAGTTATTTACTTTCGTATGCTTTAAAGTAACATTCCAAGTCTTCAAAAACAAAATTAAAAGTTTTTGTTTTGATTTAAAATTGTAATTTATTTATATACAGGTCAATATATAATTCTCTAATTATTCATCTAAAATTTTATTTGTTTCATAAATTTACTTCGGAGTTAATCTTAAAAGACTTAAAACTAAGTTTGACTGATCAGTTACAGTTGAAAAAGATATTTTTAAATGAAATTGAAAAGTATTTTTGAATATTTAAAAAATTTATTAATAACGTAAATAATTTTATTTTCGAAATTAAAAATGAACTTTTATTATAAACAAATCTTCTTCAACGTTATAATATTATTTTATATTTTGGTTTAATTTTTTAAGCGCTTACTAAATTTAACTACAGAAAAACAGTTTAATTTGAGAAGTATCAAAATATTTTTTAATTTTATTAAACTAAAATATTTTGTTATTGAAAAACAATAATCTTGGCATTATATTTTTATTATTTTAGAAGCTTTAATTTCAAACTTTGCTAACTGGTAAATCAATTAAAGTTGTTAGGAATTTTAAATAAATGACTTGAATTTTGTGAAGACATCTCTTTGTTTAAATTTCATCAAAGTCAAAACTTTTTAGAATAATTTCCGATAACAGTGAAACTACTCTAAAATTTTTCTGATTACCCACAAACGCAAGACTTTAGTTTCATTTTAATACTAGATTAAACTTCGATTATAAACGGGTAAAGCTCCTTTAGTTCCCTAGTACAAATTTGAAAACTGATGAAACATCAGTTTAACAAAAGTCATAATGATGAACCAAACTTGTTTCGTAAACTTTATTATAAACGATTATAAACGATATTTTTGCTAAAAGCTAAAAACTATTTTTGTAAATTTTCTGAAGTTTATTAGAATTTAAAATTTTTCATAAACTTAGAAAAAATCTTTAATCTTAACAAGAGATAACATTTTTTTTATGACTTTTCTTTTGAACGAGCCTTTTCTAATTTTAATACAATAAAACTAGCAAATTAATAAAACTAGCAAATACTAGTAAATTGAATATATTTATTAACTTATTAGATTAAAGTAACCTATTTTGTAACTTTATCATGATTTAACAGCATTTACTTGCAAACATTTACTGTTGCTTAATTTTAGTTCAAACCTTATCATTTATTAAGGAGGCTTTTTGCTTAAAGTTTTAAACAGAATCATATTTTGTAGTTCAATTTCTAAAGACAGTAAAACTAATCCGAATTATTTTTGGTACCTAAAAACGTAAGACTTTACTTTCATTTTAATAACAGAATAAACAAATGAATGTTGAATTTCATTTTATCTTGTAGGGTTATCGAGCAATTTGGACAACTGATGAAAATTTAGTTTAGCAAACATCATAATGACAAAGCAAACTTTTTTTGTAGACTGAAAGCTAAAATCTATTTCTATAATTTTTCCAACATTTACGAAAGTTTTTATGAAATTTCATGAAACTAAAAACAAACTTAATCCTTAAACAAACGATCGAAAATCTAATTTTATGATTTTTTCTTTAAATAGAAACTTTTTCTATTTAATTGTAATAAGTTAATTTTTAAATCAACAAATTTTTACTTTTATTTCTTATCATAATAAAATATTTAGTTAGTGAACAAACAAAAAATTTGGCTGATATTTTATGAATGCAGAAATTTTGAATTAAGAATAATCAATGAAAGTTATCTTATAATTTGTCAACTAGTACTTGTTTATAAAAACTCTCTATATCAAAATAACGTGATTTGATCGTAATTAAGACTCAACAGCTATTATCCTGTAAAAATTTATCCTAATTTACATTTACTTGACAACCTGGAATGTTCTATGACGTCGCTTTCTTTATATTTTTGAAAAGTCATCATTTTTTGAAACAACTTTTTAATGACTGTTAATTTCTCTGACATAAAAATTAGTTACCCACAAACGCAAGATGAAAATTACTTTTTATTAAACGAGTACAATGCGAATACTGTGAAAGCTAAACATACTTCAGTTTTCTTCCCGATATTTTGGACAACTGATTATATATCAGTTAATTTTGACATAAGATTAGTAAAAATGTTTACAATAAAAATTCTTGAAAAAGATAAATTAACATTGAGGTCTTCTTGAATAATGTTAATTTAAACAGAAATAATTTGAAAATAACAAATAAGTTTTATTAATGCTTGTAAAGTAATAATTCATGTGTTTTATTTGTTGATTTTTAGATGAAATAATTAATAAATATTATTTTAGCTATAAACTAAACTGCAAAAACTTACAAATACTATAATATTTCTAAATGTATTATTTTAAATTTAAAATTGTTCAATAAAAGTTATCTTTTAAGTTTGCCAGCTGATGATTTAATTGTTTAAAGTTGATCATTAAATGAAACTAACCTGAATTTATTGGCGTCGTCATAACCTAATAGCTTTTAGCCTGTTATATCTCATTGTAAAAAAATTACATACTTAAAGTTTTTGTCATGTGGTTTTGCTCATTTAAAAGTCGTATTTTTTTAGACAACTTTTCAATGATAGTGAAAGTAGTTTAAACAAATTTACCAACAAACTCAAGAGTTAGTTACTTGATATTAAACTAATACACTGCAAAAAATAGTGGAAACAACATAATACTATCATTCTCTCAAAACTATTTGGCGCTACACATTATTTATTAGTCTTACTTATCATAGTATTAATCAACATCGCTTTAATTAAAACTTAAAAGGATAAATTAACAAAAAGATCATTCAAGAAAATTGAAAATTTATACAGAATTTAACATTTAATTTTTGGTTAATTAAGATACAAAGCGTCTATTTTCTTCTAAAAAATGTTTAAATTACCCACAAACGCTAGATACTGGTGACATGTTAATGTTAGAGTATACTAAAAGGAATGTGGATCATAATCCTTCCCTATGAATTCTAGAAAATATTTTGACAGCTGGTGAAATACCAGTTTAGAAAACTCTTTGTCATAAATCAAACTTGTTTGGCTGATAAAGTTATTTACTTTCGTATGTTTTAAAGTAACAATCCAAGTCTTCAAAAACAAAATTAAAAGTTTTTGTTTTGATTTAGGATGGTAATGTATTTGTATACAGGTAAATAACTAATTCTCTAATGATTAATTCAGTATTTTTTTGCTATATAGGTTTACTTCGGAGTCAACGTTAAAATGATTACAAAATCATTTTGACTGATAAGTTATTAAGAATTTAAAAATATATTTTTAAATGAAGTTGAAAAGGTTTTTTAAAAATTTCAAATATTTATTAATAACGTAAATCATTTCATTTTTGAAGTTAAAAATGAACTTAAAATATAAACATTTTTTCAAGATTCTAATAATATTTTATCTTATGGTTTTGATTTTTTTTAACATTCTGCTAATTTTAACTGAAATAAAACAATTTTGTTTATGAAGTATCAAAACAACTTTTAATTTTATCCTGTGAAAAATTGTGCTTTTGAAAAACAAGAAACTTGTCAAATACTTTTCTAATTTAGTAACTTGGAATTAAAATTGTGAAATAAAAGTTGATTTTCAAACTTTGCTAACTAGTAAATTGAATATATTTATTAACCCATTAGATCAAAGTAACCTATTTTTAACTTTATCATAATTGAACAGCATTTACTTGTAAACACTTACTGTTGCTTAATTTTAGTTGAAACTTTAGCATTTATTAAGGAGGCTTTTTGCTTAAAGTTTTAAAAAGAATCATATTTTGTAGTTCAATTTCTAAAGACAGTGAAACTAATCTGAATTTTTTGTTACCTACAAACGCAAGACTTTACTTTCATTTTAATAATAGATTAAACAAATGAATGTTGGATTTTATTTTATCTGGTAGGGTTATCAATCAATTTTGACAACTGATGAAATATTAGTTTAGTAAAAATCATAATGACAAACCAAACTTTTTTTGTAGACTGAAAGCTAAAATGTATGATGCAGAAATATTCAATTAACAATAATCAATGAAAGTTATCATTTAAGTTTTCCAACTAGTACTTGTTTATAAAATCTCTTTAGATCAAACTATCTAATTTGATTATAATTAAGACTCAACAGCGTTTATCTTGTAAAATGTTTCCTTATTTACAATTACTAGACCACCTTAAATAATTTATGACGTCGTTTTGTTTAGAGTTTTTCAAAAGTTATCATTTTAGAAACAGATTTTGAAGACAGTTATTTTTATCTGATAAAAATTTGGTTGCCCACAACTACGAGATAACAAATTCCTTATATTAAACGAGTACAGTGCGAATATAAAGGATTCTAGACACATCCCTGTTTTCTTTCCGATATTTTGAACAACTGATTATATATCAGTTAATTTTAACATAAGATTAGTAAGAATGTTTACAATAAAAATTATCATGAATTTAAAATTGTTTAATGAAAATTATCTTTTAAGTTTGCCAACTGATACTTTAATTGTTTATAGTTAATCATTAAATGAAACTAACCTGCATTTATTGGCGTTGTCAAAGCTAATAGCTTTTAGACTGCTATATCTCATTGTAAAAAAATTACTTACTTAAAGTTTTTGTTATGTAGTTTTGCTCATTTAAAAGTCATATTTTTTGAGACAACTTTTCAATGATAGTGAAACTAGTCTAAACAAATTTACCAACAAACTCAAGAGTTAGTTACTTGATATTAATGTAGTACACTGCAAAAAATAGTAGAAACAACATAATGCTATCTTTTTCTTGAAACCATTTGGTGCTACCCGTTATTTATTAGTCTTACATATCATAGTATTAATCAACATCACTTTAATTAAAATCTAAAAGGATAAATTAACAAAGAGATCATTCAAGAAAATTGAAAATTACTTCAGAATTTAACATTTAATTTTTGGTTAATAAGATACCAAGCGTCTATTTTCTTCTCAAAATTGTTTAAATTACCCACAAACGCTAGATACTGGTGGCATCTTAAGTTTAGAGTACACTAAAAAGAATGTGAATCATATTCCTTATCATCTTTTTCAAAAAAATATTTTGACAGCTGGTGAAATACCAGTTTAAAAAACTCTTTTTCATAAATCAAACTTGTTTGTCTGATAAAGTTATTTACTCTCGTATGCTTTAAAGTAACAATCCAAGTATTCAAAAACAAAATTAAAAGTTTTTGTTTTGATTTAAAATTGTAATGTATTTATATATAGGTCAATATATAATTCTCTAATTATTCATCTAAAATTTTATTTGTTTGATAAATTTACTTCGGAGTTAATCTTAAAAGACTTAAAACTAAGTTTGACTGATCAGTTACAGTTGATAAAGATATTTTTAAATGAAATTGAAAAGTATTTTTGAAAAAATTTAAATATTTATTAATAACGTAAATAATTTTTTTTTCGAAATTAAAAATGAACTTTTATTATAAACAAATCTTCTTCAACGTTATAATATTATTTTATCTTTTGGTTTAATTTTTTTTAAGCGTTTACTAATTTTAACTGAAGAAAAACAGTTTAATTTGAGAAGTATCAAAATATTTTTTAATTTTATTAAACTAAAATATTTTATTATTGAAAAACAATAATCTTGGCATTATTATTTTATTATTATAGAAATTTGGAATTGATAACGTACAATGAAATTTAAATTTCAAACGTTGCTAACTGGTAAATTAATAAAAGTTTTTAGAAAATTTAAATAAATAACTTGAATTTTTGAAAACATCTTTTTTTCAAATTTGTTAAAAGTCAAAACTTTTTAGGAAAAATTCCGATAACAGTGAAACTACTCTAAATATTTTCTGATAACCCACAAACGAAAGACTTTAGTTTCATTTTAATACTAAATTAATCTTCGAATTAAAACATGGAAAAGCTCCTTTAAATCACTAGTAATTTTTGTAACTGATGAAATATCAGTTTAATAAAGTTCATAATGACAAATCAAACTTGTTTCGTAAAGTTTAATATAAATGATATTTTTATTGAAAGCTAAATACTCATTTTTATAATTTTTGTAAATTTTATTAGCATTTAAATTTTCCAATCAACTTATAATAAAACTTTAAATATAAAAAAAGATTAAAAATATTTTTTTATAATTTTTCTTAAAAAGTGATTTTTCTAAATTATATAAAATAGGTTAATATAGAAAGACACAAAAAGTTAATTTGTAATTTTATCGAAATAAGATCTTAATCAACAAACAATAAATTTGGCTGATATTTTATGAATGCAGAAATTTTCAATTAACAATAATCAATGAAAGTTATCATTTAAGTTTTCCAACTAGTACTTGTTTATAAAAACTCTTTAGATCAATCTAATCTACTTTGATTATAATTAAGACTCAACAGCGTTTATCCTGTAAAATGTTCCCTTAATTACAATTACTAGACCACCTTAAATAATTTATGACGTCGTTTTGTTTAGAGTTTTTCAAAAGTTATCATTTTAGAAACAGATTTTGAAGACAGTTATTTTTATCTGATAAAAATTTGGTTGCCCACAAATACGAGATAACAAATTCCTTATATTAAACGAGTACAGTGCGAATATAAAGGATTCTAGACACATCCCTGTTTTCTTTCCGATATTTTGAACAACTGATTATATATCAGTTAATTTTAGCATAAGATTAGTAAGAATGTTTACAATAAAAATCCTTGAAAAAGATAAATTAACATTGAGGTCTTCTTGAATATTTATTTATTTGTTTATTACAATAAATGTGAAGGACGGTGCCTAAAGAGAGCACCTCTCGCTAACACACATTCTCACAAATTAGATCTATTTGACGTGTAAACGAAAAAGCATATGACAATGAAGAATTGCACAGAATCATAGTATTGTAAAAGAGAAAAATTCACAGTTTAAAAATGGCAATGTTGGCGATATTATAACAATTCAGCTTTTTCTTGAACAGCACAAGTGATTTTGACATGACAATGTCTGATGGCAGATTGTTCCATGTACTGATTGTGCGGTATGAGAAAAAACTTAATCTGGTTAATGTAGCTGGTGGAGTGGGCTTATTAAGATGTAGTTTATGTCTTCTAAGTCGATATAACTTGAGGGAGGGACTAATGGAGAAACAGTCATCAAACTGAAGATCAATTAGGTTGTGAATAATTTTAAAAATCAGAATAAGGTCGTATTTAATTCTTCGGATTTCCAAAGTATCTAGATTGAAGAAGCTGAGACGATGCTTATAACTCTCGTATTTGATATTAAGTTTCCTGCAAACCAATCTCGTAAATTTTGCCTGAACCTTGAATTTTGTCTGAATTTTGATTTTAAATCAAATTTTTAATGAAAGCTAAATACTAGTTGTAAAATTAAAATTTAAAGTTTTTTCCATCAACTGAGATATAATCTTTAATCTCAAACATGAGATGAAAAATGTAATTTTATGATTTTTCTTTTAAAAGGAACTTTTTCTAATTTTAATACAAAAAGTTCAACTAAAAGTAACAAAAATCTAACTTCTACTTTTTTCAAACTAAAATATTTTGTGGGTCAACAAACAAACAACTTGACTAAGATGTTATAAATGTAATAATTTGGAATGAATAACCTCTAGTGAAAGATATCGTTTAAGTTTGCTAACTGGTAAATTAATTGTTAACAAAAACTCTTTATTCAAAACAACGTGATTTGATATAGATAAGACTCAATCGCTTTCACCTTCTAAATTATTCCCTAATTTACAATTACTTGGCAAACTGGACAACTCAAGCTTTATTAAATCGTTATCTTTAGAGTTTTTTAAATGTCATCGTTTTGTGAAACAAATTATCAAAGATAGTTTGCCAACTGATACTTGATTATTGATGCCATAAATGTAGTAAATTAAAATTGTTCAATGAAAATTATCTTTTAAGTTTGCCAACTGATACTTTTATTGTTTATAGTTAATCATTAAATGAAAATAACCTGCATTTATTGGCGTCGTCAAACCTAGCAGCCTTTCGCCTGTTATATCTCATTTTAAAAGCCAATTACTTTGAAAGTTTTTTTCATGTGGTTTTGCTTTTTTAAAAGTCATATATTTTTAGACAAATTTTCAATGACAGTGAAACTAGTCTAAACAAATTTATCAACAAATTCCATATGTTAGTTACTTGTTATTAAAAGAGTAGACTGGAGCTTGGTAGAAACAGCATACTATATTTGTTTCTGGAAAATATTTGGCAACTGTTTATATATCAGTCCTACAAATCATAATACTAATAAGGACAATTATAATAAAGTTCATAAAGAGATAATATAAGATAGATGTCATTCAGAAAAATGGATAGTTTTTACAGAATTTAAACTTTAGTGTTTTGTTAAATAAGATTAAAAGTCAAATGATTTTCAAACATGTTTAAATTACCCACAAACGCTAGATACTGGTTACATGTTAAGTTTAGAGTACACTAAAAAGAATGTGGATCATATTCCTTTCTTTCAAATTCTACAAAATATTTTGGCAGCTGGTGAAATATCAGCTTAAAAAACTCCTTGTCATAAATCAAACTTGTTTTGCTGATAAAGTTATTTACTTTCGTATGTTTTAAAGTAAAAATCCAAGTCTTCAAAAATAAAATTACATGTTTTTGTTTTGATTTAGGATGGTAATGTATTTGTATACAGGTAAATAACTAATTTTATAATTATTAATTAACATTTTTTGCTACATAGGTTTACTTCGGAGTCAACATAAAAATTATTAAACAATATTTTTGACTGATCAGTTAGAATTTAAAAATATATTTTTAACTGAGGTTGAAAAGTATTTTTGAAAATTTCGAATATTTATTAATAACATAAATAATTTTCATTTTTGAAGTTAAAAATGAACTTAAAATATAAACATTTTTTTCAAGATTCTAATAATATTTGATCTTATGGTTTTCATTTTTTTTTAACATTCTGCTAATTTTAACTGAAATAAAAAAATTTAGTTTATGAAGTATCAGAACAACTTTTAATTTTATCATGTGAAAAATTGTGCTTTTGAAAAATAGGAAACTTGTCAAACATTTTTCTAATTTAGTAACTTGGAATTAAAATTGTGAAATAAAAGTTGATTTTCAAACTTTACTAACTAGTAAACTGAATATATTTATTAACCCATTAGATTAAAGTAACCTATTTTTTTACTTTATCAAGATTTAATATCTTTTACTTGTAAACATTTACTGTTGCTTAATTTTAGTTGAAACCTTAACATCTTTTAGGAAGCTTTTTGCTTAAAGTTTTAAAAAGAATCATATTTTGTAGAGCAATTTCTAAAGACAATGAAACTAATCTGAATTGTTTTTGTTACCTACAAACGCAATACCTTACTTTCATTTTAATAACAGATTAAACAAATGAATATTGGATTTCATTTTATCTGGTAGGGTTATCAAGTGATTTTGACAACTGATGAAATATTAGTTTAGCAAACATCATAATGACAAACCAAACTTTTTTTGTAGACTGAAAGCTAAAATCTATTTCTATAATTTGATCATAATTAAGACTCAACAGTTATTATCCTTTGAAAATTTATCCTAATTTACAATTACTTGACAACCTGGAATGTTCTATGACGTCGCTTTCTCGATATTTTTGAAAATTCATTATTTTTTGAAACAACTTTTTAATGACTGTTAATTTCTCTGACTAAAAAATTTAGTTACCCACAAATATAAGATAATAATTACTTTTTATTAAACGAGTACAGTGCGAAAACAATGAAAGCTAAACATACTTCAGTTTTCTTCCCGATATTTTGAACAACTGATTATATATCAGTTAATTTTAACATAAGATTAGTAAGAATGTTTACAATAAAAATCCTTGAAAACGATAAATTAATATTGAAGTCTTCGTGAATATTTTTAATTTAAACAGAAATATTTTGATAATAACAAATAAGTTTTAGTTATGATCATCAATTCAATATTCAAGTAAATTATTTGTTAATTATTAAAATAAATAATTATTATTATTAGTTAAGTCGGTTGCATGTTAAGTTGAAAGTACACCAAAGTACTCTTATATTGTATCCCTCAGCATTTAAAAATGGATTTTGACAATTGATAAAATATCAGTTTAAAAACTTCTGTGTCACCAATCAAATCTTTTTTGCTGATAAAATTTTTTTGTTTCGTCATTTTCTAAAGTAACAGTTCAAGTCTTCAAAACTAAAATTTAAAAGTTTTCTTTTTATTTAAGATTGTAATATATTTATATACCGGTAATTATCTAATTGTCTAATTATCAATCTAAAATGTTTTTTGTTCGATAATTTTACGTCGGAGTCAATGTTAAAATATTAAAAAAACAAATTTGACTGATCAGTTACAATTGAAAAATATATTTTTAAATAAAGTTGAAAAAGATTTTTGGAAATTTTCAAATATTTGTTAATAACGTAAGTATTTTTCATTTTTAACGTTAAAAAAGAATTTTTAGTATAAAAATACCTTTTTTCAACATTTTAATAATATCTTATTTTTAGTTTTGATTTTTGTTGAGTGCTTACTAATTTTTGATAAAATAAAACTTTTTAAACCCGGAAAAGTAAAAAGATTTTTAATTTTTTTCGAAATAAAACAATTTGTTATTATAATCAAGAAACTTGGCTAAAATTATATATATTAGTAGCTTGGAATTAATAATGTGGAATGAAAGTTGACTTTCAAACTTTGCTATCTGGTAAATTACTCAACATTTTAAGTAAAATAAAAACAAATAACTTGAAATTTTTTGAAAACATCTCTTTGTTTAAATTTGATAAAAGTCATAACTTCATAGAAAAATTTCCGAATAAATTGAAACAACTCTAAAATCTTTCTGATTACCCACAAACACAAGACTTTAGTTTCATTTTAATAATAGATTAATCTTCAATGTGAACAGGGAAATCTTATTTAACACCAGTGTATATTTTTGTAACTGATGAAATATCAGTTTAATAAAATTCATAATGACAAATCAAACTTGTTTCGTAAAGTTTGATATAAATGATATTTTTACTGAAAGCTAAAAACTCATTTTTATAATTTTTGTAAATTTTATTAGCATTTAAAATTTTCCTATCAACTTATAATTAAACTTTAAATATAAAAAAAAGATGAGAAATATTTTTGTATTATTTTCCTTAAAAAGTGATTTATCTAAATTATATAAACTAGGTTAGTATAGAAAGACACAAAAAGTTAATCTGTACTTTTATCGAAATAAGATCTTAATCAACAAACAAAAAATTTGGCTGATATTTTATGAATGTAGAAATTTTGAATTAACAATAATCAATGAAAGTTATCATTTAAGTTTTCCAACTAGTACTTGTTTATAAAATGTCTTTAGATCAATCTAATCTACTTTGATTATAATTAAGACTCAACAGCGTTTATCCTGTAAAATGTTCCCTTATTTACAATTACTAGACTTTCTTAAATAATTTATGATGTCGTTTTGTTTAGAATTTTTCAAAAGTTATCATTTTAGAAACAGATTTTGAAGACAGTTATTTTTGTCTGATAAAAATTTGGTTGCCCACAAATACGAGATAACAAATTCCTTATATAAAACGAGTACAGTGCGAATATAATGATCTGGTCACTTCACTGTTTTCATTCCGATATTTTGGACAACTGATTATATATCAGTTAATTTTGGCATAAGATTTGTAAGAATGTTTACAATGATAATTCTTGAAAAAGATAAAGTAATATTGAGGTTTTCTTGAATATTGTTAACTTAAACAGAAATATTTTAATTATAACTAATAAGTTTTAGTTATGCTTGTAGAGTAATAATTTATGTGTTTTATTTGTTAATGTTTAGATGAAATAATTAATAAATATTATTTTACCTATAAACTAAACTGCAAATACTTACAAATACTACAATATTTTCTAAATGTAGTAATTTGAATTTAAAATTGTTCAATGAAAGTTATCTCTTAAGTTTGCTAACTGATACTTTAATTGTTTATAGTTAATCATTAAATGAAACTAACCTGCATTTATTGGCGTCGTCATAACCTAATAGCTTTATTATAGTATTTTTGAATATTTTAAATATTTATTAATAACCTAAATAGTTTTCTTTTCGAAATTAAAAATCAACTTTTATTATAAACAAATCTTCTTCAACGCTATAATATTATTTTATCTTTTGGTTTAATTTTTTTAAGAACTTACTAAATTTAACTGAAGAAAAACAGTTTAATTTGAGAAGTGTCAAAGCATTTTTCAATTTTATTAAACTAAAATATTTTGTTATTGAAAAGCAATAATCTTGGCATTATTATTTTATTATTTTAGAAATTTTAATTTCAAACTTTGCTAACTGGTAAATTATTTGAAGTTGTTAGAAAACTTAAATAAATGACTTGAATTTTTTGAAGACATCTCTTTCTTTAAATTTCATTGAAGTCAAAACTTTTTATAATAACTTCCGGTGACAGTGAAACTACTCTAAAAATTTTCGGATTACCCACAAACACAAGACTTTAGTTTCATTTTAATATTAGATTAAACTTCGATTATAAACGGATAAAGCTCCGTTGTCTTCCTGATGCAAATTTGAAAACTGATGAAACATCAGTTTAACAAAATGACAAATCAAACTTGTTTCGTAAACTTTATTATAAATCACATTATTATTGAAAGCTCATTATTATAAGCTCATCAATATGAAAGCTCATATAAACTCATTTTTATAAGTTTAATAAAATTTATTAGAATTTGAAATTTTTCCGTCAACTTAGATATAATCTTTAATCTTAAACAAGAGATGAAAAATGTAATTTTATGATTTTTCTTTAAAGAGAACTTTTTCTAATTTTAATACAAAAAGTTCAACTAAAAGTAACAAAAATCTAACTTCTACTTTTTTCAAACTAAAATATCTTGTTGGTCAACAAACAAACAACTTGACTAAGATGTTATAAATGTAGTAATTTGGAATGAATAACCTCTAATGAAAGTTATCGTTTAAGTTTGCTAACTGGTAAATTAATTGTTAACAAAAACTCTTTAGATCAAAACAACGTTATTTGATATAAATAAGACTCAATCGCTTTCACCTTCTAAATTATTCCCTAATTTACAATTACTTGGCAAACTGGACAACTCAAGCTTTATTAAATCGTTATCTTTAGAGTTTTTTAAAAGTCATCATATTGTGAAACAAATTATCAATGACAGTTTGCCAAACGATACTTTAAATGTTTATAATTAATCATTAAATGAGACTAACTTGCATTTATTGGCGTCGTCATAACCTAACAGCGTTTAGCCTGCTATATCCTTTAGCCTGTTGTATCTCATTGTAAAAAAAATTACTTAAAGTTTTTGTCATGTGGTTTTGCTCATATAAAAGTTGTATCTTTTGAGACAACTTTTCAATGACATTGAAACTAGTCTAAACAAATTTACCAACAAATTCCAGACGTTAGTTACTTGTTATTAAAAGAGTAGACTGGAGCTTGGTAGAAACAGCATACTTTATTTGATTCTGGAAATTGTTTGGCAACTGATTATATATCAGTTTTACAAATCACAACACTAATAAGGACAATTATAATGAAATTCATAAAAAGATAAGATAAATGTCATTCAGAAAAATGGATAGTTTTTACAGAATTTAAACTTTAGTGTTTTGTTAAATAAGATTAAAAGTCAAATGTTTCTCAAACTTGTTTAAATTACCCACAAACGCTAGATACTGGTTACATGTTAAGTGTAGAGTACACTAAAAGGAATGTGGATCATAATCCTTCTTTATAAATTTAGAAAATATTTTGACAGCTGGTGAAATACCAGTTTAAAAAACTCCTTGTCATAAATCAAACTTGTTTGACTGATAAAGTTATTTACTCTCGTATGTTTTAAAGAGACAATCCAAGTCTTCACAAACAAAATTAAAAGTTTTTGTTTTGATTTAGGATGGTAATGTATTTGTATACAGGTAAATAACTAATTCTCTTATTTTTATTTTAACATTTTTTTGCTTTATAGGTTTACTTCGGAGTAAACATAACAATTATTAAAAAAATAATTTGACTGATCAGTTAGAATTTAAATAGATATTTTTAAATGAGTTTGAAAATTATTTTTGAAAATTTCAAATATTTATTACTAACGTAAATCATTTCATTTTTGAAGTTAAAAATGAACTTAAAATATAAACTTTCTTTCAAGATTCTAATAATATTTTATCTCATGGTTTTGTTTTTTTTTTTAACATTCTGCTAATTTTAACTGAAATAAAACAATTTAGTTTATGAAGTATCAGAACAACTTTTAATTTTATCATGTGAAAAAATGTGCTTTTGAAAAACAAAAAACTTGTCAAACATTTTTCTAATTTAGTAACTTGGAATTAAAATTGTGAAATAAAAGTTGATTTTCAAACTTTGCTAACTAGTAAATTGAATATATTTATTAAACCATTAGATTAAAGTAACCTATTTTTTAACTTTATCATGATTTAACATCATTTACTTGTAAACATTTACTGTTGCTTAATTTTAGTTCAAACCTTATCATTTATTAAGGAGGCTTTTTGCTTAAAGTTTTAAACAGAATCATATTTTGTAGTTCAATTTCTAAAGACAATAAAACTAATCCGAATTATTTTTGGTACCTAAAAACGTAAGACTTTACTTTCATTTTAATAACAGAATAAACAAATGAATGTTGAATTTCATTTTATCTTGTAGGGTTATCGAGCAATTTTGACAACTGATGAAATATTAGTCTAGCAAAAATCATAATGACAAAGCAAACTTTTTTTGCAGACTGAAAGCTAAAATCTATTTCTATAATTTTTCCAACATTTACGAAAGTTTTTATGAAATTTCATGAAACTAAAAACAAACTTATCCCTTAAACAAACGATCGAAAATCTAATTTTATGATTTTTTCTTTAAATAGAAACTTTTTCTATTTAATTGTAATAAGTTAATTTTTAAATCAACAAATTTTTACTTTGATTTCTTATCATAATAAAATATTTAGTTAGTGAACAAACAAAAAATTTGGCTGATATTTTATGAATGCAGAAATTTTGAATTAACAATAATCAATGAAAGTTATCATTTACGTTTTCCAACTAGTACTTGTTTATAAAAACTCTTTAGATCAATCTAATCTACTTTGATCATAATTAAGACTCAACAGCGTTTATCCTGTATAATGTTCCCTTATTTACAATTACTAAATTACTTTAAATAATTTATGATGTCATTTTGTTTAGAGTTTTTCAAAAGTTATCATTTTAGAAACAGATTTTGAAGACAGTTATTTTTGTCTGATAGAAATTTGGTTTTCCACAAATACGAGATAACAAATTCCTTATATAAAACGAGTACAGTGCGAATATAATGAATTCTGGTCACTACACTGTTTTCATTCCGATATTTTGGACAACTGATTATATATCAGTTAATTTTAACATAAGATTAGTAAGAATGTTTAAAATAATAATTCTTGAAAAAGATAAATTAACATTGAGGTCATCTTGAATATCGTTAATTTAAACAGAAATATTTTAATTATAACTAATAAATTTTAGTTATGTTTGTAGAGTAATAATTCATGTGTTTTATTTGTTGATTTTTAGATGATATAATTAATAAATATTATTTTACCTATAAAATAAACTGCAAAAACTTACAAATACTATAATATTTTCTAAATGTAGTAATTTGAATTTAAATTGTTCAATGAAAATTATCTCTTAAGTTTGCTAACTGATACATTAATTGTTTATAGTTAATCATTAAATTAAACTAACCTGTATTTATTGGCGTTGTCAAAGCTAATAGCTTTTAGACTGCTATATCTCATTGTAAAAAAAATTACTTACTTAAAGTTTTTGTTAAGTAGTTTTGCTCATTTAAAAGTCATATTTTTTGAGACAACTTTTCAATGATAGTGAAACTAGTCTAAACAAATTTACCAACAAACTCAAGACGTTAGTTACTTGATATTAAACTAGTACACTGCAAAAAATAGTAGAAACAACATAATGCTATCTTTTCCTCGAAACGATTTGGCGTTATCCGTTGTTTATTAGTCTTACATATCATAGCATTAATCAACATCACTTTAATCAAAATCTAAAAGGATAAATTAACAAAAAGATCATTCAAGAAAATTGAAAATTAATACAGAATTTAATATTTAATTTTTGGTTAATTAAGATACAAATCGTCTATTTTCTTCTCAAAAATGTTTAAATTACCCACAAACGCTAGATACTGGTTACATGTTAAGTTTAGATTACACTAAAAGGAATGTGGATCATAATTCTTATCTTCTCTTTCAAAAAAATATTTTGACAGCTGGTGAAATACCAGTTTAGAAAACTCTTTGTCATAAATCAAACTTGTTTGGCTGATAAAGTTATTTACTCTCGTATGTTTTAAAGTAACAATCCAAATGTTCAAAAACAAAATTAAAAGTTTTTGTTTTGATTTAAAATTTAATGTATTTATATATAGGTCAATATATAATTCTCTAATTATTCATCTAAAATTTTATTTGTTTGATAAATTTACTTCGGAGTTAATCTTAAAAGACTTAAAACTAAGTTTGACTGATCAGTTACAGTTGAAAAAGATATTTTTAAATGAAGTTTAAAAGTATTTTCTAAAAATTTAAATATTTATTAATAACGTAAATAATTTTCTTTTTCGAAATTAAAAATGAACTTTTATTATAAACAAATCTTTTTCAACGTTATAATATTATTTTATCTTTTGGTTTAATTTTTTTAAGCGCTTACTAATTTTAACTAAAGAAAAACAGTTTAATTTGAGAAGTATCAAAATAATTTTTAATTTTAATAAACTAAAATATTTTGTTATTGAAAAACAATAATCTTGGCATTATTATTTCATTATTTTAGAAATTTTAATTTCAAACTTTGCTAACTGATAAATTAATAAAAGTTTTTAGAAAATTTAAATAAATGACTTGAATTTTTTGAAAACATCTCTGTGTTTAAATTTCATTAAAGTCAAAACTTTTTAGAATAATTTCCAATAACTGTGAAACTACTCTAAAAATTTTCTGATTACCCACAAACGCAAGACTTTAGTTTCATTTTAATACTAGATTAAACTTCGATTATAAAGGATAAAGCTCCTTTACTTCCCTAGTTTAAATTTGGAAACTGATGAAACATCAGTTTAACAAAAGTCATAATGACAAATCAAACTTGTTTCGTAAACTTTATTATAAACGATATTTTTGTTAAATCTAAAAACTATTTTTGTAATTTTTCTAAAACTGATTATAATTTAAAATTTTCCCTTCAACTTAAATATTTATTTTAATCACAAAAAAAAGATGTACAACTTCATTTTATAATTTTTATTTAAAAAGATCCTTTTCTAATTTTATTAAAATAAGTTGTTTAGTAACTAAAAAGTTTATTAACTAAAAAAACTAAACATCAACAAAAATCTACCTCTTACTTTTATCAAAATAAATTGTCTAGTTCGTCAACAAACACAAACTAGTCTAAGATTTTTTAAATGTAGTAATTTGGAATAAATAACATCCAATGAAAGTTATAGTTGATGTTTGCTAACTGCTAAATTACTTGTTTATGAAAACTCTTCAGATCAATATCAACTGAAGTGACAATAATCATGATCTAACAGCTCTTATCCTGTAAATATTTACCCTAATTAACAATTACTTAAAAATCTAAAACTTCTTGTGACGTCGTTTTGTTATTTTTGTTAAAGTCAACATTTTTCTCAAACAAAGTTTCTATGACAATTAACTTTTTCTGATAAAATAATTGATTAGCCACAAACACAAAACATTAATTACTTTTTATTCAACGATTACACTACAGTTTTGCCGAATATTAAGTAAAGATCTACTTCTTTTCCGATATTTTGGACAACTGATTATACATCGGTTAATTTTAACATAGAATTAGTAAGAATGTTAGCTTTTTGCTTAAAGTTTAAAAAAGAATCATATTTTCTAGTTCAATTTCTAAAGACAATGAAACTAATCTGAATTGTTTTTGTTACCTGCAAACGCAAGACTTTACTTTAATTTTAATAACAGATTAAACAAACGAATGTTAGATTTCATTTTATCTGGTGGGGTTATCAAGCAATTTTGACAACTGATGAAATATTAGTTTAGCAAACATCACAATGACAAACCAAACTTTTTTGTAGACTGAAAGCTAAAATCTATTTCTATAATTTTTCCAACATTTCCTAATTTTTTATGAAATTTCATGAAACTAAAAACAAAATTAATCCTTAAACAAACGGTCGAAAATCTAGTTTTATGATTTTTTATTTAAATAGAAATTTTTCCTATTTAATTGTAAGAAGTTAATTTTTAAATCAACAAATTTTTACTTGTATTTCTTATCAAAAAACAGTATTTAGTTAATCAACAAACCTATTGTTTGGCTGATATTTTATGAATGCAGAAATTTTGAATTAATAATAATCAATGAAAGTTATCTTATAATTTGCCAACTAGTACTTGTTTATAAAAACTCTTTGTATCAAAATAACGTGATTTAATCATAATTAAGACTCAACAGCTATTATCCTGTAAAAATTTATCCTAATTTACAATTACTTGACAACCTGGAATGTTCTATGACGTCGCTTTCTTTATATATTTGAAAAGTCATCCTTTTTTGAAACAACTTTTTAATGACTGTTAATTTCTCTGACAAAAAAATTAGTTACCCATAAACACAAGATAATAATTACTTTTTATTAAACGAGTACAGTGCGAGAATAATGAAGGCTACACACACTTCAGTTTTCTTCCCGATATTTTGGACAACTGATTATATATCAGTTAATTGTAACATAAGATTAGTAAAAATGTTTACAATAAAAATCCTTGAAAAAGTTAAATTAACATTGAGGTCATCTTGAATATTGTTAATTTAAACAGAAATATTATAATTATAACAAATAAGTTTTATTTCTGATCATCCAGTAAATATTCAAGTAAATTTTTGTTTATTAAAATAAATAATTATTATTATTAGTTAAGTCGGTTGCATATTAAGTTGAAAGTACACCAAAGTATTCTTATTTTGTATCCCCCAGTATTTAAAAACGGATATTGACAACTGATAAAATATTAGTTTAAAAATTTCTTTGTCACGAATCAAATCTTTTTTGCTGATAAAATTTTTTAGTTTCTTTTTTTAAGTAACAGTTCAAGTCTTCAAAAACTAAAATTTAAAAGTTTTTTTTTATTTAAGATTGTAATATATTTATATACAATTAATTATCTAATTGTCTAATTATCAATCTAAAATGTTTTTTGTTTGATAATTTTACGTCGGAGTCAATGTTAAAACATTAAAAAACAAATTTGACTGATCAGTTACAATTGAAAAAGATATTTTTAAATGAAGTTGAAAAAGATTTTTGGAAATTTTCAAATATTTGTTAATAACGTAAATATTTTTCTTTTTGAATTTAAAAAAGAAATTTTAATATAGAAATACCTTTATTCAATATTTTAATAATATTTTATCTTTTGGTTTTGATTTTTGTTGAGCGCTTACTAAATTTAACTAAAGAAAAACAGTTTAATTTGAGAAGTATCAAAATATTTTTTAATTTTATCAAAATAAAATATTTTGTTATTGAAAAACAATAATCTTGGCATTATATTTTTATTATTTTAGCAGCTTTAATTTCAAACTTTGTTAACTGGAAAATTAATTAAAGTTGTTAGAAAACTTAAATAAATGACTTGAATTTTTTGAAAACATCTCTTTGTTTAAATTTCATTAAAGTCAAAACTTTTTAGAAAAATTTCCGAATAAATTGAAACTACTCTAAAAAATTTTCTGATTACCCACAAACGCAAGACTTTAGTTTCATTTTAATACTGGATTAAACTTCGATTATAAACGGGTAAAGCTCCTTTAGCTCCCTAGTGCAAATTTGAAAACTGATGAAACATCAGTTTAACAAAAGTCATAATGATGAACCAAACTTGTTTCGTAAACTTTATTATAAACGATTATATACGATATTTTTGCTAAAAGCTAAAAACTATTTTTATAAATTTTCTGAAGTTTATTAGAATTTGAAATTTTTCATAAACTTAGAAAAAATCTTTAATCTTAACAAGAGATAAAATTTTTTTTTATGATTTTTCTTTTGAACGAGCCTTTTCTAATTTTAATACAATAAAACTAGCAAATTAATAAAACTAGCAAATACTAGTAAATTGAATATATTTATTAACTTATTAGATTAAAGTAACCTAGTTTGTAACCTTATCATGATTTAACATCATTTACTTGCAAACATTTACTGTTGCTTAATTTTAGTTCAAACCTTATCATTTATTAAGGAGGCTTTTTGCTTAAAGTTTTAAACAGAATCATATTTTGTAGTTCAATTTCTAAAGACAGTAAAACTAATCCGAATTATTTTTGGTACCTAAAAACGCAAGACTTTACTTTCATTTTAATAACAGAATAAACAAATGAATGTTGAATTTCATTTTATCTTGTAGGGTTATCGAGCAATTTTGACAACTGATGAAATTTTAGTTTAGTAAAAATCATAATGACAAACCAAACTTTTTTTGTAGACTGAAAGCTAAAATTTATGAATGAAGAAATTTTAAATTAACAATAATCAATGAAAGTTATCATTTAAGTTTTCCAACTAGTACTTGTTTATAAAATGTCTTTAGATCAATCTAATCTACTTTGATTATAATTAAGACTCAACAGCGTTTATCCTGTAAAATGTTCCCTTATTTACAATTACTAGACCACCTTAAATAATTTATGATGTCGTTTTGTTTCAAGTTTTTCAAAAGTTGCCATTGTTGAAACAAATTTTCAAGACAGTTAATTTTATCTGATAAAAATTTGGTTGCCCACAACTACGAGATATTAAATTCCTTATATTAAACGAGTACAGTGCGAATGTAATGATTTCTAGACACATCCCTGTTTTCTTTCCGATATTTTGAAGAACTGGTTATATATCAGTTAATTTTAACATAAGATTAGTAAGCATGTTTACAATAAAAATCCTTGAAAAAGATAAATTAATATTGAGGTCTTCTTGAATAATGTTAATTTAAACAGAAATATTTTGATAATAACAAATAAATTTTATTTATGCTTGTAGAGTAACAATTCATGTGTTTTATTTGTTGATTTTTAGATGAAATAGTCGATAAATATTATTTTAGCTATAGAATAAACTGTAAAAACTTACAAATATTATAATATTTCTAAATGTATTATTTTGAATTTAAAATTGTTCAATGAAAGTTATCTTTTTAGTTTGCCAACTGATACTTTAATTGTTTATAGTTAATCATTAAATGAAACTAACCTGCAATTATTGGCGTCGTCATAACCTTACAGCTTTTAGCCTGATATATCTCATTGTAAAAGAATATTACTTTAAAAGTTTTTGTCATTTAGGTTTGCTCATTTAAAAGTCGTATTTTTTTAGACAACTTTTCAATGATATTAAAACTAGTCTAAACAAATTTACCAACAAACTCAAGAGTTAGCTACTTGATATTAAACTAGTACACTGCAAAAAATAGTAGAAACCACATAATGGTATCTATTTCTTGAAACTATTCGGCGCTACCCGTTATTTATTAGTCTTACATATCATAGTATTAATCAACATTGCTTTAATTGAAATTTAAAAGGATAAGTTAACAAAGAGATCGTTCAAGAAAATTGAAAATTTATACAGAATTTAACACTTAATTTTTGGTTAATTAAGATAAAAAGCGTCTATTTTCTTCTCAAAAATGTTTAAATTACCCTCAAATGCTAGATACTGGTTACATGTTAAGTTTAGAGTACACTAAAAAGAATGTGAATCATATTCCTTATCATCTCTTTCAAAAAAATATTTTGACAGCTGGTGAAATACCAGTTAAAAAGACTCCTTGTCATAAATCAAACTTGTTTGGCTGATAAAGTTATTTACTTTCGTATGCTTTAAAGTAACAATCCAAGTCTTCAAAAACAAAATTAAAAGTTTTTGTTTTGATTTGAAAATTTAATGTATTTATATATAGGTCAATATATAATTCTCTAATTATTCATCTAAAATTTATATTGTTTGTTATATTTACTTCGGAGTTAATCTTAAAAGACTTAAAACTAAGTTCGACTGATCAGTTACAGTTGAAAAAGATATTTTTAAATGAAATTGAAAAGTATTTTTGAAAAATTTAGAAATATATTAATAGCGTAAATAATTTTCTTTTCGAAATTAAAAATGAACTTTTATTATAAACAAATCTTCTTCAACGTTATAATATTATTTTATCTTTTGGTTTAATTTTTTTAAGCGTTTACTAAATTTAACTGAAGAAAAACAGTTTAATTTGAGAAGTATCAAAATATTTTTTGATTTGATTAAACTAAAATATTTTGTTATTGAAAAACAATAATCTTGGCATTATTATTTTAATATTTTAGAAGTTTTAATTTCAAACTTTGCTAACTGGTAAATTAATTAAAGTTTCTAGAAAATTTAGATAAATGACTTGAATTTTTTGAAAACATCTCTTTGTGTAAATTTCATTAAAGTCAAAACTTTGTATAATAATTTCCGATGACAGTGAAACTACTCTAAAAATTTTCTGATTACCCACAAACACAAGACTTTACTTTCATTTTAATACTAGATTAAACTTCGATTATAAACGGGTAAAGCTCCTTTTGCTCCCTAGTGCAAATTTGAAAACTGATGAAACATCAGTTTAACAAAAGTCATAATGACGAACCAAACTTGTTTCGTAAACTTTATTATAAATCACAATTTTATTGAAAGCTAAATACTCATTTTTATAAATTTTCTAAAATTTATTAGAATTTGAAATTTTTCCATCAACTTAGATATAATGTTTAATGTTAAACAAGAGATGAAAAATGTAATTTTATGATTTTTCTTTAAAAAGAACTGTTTCTAATTTTGATACAATAAGTTCAACTAAAAGTAACAAAAATCTAACTTCTACTTTTTTCAAACTAAAATATCTTGTTGGTCAACAAACAAACAACTTGACTAAGATGTTATAAATGTAGTAATTTGGAATGAATAACCTCTAGTGAAAGTTATCGTTTAAGTTTGCTAACTGGTAAATTAATTGTTAACAAAAACTCTTTAGATCAAAACAACTTGATTTGATATAGATAAGACTCAATCGCTTTCACCTTCTAAATTATTCCCTAATTTACAATTACTTGGCAAACTGGACAACTCAAGCTTTATTAAATCGTTATCTTTAGAGTTTTTTAAAAGTCATCATTTTGTGAAACAAATTATCAATGACAGTTTGCCAAACGATACTTTAAATGTTTATAATCAATCATTAAATGAGACTAACTTGCATTTATTGGCGTCGTCATAACCTACCAGCGTTTAGCCTGCTATATCCTTTAGCCTGTTGTATCTCATTGTAAAAAAAATTACTTAAAGTTTTTGTCATGTGGGTTTGCTCATTCCAAAGTCGTATTTTTTTAGAAAACTTTTCAATGACAGTGAAACTAGTCTAAACAAATTTACCAACAAATTCCATACGTTAGTTACTTGTTATTAAAAGAAAAGACTGAAGCTTGGTAGAAACAGCATACTATATTTGCTTCTGAAATTTGTTTGGCAACTGATTATATATCAGTTTTACAAATCACAACAATAATAAGGACAACTATAATAAATTTCATAAAAAGATAAGATAGATGTCATTTAGAAAAATGGATAGTTTTTACAGAATTTAAACTTTAGTGTTTTGTTAAATAAGATTAAAAGTCAAATGTTTCTCAAACTTGTTTGGCTGATAAAGTTATTTACTCTCGTATGCTTTAAAGAGACAATCCAAGTCTTGAAAAACAAAATTAAAAGTTTTTGTTTTGAATTATGATGGTAATGAATTTATATACAGGTAAATAACTAATTCTCTAATTATTAATCTAAAATGTTTTTTGTTCTATAATTTTACTTCGGAGTCAATGTTAAAATATTTAAAATATAAATTTGACTGATCAGTTACAATTGAAAAAGATATTTTTAAATGAATTTGAAAAGGATTTTTGGAAAATTTAAAATATTTGTTAAAAACGTAAATAATTTTTTTTTATCATAAAAATATCTTTATTCAAATTTTAATGATATTTTATCTTTTGGTTTTGATTTTTGTTGAGCGCTTACTAATTTTAGCTAAAATAAAACATTTTAAATCAGGAAAATTCAAAAGAATTTTTGATTTTTTTCGAACTAAAACAATTTGTTATTATAATCAAGAACCTTGGCTAAAATTATATATATTAGTAACTTAGAATTAATAATGTGAAATGAAAGTTGACTTACAAACTTTGCTATCTGGTAAATTACTCAAACTTTTAAGTAAAAATAAAAACAAATGACTTGATTTTTTTGAAAACATCTCTTTGTTTAATTTTGATAGAAGTCAAAACTTCATAGAAAAATTCCCGAATAATTTGAAACTACTCTAAAATTTTTCTGATTACCGACAAACGCAAGACTTTAGTTTCATTTTAATAATAGATTAATCTTCGAATTGGAACATGGAAAAGCTCCTTTAACTCCCTAGTAATTTTTGTAACTGATGAAATATCAGTTTAATAAAGTTCATAATGACAAATCAAACTTGTTTCGTAAAGTTTAATATAAATGATATTTTTACTGAAAGCTAAATACTCATTTTTATAATTTTTGTAAATTTTATTAGCATTTAAAATTTCTCTATCAACTTATAATAAAACTTTAAAAATAAAAAAAAGATGAGAAATATTTTCCTTAAAAACTGATTTATCTAAATTATATAAACTAGGTTAGTATAGAAAGACACAAAAAGTTAATTTGTAATTTTATCAAAATAAGATCTTAGTCAACAAACAACAAATTTGGCTGATATTTTATGAATGTAGAAATTTTCAATTAACAATAATCAATGAAAGTTATCATTTAAGTTTTCCAACTAGTACTTGTTTATAAAATATCTTTAGATCAAACTAATCTACTTTGATTATAATTAAGACTCAACAGCGTTTATCCTGTATAATGTTCCCTTATTTACAATTACTAGACTTTCTTAAATAATTTATGATGTCGTTTTGTTTAGAGTTTTTCAAAAGTTATCATTTTATAAACAGATTTTGAAGACAGTTATTTTTGTCTGATAGAAATTTGGTTGTCCACAAATACGAGATAACAAATTCTTTTTTTTAAACGAGTACAGTGCGAATATAATGATTTCTGGTCACTTCACTGTTTTCATTCCGATATTTTGGACAACTGATTACATATCAGTTAATTTTAGCATAAGATTAGTAAGAATGTTTAAAATAATAATTCTTGAAAAAGATAAAGTAATATTGAGGTCTTCTTCAATATTGTTAATTTAAACAGAAATATTTTAATTATAACAAATAAGTTTTAGTTATGCTTGTAGAGTAATAATTCATGTGTTTTATTTGTTGATTTTAAGATGAAGTAGTCAATAAATATTATTTTAGCTATAAACTAAACTGCAAAAACTTACAAATACTATAATATTTCTAAATGTATTATATTGAATTTAAAATTGTTCAATGAAAGTTATCTTTTAAGTTTACCAACTGATACTTTACTTGTTTATAGTTGATCATTAAATGAAACTAACCTGCATTTATTGGCGTCGTCATAACCTAATAGCTTTTAGCCTGTTATATCTCATTGTAAAAGAATATTACTTAAAGTTTTTCTCATGTGGTTTTGCTGATTTAAAAGTCGTATTTTTTTAGACAACTTTTCAATGACAGTGAAACTAGTTTAAACAAATTTACCAACAAACTCAACACGTTAGCTACTTGATATTAAACTAGTACACTGCAAAAAATAGTAGAAACAACATAATGCTATCTTTTTCTTGAAACTATTTGGCGCTACCCGTTATTTATTAGTCTTACATATCATAGTATTAATCAACATCGCTTTAATCAAAATCTAAAAGGATAAATTAAAAAAAAAATCATTCAAGAAAATTGAAAATTTATACAGAATTTAACATTTAATTTTTGGTTAATTAAGAGACAAATCGACTATTTTCTTCTCAAAAATGTTTAAATTACCCACAAACGCTAGATATTGGTTACATGTTAAGTTTAGAGCACACTAAAAAGAATTTGAATCATATTCTTTAACTTCTATTTCAAAAAATATTTTGACAGCTGGTGAAATACCAGCTTAAAAAACTCTTTGTCACAAATCAAACTTGTTTGGCTGATAAAGTTATTTACTCTCGTATGCTTTAAAGTAACAATCCAAGTCTTCAAAAACAAAATTAAAAGTTTTTATTTTGATTTAAAATTGTAATTTATTTAAATATTGGTAAATATATAATTCTCTAATTATTCATCTAAAATTTTATTTGTTTGATAAATTTATTTCGGAGTTAATCTTAAAAGACTTAAAACTAAGTTTGACTGATCAGTTACAGTTGAAAAAGATATTTTTAAATGAAATTGAAAAGTATTTTTGAATATTTAAAAAATTTATTAATAACGTAAATAATTTTATTTTCGAAATTAAAAATGAACTTTTATTATAAACAAATCTTCTTCAACGTTATAATATTATTTTATCTTTTGGTTTAATTTTTTAAGCGCTTACTAAATTTAACTACAGAAAAACAGTTTAATTTGAGAAGTATCAAAATATTTTTTAATTTTATTAAACTAAAATATTTTGTTATTGAAAAACAATAATCTTGGCATTATATTTTTATTATTTTAGAAGCTTTAATTTCAAACTTTGCTAACTGGTAAATCAATTAAAGTTGTTAGGAATTTTAAATAAATGACTTGAATTTTTTGAAAACATTTCTTTGTTTAAATTTCATTAAAGTCAAAACTTTTTAGAATAATTTCCGATGGCAGTGAAACTACTCTAAAAATTTTTCCGACTACCCACAAACGCAAGACTTTAGTTTCATTTGAATACTGGATTAAACTTCGACTATAAACGGGTAAAGCTCCTTTAGCTCCCTAGTACAAATTTGAAAACTGATGAAACATCAGTTTAACAAAAGTCATAATGATGAACCAAACTTGTTTCGTAAACTTTATTATAAACGTTATTTTTGCTAAAAGCTAAAAACTATTTTTGTAAATTTTCTGAAGTTTATTAGAATTTAAAATTTTTCATAAACTTAGAAAAAATCTTTAATCTTAACACGAGATAACATTTTTTTTATGACTTTTCTTTTGAACGAGCCTTTTCTAATTTTAATACAATAAAACTAGCAAATTAATAAAACTAGCAAATACTAGTAAATTGAATATATTTATTAACTTATTAGATTAAAGTAACCTATTTTGTAACTTTATCATGATTTAACAGCATTTACTTGCAAACATTTACTGTTGCTTAATTTTAGTTCAAACCTTATCATTTATTAAGGAGGCTTTTTGCTTAAAGTTTTAAACAGAATCATATTTTGTAGTTCAATTTCTAAAGACAGTAAAACTAATCCGAATTATTTTTGGTACCTAAAAACGTAAGACTTTACTTTCATTTTAATAACAGAATAAACAAATGAATGTTGAATTTCATTTTATCTCGTAGGGTTATCGAGCAATTTGGATAACTGATGAAAAATTAGTTTAGCAAAAATCATAATGACAAAGCAAACTTTTTTTGCAGACTGAAAGCTAATATCTATTTCTATAATTTTTCCAACATTTACGAAAGTTTTTATGAAATTTCATGAAACTAAAAACAAACTTAATCCTTAAACAAACGATCGAAAATCTAATTTTATGATTTTTTCTTTAAATAGAAACTTTTTCCATTTAATTGTAATAAGTTAATTTTTAAATCAACAAATTTTTACTTTGATTTCTTATCACAATAAAATATTTAGTTAGTGAACAAACAAAAAATTTGGCTGATATTTTATGAATGCAGAAATTTTCAATTAACAATAATCAATGAAAGTTATCATTTAAGTTTTCCAACTAGTACTTGTTTATAAAAACTCTTTAGATCAATTTAATCTACTTTGATTATAATTAAGACTCAACAGCGTTTATCCTGTAAAATGTTCCCTTAATTACAATTACTAGACCACCTTAAATAATTTATGACGTCGTTTTGTTTAGAGTTTTTCAAAAGTTATCATTTTAGAAACAAATTTTCAAGACAGTTAATTTTATCTGATTAAAATTTGGTTGCCCACAACTACGAGATAATAAATACCGTATATAGAACGAGTACAGTGCGAATATAAAGAATTCTAGACACATCCCTGTTTTCTTTCCGATATTTTGAACAACTGATTATATATCAGTTAATATTAACATAAGATTAGTAAGAATGTTTACAATAAAAATCCTTGAAAAAGATAAATTAACATTGAGGTCTTCTTGAATATTTATTTATTTGTTTATTTCAATAAATGTGAAGGACGGTGCCTAAAGAGAGCACCTCTCGCTAACACACATTCTCACAAATTAGATCTATTTGACGTGTAAACGAAAAAGCATATGACAATGAAGAATTGCACAGAATCATAGTATTGTAAAAGAGAAAAATTCACAGTTTAAAAATGGCAATGTTGGCGATATTATAACAATTCAGCTTTTTCTTGAACAGCACAAGTGATTTTGACATGACAATCTCTGATGGCAGATTGTTCCATGTACTGATTGTGCGGTATGAGAAAAAACTTAATCTGGTTAACGTAGCTGGTGGAGTGGGCTTATTAAGATGTAGTTTATGTCTTCTAAGTCGATATAACTTGAGGGAGGGACTAATGGAGAAACAGTCATCAAACTGAAGATCAATTAGGTTGTGAATAATTTTAAAAATCAGAATAAGGTCGTATTTAATTCTTCGGATTTCCAAAGTATCTAGATTGAAGAAGCTGAGACGATGCTTATAACTCTCGTATTTGATATTAAGTTTCCTGCAAACCAATCTCGTAAATTTTGCCTGAACCTTGAATTTTGTTTGAATTTTGATTTTAAATCAAATTTTTAATGAAAGCTAAATACTAGTTGTAAAATTAAAATTTAAAGTTTTTTCCATCAACTGAGATATAATCTTTAATCTCAAACATGAGATGAAAAATGTAATTTTATGATTTTTCTTTTAAAAAGAACCTTTTCTAATTTTAATACAAAAAGTTCAACTAAAAGCAACAAAAATCTAACTTCTACTTTTTTCAAACTAAAATATTTTGTGGGTCAACAAACAAACAACTTGAATAAGATGTTATAAATGTAATAATTTGGAATGAATAACCTCTAGTGAAAGATATCGTTTAAGTTTGCTAACTGGTAAATTAATTGTTAACAAAAACTCTTTAGATCAAAACAACGTTATTTGATATAGATAAGACTCAATCGCTTTCACCTTCTAAATTATTCCATAATTTACAATTACTTGGCAAACTGGACAACTCAAGCTTTATTAAATCGTTATCTTTAGAGTTTTTTAAATGTCATCGTTTTGTGAAACAAATTATCAAACGATACTTTTATTGTTTATAGTTAATCATTAAATGAAAATAACCTGCATTTATTGGCGTCGTCAAACCTAGCAGCCTTTCGCCTGTTGTATCTCATTTTAAAAGCCAGTTACTTTGAAAGTTTTTTTCATGTGGTTTTGCTTTTTTAAAAGTCATATATTTTTAGACAAATTTTCAATGACAGTGAAACTAGTCTAAACAAATTTACCAACAAATTCTATACGTTAGTTACTTGTTATTAAAAGAGTAGACTGGAGCTTGGTAGAAACAGCATACTATATTTGTTTCTGGAAAATATTTGGCAACTGTTTATATATCAGTCCTACAAATCATAATACTAATAAGGACAATTATAATAAAGTTCATAAAAAGATTGTATAAGATAGATGTCATTCAAAAAAATGGATAGTTTTTACAGAATTTAATCTTTTGTTAAATAAGATTAAAAGTCAAATGATTTTCAAACATGTTTAAATTACCCACAAACGCTAGATTTCGGTTGCACATTAAGTTTAAACTACACTAAAAAGAATGTGGATCATATTCCTTTCTTTCAAATTCTACAAAATATTTTGGCAGCTGGTGAAATATCAGCTTAAAAAACTCCTTGTCATAAATCAAACTTGTTTTGCTGATAAAGTTATTTACTCTCGCATGTTTTAAAGTAAAAATCCAAGTCTTCAAAAATAAAATTACATGTTTTTGTTTTGATTTAGGATGGTAATGTATTTGTATACAGGTAAATAACTAATTCTCTAATTATTAATTTAAAATTTTTTGCTACATAGGTTTACTTCGGAGTCAACACAAAAATTATTAAACAATATTTTTGACTGATCAGATAGAATTTAAAAAGATATTTTTAACTGAGGTTGAAAAGTTCAAATATTTATTACTAACGTAAATAATTTCATTTTTGAAGTTAAAAATGAACTTAAAATATAAACATTTTTTTCAAGATTCTAATAATATTTGATCTTATGGTTTTGATTTTTTTAACATTCTGCTAATATTTACTGAAATAAAATAATATCGTTTATGAAGTATCAGAAATACTTTTAATTTAATCATGTGAAAAATTGTGCTTTTGAAAAACAAGAAACTTGTCAAACATTTTTCTAATTTTGTAACTTGGAATTAAAATTGTGAAATAAAAGTTGATTTTCAAACTTTGCTAACTAGTAAACTGAATATATTTATTAACCCATTGGATTAAAGTAACCTATTTTTAGCTTTACAATGATTTAACAGCTTTTACTTGTACACTTTTACTGTTGATTAATTTTAGTTCAAACCTTAGTTTTATTAATGAGTCTTTTTGCTTAAATTTTAAAAAGAATCATATTTTGTAGTTCAATTTCTAAAGACAGTGAAACTAATCTGAATTTTTTTGTTACCTAAAAACGTAAGACTTTACTTTCATTTTAATAACAGATTAAACAAACGAATGTTGGATTTTATTTTATCTGGTGGGGTTATCAAGCAATTTTGACAACTGATGAAATATTAGTTTGGCAAACATCATAATGACAAACCAAACTTTTTTTGTAGACTGAAAACTAAAATCTATTTCTATAATTTTTCCAACATTTCCTAATTTTTTATGAAATTTCATGAAATTAAAAACAAACTTAATCTTTAAACAAACGATCGAAAATCTAATTTTATGATTTTTTCTTTAAATATAAACTTTTCTTATTTGATTGTAAGAAGTTAATTTATAAATCAACAAATTTTTAACTTTGATTTCTTATCACGATAGAATATTTTGTTAGTCAACAAACAAAAAATTTGGCTGATATATTATGAATGCAAAAACTTGGAATTAACAATAATCAAAAAAAGTTATCTTGTAATTTTGCCAACTAGTACTTGTTTATAAAAACTCTCTATATCAAAATAACGTGATTTGATCATAATTGAGACTCAACAGCTATTATCCTGTAAAAATTTATCCTAATTTACAATTACTTGACAACCTGGAATGTTCTATGACGTCGCTTTCTTTATATTTTTGAAAAGTCATCATTTTTTGAAACAACTTTTTAATGACTGTCAATTTTATTGACTAAAAAATTAGTTACCCAGAAATGCAAGATAAAAATTACTTTTTATTAAACGAGTACAGTGCGAAAATAATGAAAGCTAAACACACTTTAGTTTTCTTCCCGATATTTTGGACAACTGATTATATATCAGTTAATTTTAACATAAGATTAGTAAGAAAGTTTACAATAAAAATCCTTGAAAAAGATAAATTAATATTGAGGTCTTCTTGAATATTGTTAATTTAAATAGAAATATTTTAATAATAACAATAAATTTTAGTTATGCTTGTAGAGTAATAATTCATGTGTTTTATTTGTTGATTTTTAGATGAAATAGTTAATAAATATTATTTTAGCTATAAACTAAACTGCAAAAACTTACAAATACTATAATATTTCTAAATGTATTATATTGAATTTAAAATTGTTCAATGAAAGTTATCTTTTAAGTTTGCCAACTGATAGTTTAATTGTTTAAAGTTAATCTTTAAATGAAACTAACCTGCATTTATTGGCGTCGTCATAACCTAACAGCTTTTAACCTGTTATATCTCATTGTAAAAAAAATTACTTACTTAAAGTTTTTGTCATGTGGTTTTGCTCATTTCAAAGTTGTATTTTTTTAGACAACTTTTGAATGACAGTGAAACTAGTTTAAACAAATTTACCAACAAACTCAAGAGTTAGTTACTTGATATTAAACTTAAAAACTGCAAAGTAGTAGAAACAACATAATGGTATCTGTTTCTCGAAACTATTTGGCGCTACTCGTTACTTATTAGTCTTACATATCATAGCATTAATCAACATCACTTTAATTAAAACTTAAAAGGATAAATTAACAAAAAGATCATTCAAGAAAATTGAAAATTTATACAGAATTTAACATTTAATTTTTGGTTAATTAAGATACAAAGCGTCTATTTTCTTCTCAAAAATTTTGAAATTACCCACAAACGCTAGATACTGGTTACATGTTAAATTTAGAGTACACTAAAAGGAATGTGGATCATAATCCTTATCTTCTCTTTCAAAAAAATATTTTGACAACTGGTGAAATATCAGTTTAAAAAACTCCTTGTTATAAATCAAACTTGTTTGGCTGATAAAGTTATTTACTTTCTTATGTTTTAAAGTAAAAGTCCAAGTCTTCAAAAACAAAATTAAAAGTTTTTGTTTTGATTTAAAATTGTAATGTATTTATGTATAGGTCAATATATAATTCTCTAATTATTCATCTAATATTTTATTTGTTTGATAAATTTACTTCGGACTTAATCTTAAAAGACTTAAAATAAGTTTCATTGATCAGTTACAGTTGAAAGAGAGATTTTTAAATGAAATTGAAAAGTATTTTTGGAAAATTTAAATATTTATTAATAACGTAAATATTTTTCTTTTCGAAATTAAAAATGAACTTTTATTATAAACAAATCTTCTTCAACGTTATAATATTATTCTATCTTTTGGTTTAATTTTTTTAAGCGCTTACTAAATTTAACTGAAGAAAACCAGTTTAATTTGAGAAGTATCAAAATATTTTTTAATTTTATTAAACTAAAATATTTTGTTATTGAAAAACAATAATCTTGGCATTATATTTTTATTATTTTAGAAGCTTTAATTTCAAACTTTGCTAACTGGGAAATTAATTAAAGTTGTTAGGAATTTTAAATAAATGACTTGAATTTTTTGAAGACATCTCTTTGTTTAAATTTCATCAAAGTCAAAACTTTTTAGAAAAATTTCCGATGACAGTGAAACTAGTCTAAAATTTTTCTGATTACCCACAAACACAAGACTTTAGTTTCATTTTAATAGTAGATTAAACTTCGATTATAAACGGGTAAAGATCCTTTAGTTCCCTAGTGCAAGTTTGATGACTGATGAAACATCAGTTTAACAAAAGTCATAATGTGCAACCAAACTTGTTTCGTAAACTTTATTATAAACGATATTTTTGCTAAAAGCTAAAAACTATTTTTGTAAATTTTCTGAAATTTATTAGAATTTAAAATTTTTCACAAACTTTGAAAAAATCTTTAATCTTAACAAGAGATAAAATTTTTTTTATGATTTTTCTTTTGAACGAGCCTTTTCTAATTTTAATACAATAAAACTAGCAAATTAATAAAACTAGCAAATACTAGTAAATTGAATATATTTATTAACCCATTATAATAAAGTAACCTATTTTTTAACTATATCAAGATTTAACAGCTTTTACTTGTAAACATTTACTGTTGCTTAATTTTAGTTCAAACCTTAGCATTTATTAAGGAAGCTTTTTGCTTAAAATTTTAAAAAGAATCATATTTTGTAGAGCAATTTCTAAAGACAGTGAAACTAATCTGAATTGTTTTTTTTTTACCTACAGACGCAAGACTTTACTTTCATTTTAATAACATATTAAACAAATGAATATTGGATTTCATTTTATCTGGTAGGGTTATCAAGCAATTTTGACAACTGATGTAATATTAGTTTAGCAGAAATTATAATGACAAAGCAAACTTTTTTTGTAGACTGAAAGCTAAAATCTATTTCTATAATTTTTCCAACATTTAATAAATTTTTTATGAAATTTCATGAAACTAAAAACAGACTTAATCCCTAAACAATCGATCTAATATCTAATTTTATGATTTTTTCTTTAAATAGAAACTTTTTCTATTTAATTGTAATAAGTTAATTTTGTAAATCAACAAATTTTTACTTTTATTTCTTATCAAAAAAAAGTATTTAGTTAGACAACAAACAAAAAATTTGGCTGATATTTTATGAATCCAAAAACTTGGAATTAACAATAATCAAAAAAGTTATCTTGTAATTTGCCAACTAGTACTTGTTTATAAAAGCTCTCTATATCAAAATAACGTGATTTGATCATAATTAAGACTCAACAGCTATTATCCTGTAAAAATTTATCCTAATTTACAATTACTTGACAACCTGGAATGTTCTATGACGTCGCTTTCATGATATTTTTGAAAATTCATTATTTTTTGAAACAACTTTTTAATGACTGTTAATTTCTTTGACAAAAATTTTGTTACCCACAAACGCAAGATAAAAATTACTTTTTATTAAACGAGTACAGTGTGAATATTGTGAAAGCTAAAATCAATTCTGTTTTCTTCCCAATATTTTGGACAACTGATTATATATCAGTTAATTTTAACATAAGATTAATTGGAATGTTTACAATAAAAATCCTTGAAAAAGATAAATTAATATTGAGGTCTTCTTGAATAATGTTAATTTAAACAGAAATATTTTGATTATAACAAGTAAATTTTATTTCTGATCATCAAGTAATTATTCAAGTATTTTGTATATCAATTTTTAGAATAATTATTATTAGTTAAGTCGGTTGCATGTTAAGTTGAAAGTACACCAAAGTACTCTTATATTGTATCCCTCAGCATCTAAAAACAGATATTGACAATTGATGAAATATCAGTTTTAAAACTTCTTTGTCACGAATCAAATCTTTTTTGCTGATAAAATTTTTTTGTTTCGTCATTTTCTAAAGTAACAGTTCAAGTCTTCAATACTAAAATTAAAAAGTTTTTCTTTTTATTTAAGACTGTATTATATTTATATACAAGTAAATATCTAACTGTGTAATTATTAATCTAAAATGTTTTTGTTCGATAATTTTACGTCGGAGTTAATGTTAAAATATTTAAAACAAATTTGACTGATCAGTTACAATTGAAAAAGATATTTTTAAATGAAGTTGAAAAAGATTTTTGGAAATTTTCAAATGTTTGTTAATAACGTAAATATTTTTCTTTTTGAATTTATAAAAGAATTTTTAGTATAAAAATACCTTTTTTCAACATTTTAATAATATTTTATCTTTTTGTTTTGATTTATGTTAAGCGCTTACTAATTTTAGCTAAAATAAAACTTTTTAAATCAGGAAAAGTCAAAAGATTTTTTAATTTTTTTCGAAAAAAACAATTTGTTATTATAATCAAGAAACTTGGCTAAAATTATATATATTAGTTAGTTTGAATTAATAATGTGAAATGAAAGTTGACTTTCAAACTTTGCTATCTGGTAAATTACTCAAACTTTTAAGAAAAAATAAAAACAAATGACTTGATTTTTTTGAAAACATTTCTTTTTTTAATTTTGTTAAAAGTCATAACTTCATAGAAAAATTTCCGAATAAAGTGAAACTACTCTAAAAATTTTCTGATTACCCACAAACACAAGACTTTAGTTTCATTTTAATAATAGATTAATCTCCGAATTGGAACATGGAAAAGCTCCTTTAGCTCCCTAGTAATTTTTGTAACTGATGAAATATCAGTTTAATAAAGTTCATAATGACAATTCAAACTTGTTTCGTAAAGTTTATTATAAAGATATTTTTACTGAAAGCTAAATGCTCATTTCTACAATTTTTGTAAATTTTATTAGCATTTAAAATTTTCCTGTCCAACTTATAATTAAAACTTTAAAAAAAATAAACAGATGAAAAATATTATTTTATAACTTTTCTTAAAAAGTGATTTTTCTAAATTATATAAAGTAGGTTAATATAGAAAGACACAAAAAGTTAATTTGTAATTTTATCGAAATAAGATCTTAATCAACAAACAACAAATTTGGCTGATATTTTATGAATGCAGAAATTTTGAATTAACATTGAGTTAATTTAAACAGAATTATTATTATAATAGCAAATAAGTTTTAGTTATGCTTGTAGAGTAATAATTCATGTGTTTTATTTGTTGATTTTTAGATGAAATAATTAATAAATATTATTTTAGCTATAAACTAAACTGCAAATACTTACAAATGCTATAATATTTCTAAATGTATTATTTTGAATTTAAAATTGTTCAATGAAAATTATCTTTTAAGTTTGCCAACTGATACTTTTAATTGTTTAAAGTTAATCATTAAATGAAACTAACCTGCATTTATTGGCGTCGTCATAACCTTACAGCTTTTAGCCTGCTATATGTCACTGTAAAAGAATATTACTTTAAAAGTTTTTGTCATTTGGGTTTGCTCATTTAAAAGTCGTATTTATTGAGACAACTTTTCAATGATAGTGAAACTAGTCTAAACAAATTTACCAACAAACTCAAGAGTTAGTTACTTGATATTAAACTAGTACACTGCAAAAAATAGTAGAAACAACAATATGCTATCTTTTTCTTGAAACTATTTGGCGCTACACATTATTTATTAGTCTTACATATCATAGTATTAATCAACATTGCTTTAATTAAAACTTAAAAGGATAAATTAACAAAGAGATCATTCAAGAAAATTGAAAATTTATACAGAATTTAACATTTAATTTTTGGTTAACTAAGATTAAAAGCGTTTATTTTCTTCTCAAAAATGTTTAAATTACCCACAAACGCTAGATACTGGTGGCATATTGAGTTTAGAGTACACTAAAAGGAATGTGGATCATAATCTTTCCTTATGAATTTACAAAATATTTTGACAGCTGGTGAAATACCAGTTTAAAAAACTCATTGTCATAAATCAAACTTGTTTGGCTGAGAAAGTTATTTACTTTCGTATGTTTTAAAATAACAATCCAAGTCTTCAAAAACAAAATTAAAAGTTTTTGTTTTGATTTAAAATTGTAATGTATTTATATATAGGTCAATATATAATTCTTTAATTATTCATCTAAAATTTTATTTGTTTGATAAATTTACTTCGGAGTTAATCTTAAATGACTTAAAATAAGTTTGATTGATCAGTTACAGTTGAAAAAGATATTTTTAAATGAAATTGAAAAGTATTTTTGAAAAATTTAAATATTTATTAATAACGTAAATAATTTTCTTTTAGAAATTAAAAATGAACTTTTATTATAAACAAATTTTCTTCAACGTTATAATATTATTTTATCTTTTAGTTTAATTTTTTTAAGCGCTTACTAACTTTAACTAAAGAAAAACAGTTTAATTTGAGAAGTATCAAAATATTTTTTATTTTATTACACTAAAATATTTTGTTATTGAAAAACAATAATCTTGGCATCATATTTTTATTATTTTAGCAGCTTTTATTTCAAAGTTTGCTAACTGGTAAATTAATAAAAGTTTTTAGAAAACTTAAATAAATGACTTTAATTTTTTGAAGACATTTCTTTGTTTAAATTTCATTAAAGTCAAAACTTTTTAGAATAATTTCCGATGGCAGTGAAACTACTCTAAAAAATTTTCTGACTAGCCACAAACACAAGACTTTACTTTCATTTTAATACTAGATTAAACTTCGATTATAAACGGGTAAAGCTCCTTTAGCTCCCTAGTGCAAATTTGAAAACTGATGAAACATCAGTTTAACAAAAGTCATAATGATGAACCAAACTTGTTTCGTAAACTTTATTATAAACGATTATATACGATATTTTTGCTAAAAGCTAAAAACTATTTTTATAAATTTTCTGAAGTTTATTAGAATTTGAAATTTTTCATAAACTTAGAAAAAATCTTTAATCTTAACAAGAGATAAAATTTTTTTTTATGACTTTTCTTTTGAACGAGCCTTTTCTAATTTTAATACAATAAAACTAGCAAATTAATAATACTAGCAAATACTAGTAAATTGAATATATTTATTAACTTATTAGATTAAAGTAACCTATTTTTTAACTTTATCATGATTTAACAGCATTTACTTGCAAACATTTACTGTTGCTTAATTTTAGTTCAAACCTTAGCATTTATTAAGGAGGCTTTTTGCTTAAAGTTTTAAACAGAATCATATTTTGTAGTTCAATTTCTAAAGACAGTAAAACTAATCCGAATTATTTTTGGTACCTAAAAACGTAAGACTTTACTTTCATTTTAATAACAGATTAAACAAATGAATGTTGAATTTCATTTTATCTTGTAGGGTTATCGAGCAATTTTGACAACTGATGAAATTTTAGTTTAGTAAAAATCATAATGACAAACCAAACTTTTTTTGTAGACTGAAAGCTAAAATTTATGAATGAAGAAATTTTAAATTAACAATAATCAATGAAAGTTATCATTTAAGTTTTCCAACTAGTACTTGTTTATAAAAACTCTTTAGATCAATCTAATCTACTTTGATTATAATTAAGACTCAACAGCGTTTATCCTGTATAATCTTCCCTTATTTACAATTACTAGACAACCTTAAATAATTTATGATGTCGTTTTGTTTCAAGTTTTTCAAAAGTTGCCATTGTTGAAACAAATTTTCAAGACAGTTAATTTTATCTGATAAAAATTTGGTTGCCCACAACTACGAGATATTAAATTCCTTATATTAAACGAGTACAGTGCGAATGTAATGATTTCTAGACACATCCCTGTTTTCTTTCCGATATTTTGAAGAACTGGTTATATATCAGTTAATTTTAACATAAGATTAGTAAGAATGTTTACAATAAAAATCCTTGAAAAAGATAAATTAATATTGAGGTCTTCTTGAATAATGTTAATTTAAACAGAAATATTTTAATTATAACAAATAAGTTTTAGTTATGCTTGTAGAGTAACAATTCATGTGTTTTATTTGTTGATTTTTAGATGAAATAGTCGATAAATATTATTTTAGCTATAGAATAAACTGTAAAAACTTACAAATATTATAATATTTCTAAATGTATTATTTTGAATTTAAAATTGTTCAATGAAAGTTATCTTTTTAGTTTGCCAACTGATACTTTAATTGTTTATAGTTAATCATTAAATGAAACTAACCTGCAATTATTGGCGTCGTCATAACCTTACAGCTTTTAGCCTGATATATCTCATTGTAAAAGAATATTACTTTAAAAGTTTTTGTCATTTAGGTTTGCTCATTTAAAAGTCGTATTTTTTTAGACAACTTTTCAATGATATTAAAACTAGTCTAAACAAATTTACCAACAAACTCAAGAGTTAGCTACTTGATATTAAACTAGTACACTGCAAAAAATAGTAGAAACCACATAATGGTATCTATTTCTTGAAACTATTCGGCGCTACCCGTTATTTATTAGTCTTACATATCATAGTATTAATCAACATTGCTTTAATTGAAATTTAAAAGGATAAGTTAACAAAGAGATCGTTCAAGAAAATTGAAAATTTATACAGAATTTAACACTTAATTTTTGGTTAATTAAGATAAAAAGCGTCTATTTTCTTCTCAAAAATGTTTAAATTACCCTCAAATGCTAGATACTGGTTACATGTTAAGTTTAGAGTACACTAAAAAGAATGTGAATCATATTCCTTATCATCTCTTTCAAAAAAATATTTTGACAGCTGGTGAAATACCAGTTAAAAAGACTCCTTGTCATAAATCAAACTTGTTTGGCTGATAAAGTTATTTACTTTCGTATGCTTTAAAGTAACAATCCAAGTCTTCAAAAACAAAATTAAAAGTTTTTGTTTTGATTTGAAAATTTAATGTATTTATATATAGGTCAATATATAATTCTCTAATTATTCATCTAAAATTTATATTGTTTGTTATATTTACTTCGGAGTTAATCTTAAAAGACTTAAAACTAAGTTCGACTGATCAGTTACAGTTGAAAAAGATATTTTTAAATGAAATTGAAAAGTATTTTTGAAAAATTTAGAAATATATTAATAGCGTAAATAATTTTCTTTTCGAAATTAAAAATGAACTTTTATTATAAACAAATCTTCTTCAACGTTATAATATTATTTTATCTTTTGGTTTAATTTTTTTAAGCGTTTACTAAATTTAACTGAAGAAAAACAGTTTAATTTGAGAAGTATCAAAATATTTTTTGATTTGATTAAACTAAAATATTTTGTTATTGAAAAACAATAATCTTGGCATTATTATTTTAATATTTTAGAAGTTTTAATTTCAAACTTTGCTAACTGGTAAATTAATTAAAGTTTCTAGAAAATTTAGATAAATGACTTGAATTTTTTGAAAACATCTCTTTGTGTAAATTTCATTAAAGTCAAAACTTTGTATAATAATTTCCGATGACAGTGAAACTACTCTAAAAATTTTCTGATTACCCACAAACACAAGACTTTACTTTCATTTTAATACTAGATTAAACTTCGATTATAAACGGGTAAAGCTCCTTTTGCTCCCTAGTGCAAATTTGAAAACTGATGAAACATCAGTTTAACAAAAGTCATAATGACGAACCAAACTTGTTTCGTAAACTTTATTATAAATCACAATTTTATTGAAAGCTAAATACTCATTTTTATAAATTTTCTAAAATTTATTAGAATTTGAAATTTTTCCATCAACTTAGATATAATGTTTAATGTTAAACAAGAGATGAAAAATGTAATTTTATGATTTTTCTTTAAAAAGAACTGTTTCTAATTTTGATACAATAAGTTCAACTAAAAGTAACAAAAATCTAACTTCTACTTTTTTCAAACTAAAATATCTTGTTGGTCAACAAACAAACAACTTGACTAAGATGTTATAAATGTAGTAATTTGGAATGAATAACCTCTAGTGAAAGTTATCGTTTAAGTTTGCTAACTGGTAAATTAATTGTTAACAAAAACTCTTTAGATCAAAACAACGTGATTTGATATAGATAAGACTCAATCGCTTTCACCTTCTAAATTATTCCCTAATTTACAATTACTTGGCAAACTGGACAACTCAAGCTTTATTAAATCGTTATCTTTAGAGTTTTTTAAAAGTCATCATATTGTGAAACAAATTATCAATGATAGTTTGCCAAACGATACTTTAAATGTTTATAATCAATCATTAAATGAGACTAACTTGCATTTATTGGCGTCGTCATAACCTTACAGCTTTTAGCCTGCTATATCCTTTAGCCTGTTGTATCTCATTGTAAAAGAAAATTACTTTAAAAGTTTTTATCATGTGGTTTTGCTTTTTCAAAAGTCATAATTTTTGAGACAACTTTTCAATGACAGTGAAACTAGTCTAAACAAATTTACCAACAAATTCCATATGTTAGTTACATGTTATTAAAAGAGTAGACTGGAGCTTGGTAGAAACAGCATACTATATTTGATTCTGGAAATTGTTTGGCAACTGATTATATATCAGTTTTACAAATCACAACACTAATAAGGACAATTATAATGAAATTCATAAAAAGATAAGATAGATGTCATTCAGAAAAATGGATAGTTTTTACAGAATTTAAACTTTAGTGTTTTGTTAAATAAGATTAAAAGTAAAATGTTTCTCAAACATGTTTAAATTACCCACAAACGCTAGATACTGGTTACATGTTAAGTGTAGAGTACACTAAAAGGAATGTGAATCATATTCCTTATCATCTCTTTCAAAAAAATATTTTGACAGCTGGTGAAATACCAGTTAAAAAACTCTTTGTCATAAATCAAACTTGTTTGGCTGATAAAGTTATTTACTCTCGTATGTTTTAAAGAGACAATCCAAGTCTTCACAAACAAAATTAAAAGTTTTTGTTTTGATTTAGGATGGTAATGTATTTGTATACAGGTAAATAACTAATTCTCTTATTTTTATTTTAACATTTTTTTGCTTTATAGGTTTACTTCGGAGTCAACAAAAAAATTATTAAAAAATAAATTTGACTGATCAGTTAGAGTTTAAAAAGATATTTTTAAATGAATTTGAAAAAGAATTTTTGAAAATTTCAAATATTTATTAATAACGTAAATCATTTCATTTTTGAAGTTAAAAATGAACTTAAAATATAAACATTTTTTCAAGATTCTAATAATATTTTATCTTATGGTTTTGATTTTTTTTAACATTCTGCTAATTTTAACTGAAATAAAACAATTTAGTTTATGAAGTATCAGAACAACTTTTAATTCTATCATGTGAAAGATTGTGCTTTTGAAAAATAAGAAACTTGTCAAACATTTTTCTAATTTAGTAACTTGGAATTAAAATTCCGAAATAAAAGTTGATTTTCAAACTCTGCTAACTAGAGGATTGAGCTAATACTAGTAAATTGAATATATTTATTGACCCATTAGATTAAAGTAACCTAATTTTTAACTTTATCATGATTTAACAGCATTTACTTGCAAACATTTACTGTTGCTTAATTTTACATCAAACCTTAGTATTTATTAAAGAAGTTTTTTGCTTACAGTTTTAAAAAGAATCATATTTTGTAGAGTAATTTCTAAAGACAGTGAAACTAATCTGAATTGTTTTTTTTACCTACAAACGAAAGACCTTAATTTCATTTTAATAACAGATTAAACAAATGAATATTGGATCTCATTTTATCTGGTAGGGTTATCAAGCAATTTTGACAACTGATGAAATATTAGATTAGCAAAAATCATAATGACAAATCAAACTTTTTTTGTAGACTGAAAGCTAAAATCTTTTTCTATAATTTTTCCAACATTTGCTAAATTTTTTATGAAATTTCATGAAACTAAAAACAAACTTAATCCTTAAACAAACGATCGAAAATCTAGTTTTATGATTTTTTCTTTAAAAAGAAACTTTTATTATTTTATTGTAAGAAGTTAATTTATAAATCTACCATTTTTTAACTTTTATTTCTTATCAAAAAAAAGTATTTAGTTAGTCAACAAACAAATAGTTTGGCTGATATTTTATTAATCCAAAAACTTGGAATTAATAATAATCAATGAAAGTTATCTTGTAATTTTGCCAACTAGTACTTGTTTATTTCAACTCTCTATATCAAAATAACGTGATTTGATCATAATTAAGACTCAACAGCTATTATCCTGTAAAAATTTATCCTAATTTACAATTACTTGACAACCTGGAATGTTCTATGACGTCGCTTTCTCGATATTTTTGAAAAGTCCTCTTTTTTTGAAACAACTTTTTAATGACTGTTAATTTCTTCGACAAAAAAATTACTTACCCACAAACGCAAGATAAAAATTACTTTTTATTAAACGAGTACAGTGCGAATATTGTGAAAGCTAATCATACTTCAGTTTTCTTCCCGATATTTTGGAAACTGATTATATATCAGTTAATTTAATACAAGATTAGTAAGAATGTTTACAATAAAAATCCTTGAAAATGATAAATAAAAATTGAGGTCTTCTTGAATAATGTTAATTTAAACAGAAATATTTTGATTATAACTAATAAGTTTTATATATGATCATTAAGTAATAATTCAAGTATTTTATATATCAATTTTTAGAATAATTATTATTAGTTAAGTCGGTTGCATGTTAAGTTGAAAGTACACCAAAGTACTCTTATATCGTATCTCTCAGCATTTAAAAACAGATTTTGACAATTGATGAAATATCAGTTTAAAAACTTCTTTATCACGAATCAAATCTTTTTTGCTGATAAAATTTTTTAGTTTCGTCATTTTCTAAAGTAACAGTTCAAGTCTTCAATACTAAAAATTAAAAGTTTTTCTTTTTATTTAAGATTGTAATAAATTTATATACCGGTAATTATCTAGCTGTCTAATTATCAACCTAAAATGTTTTTTATTCGATAATTTTACGTCGGAGTCAATGTTAAAATATTTAAAAAACAAATTTGACTGATCAGTTACAATTGAAAAAGATATTTTTAAATGAAGTTGAAAAAGATTTTTGGAAATTTTCAAATATTTGTTAATAACGTAAATATTTTTCTTTTTGAATTTAAAAAAGAATTTTGTTTATAAAAATACCTTTTTTCAACATTTTAATAATATTTTATCTTTTGGTTTTGATTTTTGTTGAGCGGTTACTAATTTTAGCTGAAATAAAACTTTTTAAATCAGGAAAAGTCAAAAGATTTTTTAATTTTTTTTTGAAATAAAACAATTTGTTATTATAATCAAGAAACTTGGCTAAAATTATATATATTAGTTAGTTTGAATTAATAATGTGAAATGAAAGTTGACTTTCAAGCTTTGCTATCTGGTAAATTACTCAAACTTTTAAGAAAAAATAAAAACAAATGACTTGATTTTTTTGAAAACATTTCTTTTTTTAATTTTGTTAAAAGTCATAACTTCATAGAAAAATTTCCGAATAAAGTGAAACTACTCTAAAAATTTTCTGATTACCCACAAACACAAGACTTTAGTTTCATTTTAATAATAGATTAATCTCCGAATTGGAACATGGAAAAGCTCCTTTAGCTCCCTAGTAATTTTTGTAACTGATGAAATATCAGTTTAATAAAGTTCATAATGACAATTCAAACTTGTTTCGTAAAGTTTATTATAAAGATATTTTTACTGAAAGCTAAATGCTCATTTCTACAATTTTTGTAAATTTTATTAGCATTTAAAATTTTCCTGTCCAACTTATAATTAAAACTTTAAAAAAAATAAACAGATGAAAAATATTATTTTATAACTTTTCTTAAAAAGTGATTTTTCTAAATTATATAAAGTAGGTTAATATAGAAAGACACAAAAAGTTAATTTGTAATTTTATCGAAATAAGATCTTAATCAACAAACAACAAATTTGGCTGATATTTTATGAATGCAGAAATTTTGAATTAACATTGAGTTAATTTAAACAGAATTATTATTATAATAGCAAATAAGTTTTAGTTATACTTGTAGAGTAATAATTCATGTGTTTTATTTGTTGATTTTTAGATGAAGTAGTCAATAAATATTATTTTACCTATAAACTAAACTGCAAATACTTACAAATACTTTAATATTTCTAAATGTATTATTTTGAATTTAAAATTGTTCAATGAAAATTATCTTTTAAGTTTGCCAGCTGATACTTTAATTGTTTAAAGTTAATCACTAAATGAAACTAACCTGCATTTATTGGCGTCGTCATAACCTTACAGCTTTTAGCCTGCTATATCTCATTTAAAAAAAAATTACTTTAAAAGTTTTTGTCATTTGGGTTTGCTCATTTAAAAGTCATAATTTTTTAGAAAACTTTTCAATGATAGTGAAACTAGTCTAAACAAATTTACCAACAAAATCAAGAGTTAGTTACTTGATATTAAAGTATTACACTGCAAACAATAGTAGAAACAACATAATGCTATCTTTTTTTCGAAACTATTTGGCGCTACGCCTTATTTATTAGTCTTACTTATCATAGTATTATTCAACATAGCTTTAATTAAAACTTAAAAGGATAAATTAACAAAGAGATCATTCAAGAAAATTGAAAATTAATACAGAATTTAATATTTAGTTTTTGGTTAATTAAGATACAAAGCGTTTATTTTCTTCTCAAAGATGTTTAAATTACCCACAAACGCTAGATACTGGTGGCATGTTAAATTTAGAGTACACTAAAAGGAATGTTGATCATAATCCTTATCTTCTCTTTCAAAAAAATATTTTGACAGCTGGTGAAATACCAGTTAAAAAAACTCCTTGTCATAAATCAAACTTGTTTGGCTGATAAAGTTATTTACTTTCGTATGCTTTAAAGTAACATTCCAAGTCTTCAAAAACAAAATTAAAAGTTTTTGTTTTGATTTAAAATTGTAATTTATTTATATACAGGTCAATATATAATTCTCTAATTATTCATCTAAAATTTTATTTGTTTCATAAATTTACTTCGGAGTTAATCTTAAAAGACTTAAAACTAAGTTTGACTGATCAGTTACAGTTGAAAAAGATATTTTTAAATGAAATTGAAAAGTATTTTTGAATATTTAAAAAATTTATTAATAACGTAAATAATTTTATTTTCGAAATTAAAAATGAACTTTTATTATAAACAAATCTTCTTCAACGTTATAATATTATTTTATATTTTGGTTTAATTTTTTAAGCGCTTACTAAATTTAACTACGGAAAAACAGTTTAATTTGAGAAGTATCAAAATATTTTTTAATTTTATTAAACTAAAATATTTTGTTATTGAAAAACAATAATCTTGGCATTATATTTTTATTATTTTAGAAGCTTTAATTTCAAACTTTGCTAACTGGTAAATCAATTAAAGTTGTTAGGAATTTTAAATAAATGACTTGAATTTTGTGAAGACATCTCTTTGTTTAAATTTCATCAAAGTCAAAACTTTTTAGAATAATTTCCGATAACAGTGAAACTACTCTAAAATTTTTCTGATTACCCACAAACACAAGACTTTAGTTTCATTTTAATACTAGATTAAACTTTGATTATAAACGGGTAAAGATGCTTTAGTTCCCTAGTGCAAATTTGAAAACTGATGAAACATCAGTTTAACAAAAGTCATAATGTGCAACCAAACTTGTTTCGTAAACTTTATTATAAACGATATTTTTGCTAAAAGCTAAAAACTATTTTTGTAAATTTTCTGAAATTTATTAGAATTTAATATTTTTCACAAACTTTGAAATAATCTTTAATCTTAACAAGAGATAAAATTTTTATTATGACTTTTCTTTTGAACGGGCCTTTTCTAATTTTAATACAATAAAACTAGCAAATTAATAAAACTAGCAAATACTAGTAAATTGAATATATTTATTAACTTATTAGATTAAAGTAACCTATTTTGTAACTTTATCATGATTTAACAGCATTTACTTGCAAACATTTACTGTTGCTTAATTTTAGTTCAAACCTTATCATTTATTAAGGAGGCTTTTTGCTTAAAGTTTTAAACAGAATCATATTTTGTAGTTCAATTTCTAAAGACAGTAAAACTAATCCGAATTATTTTTGGTACCTAAAAACGTAAGACTTTACTTTCATTTTAATAACAGAATAAACAAATGAATGTTGAATTTCATTTTATCTTGTAGGGTTATCGAGCAATTTGGACAACTGATGAAAAATTAGTTTAGCAAAAATCATAATGACAAAGCAAACTTTTTTGCAGACTGAAAGCTAAAATCTATTTCTATAATTTTTCCAACATTTACGAAAGTTTTTATGAAATTTCATGAAACTAAAAACAAACTTAATCTTAAACAAACGATCGAAAATCTAATTTTATGATTTTTTCTTTAAATAGAAACTTTTTCTATTTAATTGTAATAAGTTTATTTTGTAAATCAACAAATTTTTAACTTTTATTTCTTATCATAATAAAATATTTAGTTAGTCAACAAACAAAAAATTTGGCTGATATTTTATGAATGCAGGAATTTTGAATTAATCAATGAAAGTTATCTTATAATTTGTCAACTAGTACTTGTTTATAAAAACTCTCTATATCAAAATAACGTGATTTGATCGTAATTAAGACTCAACAGCTATTATCCTGTAAAAATTTATCCTAATTTACATTTACTTGACAACCTGGAATGTTCTATGACGTCGCTTTCTTTATATTTTTGAAAAGTCATCATTTTTTGAAACAACTTTTTAATGACTGTTAATTTCTCTGACATAAAAATTAGTTACCCACAAACGCAAGATGAAAATTACTTTTTATTAAACGAGTACAATGCTAATATTGTGAAAGCTAAACATACTTCAGTTTTCTTCCCGATATTTTGGACAACTGATTATATATCAGTTAATTTTGACATAAGATTAGTAAGAATGTTTACAATAAAAATTCTTGAAAAAGATAAATTAACATTGAGGTCTTCTTGAATAATGTTAATTTAAACAGAAATATTTTCATAATAACAAATAAGTTTTATTAATGCTTGTAGAGTAATAATTCATGTGTTTTATTTGTTGATTTTTAGATGAAATAGTCAATAAATATTATTTTAGCTATAAACTAAACTGTAAAAACTTACAAATATTATAATATTTCTAAATGTATTATTTTAAATTTAAAATTGTTCAATAAAAGTTATCTTTTAAGTTTGCCAGCTGATGATTTAATTGTTTAAAGTTGATCATTAAATGAAACTAACCTGAATTTATTGGTGTCGTCATAACCTAATAGCTTTTAGCCTGTTATATCTCATTGTAAAAAAATTACTTACTTAAAGTTTTTGTCATGTGGTTTTGCTCATTTAAAAGTCGTATTTTTTTAGACAACTATTCAATGATAGTGAAAGTAGTTTAAACAAATTTACCAACAAACTCAAGAGTTAGTTACTTGATATTAAACTAATACACTGCAAAAAATAGTGGAAACAACATAATACTATCATTCTCTCAAAACTATTTGGCGCTACACATTATTTATTAGTCTTACTTATCATAGTATTAATCAACATCGCTTTAATTAAAACTTAAAAGGATAAATTAACAAAAAGATCATTCAAGAAAATTGAAAATTTATACAGAATTTAACATTTAATTTTTGGTTAATTAAGATACAAAGCGTCTATTTTCTTCTAAAAAATGTTTAAATTACCCACAAACGCTAGATACTGGTGACATGTTAATGTTAGAGTACACTAAAAGGAATGTGGATCATAATCCTTCCATATGAATTCTAGAAAATATTTTGACAGCTGGTGAAATACCAGTTTAAAAAACTCTTTGTCATGAATCAAACTTGTTTGGCTGATAAAGTTATTTACTTTTGTATGTTTTAAAGTAACAATCCAAGTCTTTAAAAACAAAATTAAAAGTTTTTGTTTTGATTTAAAATTGTAATGTTTTTATATATAGGCCAATATATAATTCTCTAATTATTAATTTAACATTTTTTTGCTTTATAGGTTTACTTCGGAGTCAACGTAAAAATTATTAAAAAATAGATTTGACTGATCAGTTAGAATTTAAATAGATATTTTTAAATGAGTTTGAAAAGTATTTTTGAAAATTTAAAATATTTATTAATAACGTAAATCATTTCATTTTTGAAGTTAACAATGAACTTAAAATATAAACATTTTTTTCAAGATTCTAATAATATTTTATCCTATGGTTTTGATTTTTTTTAACATTCTGCTAATTTTAACTGAAATAAAACAATTTAGTTTATGAAGTATCAGAACAACTTTTAATTTTATCATGTGAAAAATTGTGCTTTTGAAAAACAAGAAACTTGTCAAACATTTTTCTAATTTAGTAACTTGGAATTAAAGTTGTGAAATAAAAGTTGATTTTCAAACTCTGCTAACTAGTAAACTGAATATATTTATTAACCCATTAGATCAAAGTAACCTATTTTTTAACTTTATCATGATTTAACAGCATTTACTTGTAAACACTTACTGTTGCTTAATTTTAGTTCAAACCTTAGCATTTATTAAGGAGGCTTTTTGCTTAAATTTTAAAAAGAATCATATTTTGTAGAGTAATTTCTAAAGACAGTAAAACTAATCCGAATTATTTTGTTACCTAAAAACGTAAGACTTTACTTTCATTTTAATAACAGATTAAACAAATGAATGTTGGATTTTATTTTATCTGGTAGGGTTATCAAGCAATTTTGACAACTGATGTAGTATAAATTTAGCAAAAATCATAATGACAAATCAAACTTTTTTTGCAGACTGAAAGCTAAAATCTATTTCAATAATTTTTTCAACTTTTCCTAATTTTTTATGAAATTTCAGGAAACTAAAAACAAACTTTATCCCTAAACAATCGATCTAATATCTAATTTTATGATTTTTTCTTTAAATAGAGAATTTTTCTATTTGATTGTAATAAGTTAATTTTTAAATCAACAATTTTTAACTTTTATTTCTTATCACAATAGAATATTTAGTTAGTAACAAACAACAAATTTGGCTAATATTTTATGAATCCAAAAACTTGGAATTAACAATAATCAAAAAAAGTTATCTTGTAATTTTGCCGGCTATTACTTGTTTATAAAAACTCTCTATATCAAAATAACGTGATTTGATTATAATTAAGACTCAACAGCTATTATCCTGTAAAAATTTATCCTAATTTACAATTACTTGACAACCTGGAATGTTCTATGACGTCGCTTTCTTTATATTTTTGAAAAGTCATCATTTTTTGAAACAACTTTTTAATGACTGTTAATTTCTTCGACAAAAAAATTAGTTACCCACAAACACAAGATAAAAATTACTTTTTATTAAACCAGTAGAGTGCGATTATTGTGAAAGCTAAAATCAATTTTGTTTTCTTCCCGATATTTTGGACAACTGATTATATATCAGTTAACTTTAACATAAGATTAGTAAAAAAGTTTACAACAAAAATCCTTGAAAAAGATATATTAATGTTGAGGTCTTCTTGAATATTGTTAATTTAAACAGAAATATTTTGATAATAACAAATAAGTTTTAGTTATGCTTGTATAGTAATAATTCATGTGTTTTATTTGTTGATTTTTAGATGAAATAATTAATAAATATTATTTTAGCTATAAACTAAACTGCAAATACTTACAAATGCTATAATATTTTTAAATGTAGTAATTTAAATTTAAAATTGTTTAATGAAAGTTATCTTTTAAGTTTACCAACTGATACTTTAATTGTTTATAGTTAATCATTAAATTAAACTAACCTCCATTTATTAGCATCGTCATAACCTAACAGCTTTTAGCCTGTTATATCTCATTGTAAAAGAATATTAGTTTAAAAGTTTTTGTCATTTGGTTTGCTCATTTAAAAGTCGTATTTTTTGAGACAACTTTTCATTGATAGTAAAACTAGTTTAAACAAATTTACCTACAAACTCAAGAGTTAGTTACTTGATATTAAACTTAAAAACTGCAAAGTAGTAGAAACAACATAATGGTATCTGTTTCTCGAAACTATTTGGCGCTACTCGTTACTTATTAGTCTTACATATCATAGCATTAATTGCTAACTGGTAAATTAGTAAAAGTTTTTAGAAAACTTAAATAAATGACTTGAATTTTTTGAAGACATCTCTTTGTTTAAATTTCATTGAAGTCAAAACTTTTTATGATAACTTCCGGTGACAGTGAAACTACTCTAAAAATTTTCTGATTACCCACAAACACAAGACTTTAGTTTCATTTTAATAATTGATTAAACTATGATAATAACGGATAAAGCTCGGTTGTCTTCCTGATGCAAATTTGAAAACTGATGAAACATCAGTTTAACAAAATGACAAATCAAACTTGTTTCGTAAACTTTTTTATAAATCACATTATTATTGAAAGCTCATTATTATAAGCTCATCAATATGAAAGCTCATATTAACTCATTTTTATAAGTTTTCTAAAATTTATTAGAATTTGAAATTTTTCCGTCAACTTAGATATAATCTTTAATCTTAAACAAGAGATGAAAAATGTAATTTTATGATTTTTCTTTAAAGTGAACTTTTTCTAATTTTAATACAATAAGTTCAACTAAAAGTAACAAAAATCTAACTTCTACTTTTTTCAAACTAATATATCTTGTTGATCAACAAACAACCAACTTGACTAAGATGTTATAAATGTAGTAATTTGGAATGAATAACCTCTAATGAAAGTTATCGTTTAAGTTTGCTAACTGGTAAATTAATTGTTAACAAAAACTCTTTAGATCAAAACAACGTTATTTGATATAAATAAGATTCAATCGCTTTCACCTTCTAAATTGTTCCCTAATTTACAATTACTTGGCAAACTGGACAACTCAAGCTTTATTAAATCGTTATCTTTAGAGTTTTTTAAAAGTCATCATATTGTGAAACAAATTATCAATGACAGTTTGCCAAACGATACTTTAAATGTTTATAATTAATCATTAAATGAGACTAACTTGCATTTATTGGCGTCGTCATAACCTAACAGCGTTTAGCCTGCTATATCCTTTAGCCTGTTGTATCTCATTGTAAAAAAAATTACTTAAAGTTTTTGTCAGTTGGTTTTGCTCATATAAAAGTTGTATCTTTTGAGACAACTTTTCAATGACAGTGAAACTAGTCTAAACAAATTTACCAACAAATTCCATACGTTAGTTACTTGTTATTAAAAGAGTAGACTGGAGCTTGGTAGAAACAGCATACTTTATTTGATTCTGGAAATTGTTTGGCAACTGATTATATATCAGTTTTACAAATCACAACACTAATAAGGACAATTATAATAAATTTCATAAAAAGATAAGATAGATGTCATTTAGAAAAATGAATAGTTTTTACAGAATTTAAACTTTAGTGTTTTGTTAAATAAGATTAAAAGTCAAATGTTTCTCAAACATGTTTAAATTACCCACAAATGCTAGATACTGGTTACATGTTAAGTGTAGAGTACAATAAAGGAATGTGGCTCAAATAATTTTTTATTCTAATTATCCAAAATATTTTGACAGCTGGTGAAAAACCAGTTTAAAAAACTCCTTGTCATAAATCAAACTTGTTTGGCTGATAAAGTTATTTACTTTCGTATGTTTTAAACTAACAATCCAAGTCTTCAAAAACAAAATTAAAAGTTTTTTGTTTTGATTTAGGATGGTAATGTATTTGTATACAGGTAAATAACTAATTCTCTTATTTTTATTTTAACATTTTTTTGCTTTATAGGTTTACTTCGGAGTCAACATAAAAATTATTAAAAAATAAATTTGACTGATCAGTTAGAATTTAAAAAGATACTTTTAAATGAATTTGAAAAGTATTTTTGAAAATTTCATATATTTATTAATAACGTAAATAATTTCATTTTTCAAGTTAAAAATGAACTTAAAATATAAACATTTTTTCAATATTCTAATAATATTTTATCTTATGGTTTGGATTTTTTTTAACATTCTGCTAATTTTAACTGAAATAAAACAGTTTAGTTTATGAAGTATCAGAACAAATTTTAATTTCATCATGTGAAAAATTGTGCTTTTGAAAAACAAGAAACTTGTCAAACATTTTTCTAATTTAGTAACTTGGAATTAAAATTGTGAAATAAAAGTTGATTTTCAAACTTTGCTAACTATTAAATTGAATATATTTATTAACCCATTAGATCAAAGTAACCTATTTTTAGCTTTACAATGATTTAACAGCTTTTACTTGTACACTTTTACTGTTGATTAATTTTACTTCAAACCTTAGTTTTATTAATGAGTCTTTTTGCTTAAAGTTTAAAAAGAATCATATTTTGTAGTTCAATTTCTAAAGACAGTGAAACTAATCTGAATTGTTTTTGGTACCTACAAACGAAAGACTTTACTTTCATTTTAATAACAGATTAAACAAACGAATGTTGGATTTCATTTTATCTGGTGGGGTTATCAAGCAATTTTGACAACTGATGAAATATTAGTTTGGCAAACATCATAATGACAAACCAAACTTTTTTTGTAGACTGAAAACTAAAATCTATTTCTATAATTTTTCCAACATTTCCTAATTTTTTATGAAATTTCATGAAATTAAAAACAAACTTAATCCTTAAACAAACGATCGAAAATCTAATTTTATGATTTTTTCTTTAAATAGAAACTTTTCTTATTTGATTGTAAGAAGTTAATTTTTAAATCAACAATTTTTAACTTTTATTTCTTATCACAATAGAATATTTAGTTAGTAAACAAACAACAAATTTGGTTGATATTTTATGAATGCAGAAATTTTGAATTAACAATAATCAAAAAAAGTTATCTCATAATTTTGCCAACTAGTACTTGTTTATAAAAACTCTCTATATCAAAATAACGTGATTTGATCATAATTAAGACTCAACAGCTATTATCCTGTAAAAATTTATCCTAATTTACAATTACTTGACAACCTGGAATGTTCTATGACGTCGCTTTCTTGATATTTTTGAAAAGTCATCATTTTTTGAAACAACTTTTTAATGACTGTTAATTTCTTTGACAAAAAAATTAGTTACCCATAAACACAAGATAATAATTACTTTTTATTAAGCGAGTACAGTGCGAGAATAATGAAAACTAAACACACTTCAGTTTTCTTCCCGATATTTTGGACAACTGATTATATATCAGTTAATTTTAACATAAGATTAGTAGGAAAGTTTACAATAAAAATCCTTGAAAAAGATAAATTAATATTGTGGTCTTCTTGAATAATGTTAATTTAAACAGAAATATTTTGATTATAACTAATAAGTTTTAGTCATGATCAAATAGTAATAATTCAAGTAAATTACTTGTTAATATTTAGAATAAATAATTATAATTATCAGTTAAGTCGGTTGCATGTTAAGTTGAAAGTACACCAAAGTACTCTTATATTGTATCCCTCAGCATTTAAAAACGGATTTTGACAATTGATGAAATATCAGTTTAAAAACTTCTTTGTCACGAATCAAATTTTGTTTTGCTGATGAAATTTTTTAGTTTCTTTATTTTCAGTAACAGTTCAAGTCTTCAAAACTAAAATCTAAAAGTTTTTCTTTTTGTTTAAGATTGTAATTTATTTATATACAAGTAGTTATCTAATTGTCTAATTATCAATCTAAAATGTTTTTGTTCGATAATTTTACGTCGGAGTCAATGTTGAATTATTTAAAAAACAAATTTGACTGATCAGTTACAATTGAAAAAGATATTTTCAAATGAAGTTGAAAAAGATTCTGAAAATTTATGGAAATGTTCAAATATTTGTTAATAACGTAAATATTTTTATTTGAATTTAAAAAAGAATTTTTCTTATAAAAATACATTTATTCAAATTTTAATAATATTTTATCTTTTGGTTTTGATTTTTGTTGAGCGCTTACTAATTTTAGCTAAAATAAAACGTTTTAAATCATGAAAAGTTAAAAGATTTTTTAATTTTTTTTTGAAATAAAACAATTTGTTATTATAAACAAGAAACTTGGCTAAAAATATATATATTAGTAGCTTGGAATTAATAATGTGGAATGAAAGTTGACTTTCAAACTTTGCTATCTGGTAAAATACTCAACATTTTAAGTAAAATAAAAACAAATAGCTTGAAATTTTTTGTAAAACATCTCTTTGTTTAAATTTGATAAAAGTCATAACTTCATAGAAAAATTTCCGAATAAAGTGAAACTACTCTAAAATTTTTCTGATTACCCACAAACACAAGACTTTAGTTTCATTTTAATAATAGATTAATCTTCAATGTGAACAGGGAAATCTTATTTAACACCAGTGTATATTTTTGTAACTGATGAAATATCAGTTTAATGAAGTTCATAATGACAAATCAAACTTGTTTCGTAAAGTTTAATATAAATGATATTGTTACTGAAAGCTAAATACTCATTTTTATAATTTTTGTAAATTTTATTAGCATTTAATATTTTCCTATCCAACTTATAATAAAACTTTAAAAATAAAAAAAAGATAAAAAATATTTTTTTATAATTTTTCTTAAAAAGTGATTTTTATAAATTATATAAAATAGGTTAATATAGAAAGACACAAAAACTTATATTTTAATTTTATCGAACTAAGACGTTAATCAACAAACAATAAATTTGGCTGATATTTTATGAATGAAGAAATTTTAAATTAACAATAATCAATGAAAGTTATCATTTAAGTTTTCCAACTAGTACTTGTTTATAAAAACTCTTTAGATCAAACTAATCTGCTTTGATTATAATTAAGACTCAATAACGTTTATCCTGTAAAATGTTCCCTTAATTACAATTACTAGACCACCTTAAATAATTTATGACGTCGTTTTGTTTAGAATTTTTCAAAAGTTATCATTTTAGAAACAGATTTTGAAGACAGTTAGTTTTATCTGATAAAAATTTGGTTGCCCACAAATACGAGATAACAAATTCCTTATATTAAACGAGTACAGTGCGAATATAATGATTTCTAGACACATCCCTGTTTTCTTTCCGATATTTTGGAAACTGATTACATATCAGTTAATTTTAACATAAGATTAGTAAGAATGTTTAAAATAAAAATTCTTGAAAAAGATAAATAAAAAATGAGGTCTTCATGAATATTGTTAATTTAAACAGAAATATTTTGATAATAACAAATAAATTTTAGTTATGCTTGTAGAGTAATAATTCATGTGTTTTATTTGTTGAGTTTTATATGAAATAATTAATAAATATTATTTTAGCTATAAAATAAACTGAATATACTTACAAAGACTATAATATTATTAAATTTATTATTTTGAATTTAAAATTGTTCAATGAAAGTTATATTTTTAGTTTGCCAACTGATACTTTAATTGTTTATAGTTAATCATTAAATTAAACTAACCTGCATTTATTGGCGTCGTCATAACCTTACAGCTTTTAGCCTGCCATATGTCATTGTAAAAGAACATTACTTTAAAGGTTTTTGTCATTTTGGTTTGCTCATTTAAAAGTCGTTTTTATTGAGACAACTTTTCATTGATAGTAAAACTAGTCTAAACAAATTTACCAACAAAATCAAGAGTTACTTACTTGATATTAAACTAGTACACTGCAAAAAATAGTAGAAACAACAATATGCTATCTTTTTCTTGAAAGTATTTGGTGCTACACATTATTTATTAGTCTTACATATTATAGTATTAATCAACATTGCTTTAATTAAAACTTAAAAGGATAAATTAACAAAGAGATCATTCAAGAAAATTGAAAATTTATACAGAATTTAACATTTAATTTTTGGTTAACTAAGATTAAAAGCGTCTATTTTCTTCTCAAAAATGTTTAAATTACCCACAAACGCTAGATATTGGTTACATGTTAAGTTTAGAGTACACTAAAAGGAATGTGGATCATAATCCTTCTTTATAAATTTACAAAATATTTTGACAGCTGGTGAAATACCAGTTTAGAAAACTCTTTGTCATAAACCAAAATTGTTTGGCTGATAAAGTTATTTACTCTCGTATGTTTTAAAATAACAATCCAAGTCTTCAAAAACAAAATTAAAAGTTATTGTTTTGATTTAAAATTGTAATGTATTTATATATAGGTCAATATATAATTCTTTAATTATTCATCTAAAATTTTATTTGTTTGATAAATTTACTTAGGAGTTACTCTTAAAAGACTTAAAACTATGTTTGATTGATCAGTTACAGTTGAAAAATATATTTTTAAATGAAGTTTAAAAGTATTTTTGATTATTTTAAATATTTATTAATAACCTAAATAATTTTCTTTTCGAAATTAAAAATGAACTTTTATTATAAACAAATCTTCTTCAACGTTATAATATTATTCTATCTTTTGGTTTAATTTTTTTAAGCGCTTACTAAATTTAACTGAAGAAAAACAGTTTAATTTGAGAAGTATCAAAATTTTTTTTATTTTATTAAACTAAAATATTTTATTATTGAAAAACAATAATCTTGGCATCATATTTTTATTATTTTAGCAGCTTTTATTTCAAAGTTTGCTAACTGGTAAATTAATAAAAGTTTTTAGAAAACTTAAATAAATGACTTGAATTTTTTGAAAACATTTCTTTGTTTAAATTTCATTAAAGTCAAAACTTTTTATAATAATTTCCGATGGCAGTGAAACTACTCTAAAAATTTTTCCGACTACCCACAAACGCAAGACTTTAGTTTCATTTTAATACTGGATTAAACTTCGACTAAAAACGGGTAAAGCTCCTTTAGCTCCCTAGTACAAATTTGAAAACTGATGAAACATCAGTTTAACAAAAGTCATAATGATGAACCAAACTTGTTTCGTAAACTTTATTATAAACGATTATAAACGATATTTTTGCTAAAAGCTAAAAACAATTTTTGTAAATTTTCTGAAGTTTATTAGAATTTAAAATTTTTCACAAACTTTGAAATAATCTTTAACCTTATCAAGAGATAAAATTTTTTTATGACTTTTCTTTTGAACGAGCCTTTTCTAATTTTAATACAATAAAACTAGCAAATTAATAAAACTAGCAAATACTAGTAAATTGAATATATTTATTAACCCATTATAATAAAGTAACCTATTTTGTAACCTTATCATGATTTAACAGCATTTACTTGCAAACATTTACTGTTGCTTAATTTTAGTTCAAACCTTATCATTTATTAAGAAGGCTTTTAGCTTAAAGTTTAAAAAGAATCATATTTTGTAGTTCAATTTCTAAAGACAGTGAAACTAATCTGAATTGTTTTTGGTACCTACAAACGAAAGACTTTACTTTCATTTTAATAACAGAATAAACAAATGAATGTTGGATTTCATATTATCTTGTAGGGTTATCAAGCAATTTTGACAACTGATGAAATATTAGTCTAGCAAACATCATAATGACAAACCAAACTTTTTTGTAGACTGAAAGATAAAATCTATTTCTATATTTTTTCCAACATTTCCTAATTTTTTATGAAATTTCATGAAACTAAAAACAAACTTAATCCTTAAGCAAACGATTGAAAATCTAGTTTTATGATTTTTTCTTTAAATAGAAACTTTTCCTATTTGATTGTAAGAAGTTAATTTATAAATCAACAAATTTTTATCTTTGATTTCTTATCACAATATAATATTTTGTTAATCAACAAACAAACAGTTTGGCTGATATATTATGAATCAAAAAACTTGGAATTAATAATAATCAATGAAAGTTATCTTATAATTTTGCCAACTAGTACTTGTTTATAAAAACTCTCTATATCAAAATAACGTGATTTGATCATAATTAAGATTCAACAGCTATTATTCTGTAAAAATTTATCCTAATTTACAATTACTTGACAACCTGGAATGTTCTATGACGTCGCTTTCTCGATATTTTTGAAAAGTCCTCTTTTTTTGAAACAACTTTTTAATGACTGTTAATTTCTTCGACAAAAATATTAGTTACCCACAAACGCAAGATTAAAATTACGTTTTATTAAACGAGTACAGTGCGAATATTGTGAAAGCTAATCATACTTCAGTTTTCTTCCCGATATTTTGGAAACTGATTATATATCAGTTAATTTTAACATAAGATTAGTAAGAAAGTTTACAATAAAAATCCTTGAAAAAGAAAAAATAATATTGAGGTCTTCTTGAATATTGTTAATTTAAACAGAAATATTATAATTATAACAAATAAGTTTTATTTATGATCATCAAGTAATAATTCAAGTAACTTATTTATTAATATTTAGAATAATTAATAATTATTATTAGTTAAGTCGGTTGCATGTTAAGTTGAAAGTACACCAAAGTATTCTTATATTGTATCCCTCAGTATTTAAAAATGGATTTTGACAATTGATGAAATATCAGTTTAAAAACTTCTTTGTCACGAATCAAATTTTGTTTTGCTGATAAAATTTTTTTGTTTCGTCATTTTCTAAAGTAACAGTTCAAGTCTTCAAAACTAAAATTTAAAAGTTTTTCTTTTTATTTAAGATTGAAATACATTTATATACAAGTAATTATCTAACTGTGTAATTATTAATCTAAAATGTTTTTTGTTCTATAATTTTACATCGGAGTTAATGTTAAAATATTTAAAAAACAAATTTGACTGATCAGTTACAATTGAAAAAGAATTTTTTAAATGAAGTTGAAAAAGATTTTTGGAAATTTTCAAATATTTGTTGATAACGTAAATATTTTTCTTTTTGAATTTTAAAACGAATTTTTTTTTATAAAAATACATTTATTCAGCATTTTAATAATATTTTATCTTTTGGTTTTGATTTTGTTAACCGCTTACTAATTTTAACTAAAATAAAACATTTCAGATTAGGAAACATTACAAAAATTTTTTTTAATTTTATCGAAATAAAACAATTTGTTATTATAATCAAGAAACTTGGCTAAAATTATATATATTAGTAACTTGGAATTAATAATGTGAAATTACTTTCAAACATTGCTAAATGGTAAATTGCATAAATTGTTTATAGAAATGAAAATGAGTATCTTGATTTTGTAAAGACATCTCTTTGTTTAAATTTGACAAAAGTCATAACATTTTAGAACAATTTCCGAAAAAGTGAAAAATGTCTAAAAATTTTCTGATTACCCACAAACGCAAGACTTTAGCTTCATTTTAATACTAGATTAAACTTCGATTAAAAACGAGGAAAGATCCTTTAGCTCCCTAGTACAAATTTGAAAACTGATGAAACATCAGTTTAACAAAAGTTCATAATGACAAATCAAACGTCTTTCCTAAACTTTATTATAAACGATATTTTTACTGAAAGCTAAAAACTATTTTTTTAATTTTTCTAAAAATTATTAGAGTTTAAAATTTAGTTATCAACTGAAGTATAAACTTTAAACAAAACAAAAATAAGGATTTGAAAATATGAAATCCAAGTCTTCAAAAGAAAGTCTTTAATGTTTTTGCTTAGATTTAAAATGGTAATTTATTTATTTACAGGTAATTATCTAACTCTCTAACTATAAATCTAAAATTTTATTTGTTCGATAATTTTACTTTGGATTAATGTTAGAATATTTAAAAAACAAATTCGACTGATCAGTGTCAATTTAAAAATATATTTTCAAATGAAGTTGAAAAGTATATTTGAAAATTTCAAATATTTATTAATAACGTAAATCATTTCATCTTGAAGTTAAAAATGAACTTAAAATATAAACATTTTTTTCAAGATTTTATTAATATTTTATCTTATGGTTTTTTTTTTAACATTCTGCTAGTTTTAACTGAAATAAAACAATTTAGTTTATGAAGTATCAGAACAACTTTTAAATTTATCATGTGAAAAATTGTGCTTTTGAAAAACAAGAAGATGAGGAAAAATTTTATTAATTTTTTCAATTAGATAATTCAAAATATAATTTGACTTTCAAACTTTACTAACTGGTAAATTGAATATATTTTTAGCCCATTAGAAGAAAGTCTGCTTTTTTTATTAAAATTATCATGATTTAACAGCTTTTACCTGTAAATTTTTACTGTTGCCCAATTTTAATTGAAACCTTAGTATTTATTAAAGAGCCTTTTTGCTTAAGGTTATAAAAGAGTCATATTTTTTAGAGCAATTTCTGAAGACACTGAAACTGTTCTGAAATTTTGATGACTACCCACAAACCCAAGACATTACTTTCATTTTAATAACAGATTAAATCATTGAATGTTGGATTTCATTTTATCTGGTAGGGTTATCAAGTGATTTTGACAACTGATGAAATATTAGTTTAGCAAAAATCATAATGACAAACCAAACTTTTTTTGTAGACTGAAAGCTAAAATTTACAGTTATTGTGTCTGAAAAGAGCACCTCTCGCTAACACACATTCTCACAAATAATATCTATTAAGTTGGAAATACAGAAGCAAAAGATGTAACACATTAAATTTCGGTAGTCCTCTAAACATATTACAGTGGCCATTTACAGAGAATTGTAGTATTATTTATAAATAAGGGAAAACTCACAGCTTAGAAAAGGTAGTGTTGGCAATATTATAACGTTTCAACCTTTTCTTGAACAACGCGAGTGATTCTGACATGACAATGTCTAATGGCCGCTGGTTCCATGTACTAATTGTGAGGTATAAGAAAAATATTCATCTGATTAATGTACTAGGTGATATGGGCTTATTAAGATGTAATGTGTGTCTTCTGAGTTCGTATAAATTGAGGGAAGGACTAATGGAAAGGAAGTCATCAAACTGAAAGTCAGTTAAACTGTGGATAATTTTTAAAATATGAATTAAGTCGTATTCAACTCGTCGAATTTCCAAAGTATCTAAATTGAAGACGCTGAGACGATGTTTATAATTTTATAATTTATTATTTAAGTCTCCTGCATACCAATACAGTAAATGTTGCCTGAACAGATTCGATTTTTTTTGATATCATTAACTTGATATGGCATACATGCATTAACACAAGAATTGGACGTACGTGTAAGTTGAAAATATTGATAAAAAAGAATGGATCCTTAAGTCTACAGGTCTTTATAATAAGAAAGACAAGGTTGATTGATTTTGCCCCATTTAAAATCAGATGACAGAGTAATGCTGAGGCCTAGGACCGAAGATATTCGTTGAATAATAAATCCATTGATGGAGTATTGGTTCAAGCAATTTACAGCTGGTTTACGAGAGAAAGTTATAAGTACAGACTTTGTGGGCTGGAATCTCAGCTGCCAATTTGTAGACCAGTTTTCTACAGTTTATAGTGCAGTTTGAAGGATTACAAGATAATAGCTTGATCTCATCTGCATACACAAACACTCTGACATAATCTACTGTTAGTAGTGTTCGGATGAGGTCTTCGATGAAAATTAAAAAGAGAAGGGGACCGAGAACGGAACCCTGAGGAACACCAATAGTGATTTTACTAGAAGTAGATAAAGATCTTTCAACTCGAGTTTGTTGGATTCTACCTGATAGGTAATCTTCAATCCACCGTAAGATACAGCTGTTGATTTTTAAGTTTTTCAATACAGTAACGAGCTTAGTGTGTAGAACAGAATCAAACGCCTTAGCAAAATCGAGGTATATGATGTCACAAGGAGCTTCACTTTCATAATCGGCCGTAAGCTCATTAAGAGAAGTGAGATGTTGAGTCAGGAATGATCTCCGTTTCACAAAGCCATGTTGGACATCAGATATTAGATGATGCTCCATCAAATGACTGGTCATGTGATTGTTAATGATGTGTTATTGAGATCTGGAGATAACTGAAGTCAGCAAAACTGGTCTGTAGTTAAGTGCAATGTTTCTGGGACCCTTTTTATGAATTGGAGTAATAATAGCTTTCTTCCAAATTTGTGGAACTCTTCCTCCCCTAAGAGTCATATCAAGAGTAGCGATAGAGGTAGTAATAAAGAGGAAGAAGTTTTTCTTGAAAATAAAGCTGGGATCTGATCAGGGGTGTTGGAAGCTGAATATTTTAAAGAAGAAATAGCTTTAAATACCATATCGACCGTTATGTCAAGATCTACCATCTCAGAGACATTTGTAAGAACGCCGGAGTAGGAAAGAGAAGGAGTATTGCCATCATCGGTTATAAAAACGCTATTAAATTGATTGTTTAGCAACTCAGCTTTATTCTCTGGTTTCACCACAAGCTGGTCGCTGTTATCAAGGGAGGTAATTGCGATCTTCCTTTAAGTTTGTGATTTATGAAACCAAAAAACGTTTTTTTGATAGATGAAGATAAAACTGCAATTTCTCTTCCTAAAAAAATTATAAATAGATTTCTTGTACACTTTACAAATATCATTGTACAGAATATTGATTGAAGGGCCTGCTTTAGTTTGTTTGTATAGGAGCTTATTCAATTAATGTAAAATCCTGAAGTATTTTGGAAAATGTAGTTTTTTGTTGGCTCTATAAGAAGTATGAAAATTTCGATTGACTCTTTAACGATGTTAATAAACCTTGAGTAAATAGTATTGATGTCTTCGGAATAGTTGGAAACAGGAATCCAGTCAACATCTGATAGTAACTTGTTTTTAATATTATAATTTCCATAATAAAAATTTGGTTTGCTGAAAGTTTTAACATTCATGGAAAATTGGATCTCGAATTCAATCATGTTGTGATTACATGTCGGATCAAAAGGCTCTTTTAGATCAACGTAGATAATTTTTTCAGGTTTTGATGTGATAAGAAGATCCAAAGTATTGCCACTAACTTGGGTCGGAAAAGTAACCATCAGAGATAGATTGTTGGTTTTGAGGAAGCTTACAAATGTATGACTTAGAAAGGCTGAAATAGTATTATCGCTATCCAAGTTAAATGATTTTCCATTGAATACTAAATTCGGGTTATTCCAATCGATTTTACTAAAATCCTCCAAAATACATAACTCAGGACACACAACACTCTTCAGAACCTTCAATAAGGCCTTAACAGTAACCTCATCATTAATTTTAAAAGGTGGTAGATAGGTACGTATAAAACGAGAAAATTTGAACTTTGAGTAATGAAAATCAAAAGCGATAATCTCAAACTCTGGACAATTAATGGGATCGATCTGAATTCTAGAGATCTTGGGGGCAAGCGATATTTTGTAAATTACGCAAACACTGCCGCCTCTATCATACAGTCTATCACAACGCAAAACACAAAAAAGATTACCGTCAACCAGAAAAGAATCAGGATAAAACGGTTTCGACCAAGTCTCAGTAATAAAAACAAATGTGAAATCCTGGGAATGCAACAGAGCTTAGAATTGTAAAATTTTGTTAATAATCGACTGTGCGTTGAAGAACATACCTATTTTAATAGAAGGATTATATTTTTACGCTTTTTAGATTTAATAATAGACTGTAAAATGATATCTTGGGCTGTAAGGATGCTATTCACAATTAGGTGTAGAAAGAGTTTGAAAAAAGAAGATGTGGCCCAGGTGGTCGCGTCCAGTGGCTATTTGCGACTTCAGTTTTTTAAAGAAACCTTGACAGCTCACAAAGCCCTTGGTGGACCTCAAACTTTGTATTTGAAAAAAAGTTGGTTGCTCATTCTAATCAAAATTGTTGTCTTGATTTTGTAGTGCCTTATTTTAGATTACAAAATAAAAAAAAACTAATTTATTCAAACAAAAAAATTTAAAAGGTAGATTCAGATTACTGAACAGCTTAAGTGTCTATATCATTTCAACAAAAAAGATCAATCTATTTCAATAAATGTAATTTGTATGACAAGTCAGATAAAATATTATAAAACTTTCTTAGTTTGGATTATGTCTAATTATCAACTTTAAGAAAATCTTTAATTATGCTCAAAAAGTTGGTAAACCTTATTTTTTCGATCTTTGACAATTAGATTATTTAAAAAAAAGATTATAAATGAAGGTTTAAAATCACAAAAACAGCAAACTAAGTAAATATTTATAGTTTGTATATATTATTCCTTCAAACAAATCTTAGTTAGTTAGTCAAAAACCGTTTGTTATCACGTCAAAAAGAACCGTTTTAAAGTAAAACCACCGTTGATGACTTAAACTAAGAAATAATCTACCATGGCATTAGAAAATAACAAAGGGAAATGTACAAAGGACATGTTTAAGTTGGTAAATTCAACTTCTAATAACTCATCTCTTTAAATTTTGCAACTTGTATATTATCTTTCGATCAATTATAAAATCTCAAAACGTCATAAGAGATACTATTATCTAAACTTTATATCTTATCTTTCAGTTCGAACTTTTTATCAATGTTTATGATAAAAGTATTAATATTTATCCTAGCAGTCTATCAAACCAAAAAAAAACATTTACTTTATATTTTAATCAAAGTTTTATTACAGAACTTATAAATGTTATGAAAACAGTCAACTGAAATATCAAAACTGATCTTCATAACTTACAAGCTTCTATAACTTTGTAAACTTTCTTTCAAGATTCAGAAACATCACTTTCCATGTAATTCCACAGAAGTTTCTTCTACTGTTCCATCGTTGATGGCCAACGGGTTGGAATCTTCCTTTCTTCTTGAAACTTTAACTCGGACAGCTGCTGGTGCGTTGGAAAAAACTCTTTCTCTTTTGAACTTATAAGACACCACAACAAAAACAGAAAAAAATATAATCCCAACAACAATAAAATGCAAAAGCACCATAGCTGAAATTAAAACTGGTTCACTTTCGGTTGAAAGTGGTTCTGCTACACTGCACAACTTATTCACGTGTTTATCAACAGTAAAACTGAAAAGTTGTTTTCTTGACCAACTCAAATAGGCAACAGCATTATCAAAAGCACAATTAGGTCTGTAGTTTTCATGAAAGAGTTGATCATCTTTTTCAGGTACATAAGCTTCACCATTAGACCATACACACTTGCCTTTTATGAACTTTAAACCAACCTGCCACCATTCGTTTACAGAATCTTCCATATCTTTATGTAAATCTAAATACTTATAAACACTTTCAATTTTTTGTTGAGTGTTTAGTGGTGACAAAATCAAACCATTCTCTTCACAACTGTCAGACCAATCAAAAAGTATAGGTACATCAGAAACATCCATCTTATTTATAATTATCTATCTGCCAAAACACAAAATGATTTTAGTCATTAGAAATGAAGAAAAGTTTTAAGTAATGATAAACTTTATATAAACTTATCATTTATATATTTATTTAAGTTATTTTTTAAATTAAAAGCATTTACACAATTATTCAGTTCTAAAGATTCAACAAAAGGTAGTTCTTTATTACTTTAATTTATTTATCTCTTTAAACCATGGCAGCTTATCATAAATCATGAAGGTTTTAAAGCTAACACACCACAATATGACTGCAGATAAATAAAAATGAAAAGTTTTTAGATCTTACAGTTTAACATAATCAATAAAGAAATAAAACCCATCAGAAGCAAGAATGCAAAAAAATTGATTATTACAAAAACCCAGCTAAGAAAAATATTCAAAAACTTAAAATTAGATCTCGTTGAAGTTGTTTCAGTTGAAACTTTTAACTGATGCTTCCAACCACACCTGCAATTTTAGAATCAATGTACTCTTTTCTAAGAGTATAAAATATTGCTGCTTTCATAGCGTTGAAAAATCTCAATTTTGAAGCTTACAAAATCACTGAGGCATTACAGATAAGAATCTTTAAGATGAAAGTGAACCTGAGTCATAGTTTGAAAAAAACTGATGTTAGAAAACTAGAACAATCTTTTATTCAGTTTTTTTACTCAAAAGAAAGTCAACATAATTCATACATCTGAGTTGAATAAAAATAAAGAATTATAAAAATTAGTTCAAGCAAATTTGTGAAAATGTATTTATGTAGCTTCCAAGACATATATATAGGATATAACAGATATAAGAATTAAATAAAAATATAAAAGTTTCAAAGTTTGTGACAATAAAGTTTTTGAATAATTAATAACTTCTCAAATTGCATCTTCAAAACGAAAATGTAAACAAATTTCTTCAGCTAGAAAATTAAAACAGAATTTTCAAACTTCAAACAACTCCTTATATTCAGGCAGTTAAGAAATTAAACACTTAAAAACTAACGACCTCAAGACTTCTGCAGAAAAACAAATCAACTCACTTACTTGCAAATACATTTAGTTATCCTGCTACATCTAAACGTATTTTAGTTCAGCCTACAGTTCCAGCAGCAATACTTTAGCGCCAAAAGTAATTTCAAAACGAAAGTTTGCCCTCAGGGTGAAGGTTGTGCTTAGGTTGTGCTATATTTCAGTGCATAGAAAACCAGTGAAGCGAACAGTTTTCTACTTACCAGTCGAATTTGAATTTATATTTGAACGAAAAATCGCCGTAATAAATTTCTTTGCTTATGTATTAGTCTTCAAATTCTAGAATCAATTTTCTGTTATCATTAGAACTTCTAACAATAAATTGTTTACTTTTTATTTAAAAATGAGTGATACCACATAGTTTTTACTTGAAAATTAACTAACAAATATTCACGATTCATTTAACTAGGTATAAATCTCGTTTATAATCAACTCAAATGATAGTTGATAACCAAGATACTTCTTAATCTCTTAGATAGTAATATTTGTTTTACCAAGCATTGTAACACAATAAATTTAAAAAAGTTTTTGTTAAGTTACTCAGCTTCATGCTTGACTGAAGAAGTAACAATTCCAATGCCTTTAAAAAGACAAAATATTTTATAGTTTCAAAGACAAATATTTCTTTAATCTTTTTTAGTTCTTATTTCTTATTAGTATCTTTTATTTAAAAAAATTCTTTAATAAATCAAACAAATACAAATACAAATTTAAATTGTTATCTCTATTATAGTTGCAAAATAATTCTTTTCTATCAAATAGATAACTTTGAATTTCACAAACTATTTTGTTTTTATCTAGGATCTAAATAAGGAATACTATAATTCACATGACAAATAGGTTTGAAAAGTTTTCATGAATTTCAGGTATATACAAACATATGGGTTTATTTACAACGCAATAAGCAACACACTGTTGGAACTACTGGTTTTCTATAGATAAGAAAAAATCATAAAAAGCAAAATCTTTGCCCTAAGGGTAACTTGCTTATTCTAACAGCATGATGTCACTGCAGTATGACATACAGTCAAGCAACTTATCAGATAAAACTTCTTTCAGTTTCGAGTCCAGTAGAATCTTCTACTTTTAGAAAGCTTGAAAATTACTGCTTATTACTGTTTCGTAATTCTCTGATAAAAGTATTCAACTTTTTATGTGTTTCTTACTTTTTCAAATTGTGAAGTTATTATCTTTTTGCTTTTAGTTTATATTTTGATTTGATTAAATGTTGCTTAAAACATAAATCAGGCAGCTTCCTTTTCTCACCATTGTTTCTTAGTACTTTGATTAAAATCTTAGAAATTTTAGTTTTTTTCTTATAATATGATAAAAGTAATAACCTAGGATAACTACTTTCAATTGCTAGTGTTGTGAAAACGTGAAACAAGAAACTAAAACTTTTTTACTTGATTAAGGATACTTTTTAGACTCGAACGAATTTGTTTAAATTTTTAGTCAAAAAAGATTTTATAAAGTTAACTCTTGTTCAACAATTTTATGTTTAAGTTTTTGATTGGCTTCTGTCATCAGCTGTGTTAATTACAATTGATTGATTAAAGTTCTTAGATTTTGAATATTATTAAGATTCAAATATTTGAAATCATTTTGGCTGAGACACCAAATCTATTTTAGCTGATTTAAAATTTTTTATTTTGATAAAAATCAATGAATGAATTTTTCATACTCTTTGTACTTAACATAAAGATTTCTAACTGTTATGCTTCAGTGGTTTCCTAGAAATGAAATGAAAGTTGCGCAACACAACCAACCTGAAATATTTTATATTTTTAGAATAGAGTACTTTGATTTTAAAACTGCAGGTGTGGCTGCGGAAAATCAATTGAAAGTTACAGCTGAAATAGTTTTAACTGATTCTACTTCTGATTCTTCAAAGTGTTGTTTTTAGAAATTGTGTTTTCAAATGATATCTTCGCTACTAATTCTTACAAAAGCTCTTGTTGTGACATCAGTCTAAAAGAATTAAAATTTGCTTCTAATTTTTAATTGTATATGTTAGGGAATTAAATAAAACTTAATTAATCAGTAATATAAATGTTTAAATAATCGAATAATTATATTTAGAAGTTTTTATGTTTCTAACTATATCCTATTTTTTAAGGTTGAAAAATTCTCGTAAAATGGAACCAGATGGAAACCTTCCTCGTATGATGGAATGGTATGACAAATGTGAAAGTTATGGATTACTTTTGTCACCACTCAACACTGAAGATTTGGTTGAGGATGCTTCAAATTTAATAGCTGTAACTCATGACATGGATGATTCTAGAAACGAATGGTGGCAAGTTGGTTTAAAGATTGATAATGGAAATTGTACATGGTCTAATGGTGAGGCTTATGTACCTGAAAAACATGATCAGTTATTTCATGAAGACTTCAGACCTAATTGTCAATTAGATGGTAGTGTTGCTTATCTGAAGGTGTTGGAACGTCGACTTTATAGTTTTGCTGATGATAAACACGTAAATAAATTATGCAGTGGATTTTTACCGTTTCCAGCCGAAGATAAAACTGAAAGTTATTCTTTATTTTTTTCAATGTTGGTAGTTGTTATACTTTTGATGATACTTATGAATATATACTTCATTGTATCCAGTAGATGGTATCAAAGAATGCTTGAATTTATATACCCACCAGCATTTCCAAGACCTACAAGAACATCTGAAGTCTCCAATCCAACAGAAAATGAAGCAGAGTTAAACTCTGAACACAAATTACAGGATGAATCCATCGAGATGCCGGAAGCTTTGAAGCTTAGCACTGAATCTTAAGAAGAAATCGGAAGAATTCAAAGAGCTCTTAATTCTTATAACTAAGTTTTTGTAGCCTTATGAAATGTTTTAATAAGTTTTAAAATTGTTGAAACTTTTGTATCAATTTATATGTTGAATTGCATTTTGTAGTTTGATAAATTAGTGAGACAAATAAACTCGATTTCTATTAAGAACTAATTGTCAAGATAGTTTTGATTTAAAAAAGTTTATTTATTCCCATAAAAGTGATCTTTAAAATGCTTTCATCCATTCAAAGTTAATTAACTATTATCTCTAGATCTTTTCAGCTGTTTTCAGTGAGAGAACACCCATCATGTTTTTCAAAACCTATAAATTTTAAGAATGTGAGGTCTCATCAGATCAACAAACTGTTTCGGATTTAATTCTTATGCAAAATATTCATAAAAAAATTAATTTATTAATAACTTATTATGTTGTTTCAAAGATAGTTAGTTAGTGAAAAATTGTCATTACAGAATATATAAGCAAGTTTTCACTGGAAGTACAGTCACATATTTAATAAATGCTAAATTAAAACAACTTTATATAGAATTAACACAGATAAAACGATGAAACGATAATAACATAATGAATACATAAGAATACAAAATTATGAGATGGTTAAAAAGTTAAACTTTTGCAACTTATTTCGTTTTATTATGGATTATTTTTAAAGGAATAGATTAACATCAATTTTATACTAAAATATTTTAGCCAAAATACTTTATATGCAGGTTGTAGTTGAATTTCATTTTTATTTTGTTTTATTAATCAAAATAATGCAACTGAAAATCTGTTTGATATGTTAACAGTGTAAATGTGTAACTGATGAAAAACCATTTTAGTGAACTATTGTTTCATTGGAAAGATTCCAGAGTTTATTAAGATTTTCCTTGTTTTACTGATTGAATTTACAATTTGCTATAAAACCAAAACTTTTTATTTTTTCAGTGGGGCAAAACATTGATGTGTAATTAGTTGAATTTTTATTGTGCAATATCTAACGGAAAAAACTGAGAACAAAATAACTAAAAGATTGAAGTTTACTTATTGGAACTACTGCTACTAAATAAGGTTTGTTAAATGAACTGTGAATTTTTGCTAGTTAGTTATTTAGTAAAAACTATATGGTACCACTCATTTTTAAATAAAAAATAAACAATTTTCTTTGATAAGTTCTAATGATAACAGAAAATTCATTCTAGAATTAGAAGACTAATAAATAAGCAAAGAAATTTATTACGGCGATTTTTCGTTCAAATATAAATTCAAATTCGACTGGTAACTATAAAACTGTTCGCTTCACTGGTTTTCTATGCACTGAAATATAGCACAACCTAAGCACAACCTTCACCCTGAGGGCAAACTTTCGTTTTGAAATTACTTTTGGCGCTAAAGTATTGCTGCTGGAACTGTAGGCTGAACTAAAATACGTTTAGATGTAGCAGGATAACTAAATGTATTTGTGAGTAAGTGAGTTGATTTGTTTTTTTGCAGAAGTCTTGAGGTCTGTAGTTTTTAAGTGTTTAATTTTTTAACTGCCGCAATATAAGGACTTGTTTGAAGTTTGAAAATTCTGTTTTAATTTTCTAGCTAAAGAAATTTGTTTACATTTTCGTTTTGAAGATGCAATTTGAGAAGTTTTATTGTTCAACAACTTTATTGTCACAAACTTTGAAACTTTTATATTTTTATTTAATTCTTATATCTGTTATATCATATATATATATGTCTGGGAAACTACATAAATACAATTTCACAAATTTGCTTGAACTAGTTTTTATAATTCTTTATTTTTATTCAACCCAGATGTATGAATTATGTTGACTTTCTTTTGATAAAAAAATTGAATAAAAGATTGTTCTAGTTTTCTAACATCAGTTTTTTTCAAACTATGACTCAGGTTCACTTTCATCTTAAAGATTCTTATCTGTAATGCCTCAGTGATTTTGTAAGCTTCAAAATTGAGATTTTTCAACGCTATGAAAGCAGCAATATTTTATACTCTTAGAAAAGAGTACATTGATTCTAAAATTGCAGGTGTGGTTGGAAGCATCAGTTAAAAGTTTCAACTGAAACAACTTTAACGAGATCTAATTTTGAGTTTTTGAATATTTTTTCTTAGCTGGGTTTTTGTAATAATCATTTTTTTTGCATTCTTGTTTCTGATGGGTTTTATTTCTTTATTGATTATGTTAAACTGTAAGATCTAAAAACTTTTCATTTTTATTTATCTGCAGTCATATTGTGGTGTGTTAGCTTTAAAACCTTCATGGTTTATGATAAGCTGCCATGGTTTAAAGAGATAAATAAATTAAAGTAATAAAGAACTACCTTTTGTTGAATCTTTAGAACTGGATAATTGTGTAAATGCTTTTAATTAAAAAAAAACTTAAATAAATATATAAATGATTAGTTTATATAAAGTTTATCATTACTTAAAACTTTTCTTCATTTCTAATGACTAAAATCATTTTGTGTTTTGGCAGATAGATAATTATAAATAAGATGGATGTTTCTGATGTACCTATACTTTTTGATTGGTCTGACAGTTGTGAAGAGAATGGTTTGATTTTGTCACCACTAAACACTCAACAAAAAATTGAAAGTGTTTATAAGTATTTAAGTTTACATAAAGATATGGAAGATTCTGTAAACGAATGGTGGCAGGTTGGTTTAAAGTTCATAAAAGGCAAGTGTGTATGGTCTAATGGTGAAGCTTATGTACCTGAAAAAGATGATCAACTCTTTCATGAAAACTACAGACCTAATTGTGCTTTTGATAATGCTGTTGCTTATTTGAGTTGGTCAAGAAAACAACTTTTCAGTTTTACTGTTGATAAACACGTGAATAAGTTGTGCAGTGTAGCAGAACCACTTTCAACCGAAAGTGAACCAGTTTTAATTTCAGCTATGGTGCTTTTGCATTTTATTGTTGTTGGGATTATATTTTTTTCTGTTTTTGTTGTGGTGTCTTATAAGTTCAAAAGAGAAAGAGTTTTTTCCAACGCACCAGCAGCTGTCCGAGTTAAAGTTTCAAGAAGAAAGGAAGATTCTAACCTGTTGGCCATCAACGATGGAACAGTAGAAGAAACTTCTGTGGAATTACATGGAAAGTGATGTTTCTGAATCTTGAAAGAAAGTTTACAAAGTTATAAAAGCTTGTAAGTTATGAAGATCAGTTTTGCTATTTCAGTTGACTGTTTTCATAACATTTATAAGTTCTGTAATAAAACTTTGATAAAAATATAAAGTAAATGTTTTTTGTGGTTTGATAAACTGCTAGGATAAATATTGATACTTTTATCATAAACATTGATAAAAAGTTCGAACTGAAAGATAAGATATAAAATTTAGATAATAGTATCTCTTATGACTTTTTGAGATTTTATAATTGATCGAAAGATAATATACAAGTCTTAAAATTTAAAGAGATGAGTTATTAGAAGTTGAATTTACCAACTTAAACATGTCCTTTGTACATTTCCCTTTGTTATTTTCTAATGCCATTGTAGATTATATCTTAGTTTAAGTCATCAACGGGGGTTTTACTTTAAAATAGTTCTTTTTGATCACAAATGTTTTTTGACCAAATAACTAAGATTAGTTTGAAGCATTAAATTATACAAACTATAAGTTTTTAGTCATTTTGCTGTTTTTTTTTTCAAAACTTCAGTCGTAATCATTTCTTAAACTCAACTAATTGCTAATGTTTGAAGATAAGGTTAGGAAACTTTTTGAATATAAAAACTGTTTTTCTTAGAGTTGATATTTAGACAAAATCATCACCAAGTACTTCACAGATGTTTTCTTAAACTCTTTACTCAGGTTAAAATCCGCTAATGGAAGTAATTTAAAACATAAATATATCTTCAATCTGCACTAAAATGGTTTCTCTTTAATTATCTTGATCGTTTTTCATCTTTATTTTTATATAAAATCAATCCATTTACTATCCTGATTGTGAATTTGATTTTATTTGAATATTATTCTTACCACGTTTGTTATTTGTAATTACAATATAGATAATCACTGAAGCAAAATTTTAACTTTAAATTCCCTTTTTAAACGTAGATTTTGTCTGGATTTTCAAATTTACTCTTTAAATTTAACAAAGTTTGAATATATTTTCCAAGGCAGGATTATGATAAGCAATACTGATTTAAAAGTTATCACAAAAAGGAAAAAGTAATTTAACTACTTTTGTGTTTACAAAACATATATAGAAACTCACAGATGGCTTTTAATTTTTATAAAGTTTGAAATCTTGAAAAACAGCTTTGGTTGTAAAAAGTGTTGATTTGAATTTGAACTAGTTTTTCAAAGTAATTAAGAATCAACAGTTCCAAAAGAATGATATGAAAAGATAACAAACTTTTCAACAACTTTTATATTGAAGAGATAAGCAGCTTTCAAGTTAACCTTTAAAACCACACAAGAGAAAAAGGAATATCTTTATTTTGAGATTTGACTTATGATTCGATAATGGATTTAAAAAATAATTTTTTTGTGTTTCAATAATAACAACTATGTATTAATTAGTAGGTGAAATCAAAAATTAAATCGCCAAACTAAGAAACTTTCAAAACATTTTGTCTAACCTGACATAGAAACCACATTTTCACAATACACTTATTCTTTTAAAGTGTTATAAAAACTTAAACTGTTCAGTAATCGAGTTATCTTAGCTGCTTTTTAAATATTTCTGTTTGAATTAGTTTTTTCTGGAATCTAAAGTAAGACACTGCATAATAAAGGCAACAATTTTATTTAAATACACAAAAATGTTAGATTCCCATTACAAATTATAATAACAGCAGTTTTGTTGTAAAAGTTATAAAAAAAATGAAAACAAACTACATTGTAAAAATTACGCTAGATAAAAAATACTAAAATATGCTTTTAAAATGTAATTAAAAATGAATTCAAAAGAATTTAAACAATTAAATCAGTTCTAAAACAGTTACCTGATAACTTTTATAAAAAATTATTAAAAACAACTAAAAGTTTCATTTTGAAAACAACTTTTTTCTTTTTGTTTATCTCAATAGTTAATAATCAACTTGACTTTGGGTTTACACTCAGGCTTACTACATTTTCCACTTTCTTATCATCACGCTTAATAACCCGAATAAGTTCAACCTCTGCCGGTGGTCTTCGCAGTTTGAAATACCAAACATTATATAAAACAATCAGAACAAGTACTACTACTCCAACAATAATCCATAAATACCATTTACTCAATTCTGAATCATTCCCACCCTGTTTTACAATTGTATCAATTGCACTACATAACTTCTTCAAATGTTTATCAACACAAAAACTGAAAAGTTTTTTTGATTTAGGATCTAAATAAGTAATAGCATGATCGACTTGACAAATAGGTTTGAAATGTTCATTAAATAGTTGATCATGTATTTCAGGTATATACTGATTACCATTTGACCAAACAAACTTACCATTAGTGAAGTTTAAACCTATTTGCAACATATTGTTATCTGGATCATTCATGTCGATACATTGAACTATTTGATCTGAAATAAGATTAATCTCTTCTTTCGTGTTGATTGGAGACAAAACAAGTCCATGATTTTCACAATTGTCAACGGAGTTTAAAACAAATGGTGATTTCACTTTGGAACAATTCATTTTAATCACAAAAAAGTTTCTGCAAAAAAACCAAGAACAAATTATAAAACTTTTCAATCTGAAAAAGTGGAATTGTAAATATTTTAATTTAGTTTCCAATTTTTTGCTAAATGATTTTTTATTGATTTGAAGAAAAATTTATTTCAAGATCATCAAAAGAACTTCATCTGCAGACTGGTCATAGATAGTAATCGACAAAGCTAAAAGTAAAAGAGGTAATCATTTTGCAGAAAATAAGATAATATCTCCAATTTCTGTATAGCGATGATATAAGTGTTAAAACACAAAGGCTAGAAAACATTTAATTAAAACAACCAATTAAGTTAAAAATCAAATTCAAAATTTTTGATGACTTCATTAAGGATTCAGGACATGTTTTTTCTTTGATTTTCTTAACATCCCAGCATTTAACTGTAGAAAAATGAGTATTGCTATGTCTTCTGTAATAACAAAATTTCAATAAACAATTTATTAGAGCTTCTTCAAATTTAGATTTAAAAACTTAGAATAAAACATATCTCAGACTTATTTCAATTATGCAATTGACTTTGAAAGTAGAAAGTGTGATTTTAAGAAAAGTATCTATAATTATTTTTATTTTATTTTGAAATTACAAATACTTAATGGTCAAATAAGATTAATATAAATGAAATTATTTTTCAGGTTGTTTAAACAAACATTCAAACCTTTAAAAAAGCCGAGGAGTTGTTTTTTATTTTTGTAACAAAAAGAATAAAGATAATTTTTAGGCAAACAGACAGAAAAGTTCATGTAAGAAGCATTAAGGTATAGCCTAAGTATACAGTTGCTAAATTCAAATGAAAATATAACTAGTCAACAAAATTAATAAGAAATAATACATAATAATAAAGAACTAAAACTCCATTTAATATATAATTTAATTTGCTGAAGAAATATGTTTAATAATATAATAAGTCTTTAAATATAATAAGTTTTTAAATTCTGTTTGCTAAAAATACAACTATAACTGTTAGTGAGCAGATAACATAAAAAATAAGTTTTAAATTATAAATATTTCTGTGTTTTATTTTTATAAACATAAACACAAAATTCTAAAAATAAAAACTTTTGAGATTATCTGTAAGTAATAATGTAAATAGATGGTAATTGCCACTTAAAACATAATAAAACAAACATATAAAAATCTTTCATATAAAATCTGGTTTGCTTGAATAAGCTCCTAAACACAGGAATCTCAATAATAAAACTAAATATTTATGCTATTAGCAATATTAGAAAAAGATTTAAAACTACATGACCTAAGAAATTGTCTAGCTACTTATAGAAAAATCTTAATTTATTGTTGCTGGATTGTAATCAAAAAACTTTAACTGTGAAGCATACACATGGTTTGTGTGTTTAGTTTTTGCTTAGTTCGTACAAAATCAGTTTGAAACTTATTTTTAGTGATTTCGTAATCGAAGAGTTGTATAAAATATTATCATTTTTCTAAGCAACTATTGATGAGAGTTGAAAAAAACATTTTAGCAGAAATAGTTTAAACCTTGAAGAAAAGGTTCAAGAAAAAGCATTTAGTTATTTCATTGTATATAATTCTGGAAAGAAAGAAAGAAAAATATTAAACACAATTTTAATAATATGTTTATCTTTAATTGAAATTTGCATTATAAGTTTCAAAATATGTCAAATATTCAACAAACCTAATTTAGTAGCAGTAGTCCCAATAAGTAAACTCCAGCTTCTTACATATTTTTGTTCTCAATTTTCATCTAACAAAGGCTACACAATTAAAATTAAACTGATTGTACAGAAACATTTTAATCCGTTCTAATCCGAGACAGTTTGTTGATCTGATGAGAGCTCAAATTCTTAATATTTATTGGTTTTGAAAAATATGATGGGTGTTCACTCACTGAAAACAGCTGAAAAGATCTAGAGATAATAGTTAATTAGCTTTGAATGGATGAAAGCATTTTAAAGATCACTTTTATGGGAATAAATAAATTTTTTTAAATCAAAACTATCTTGACAATTAGTTTTTGATAGAAATCGAGTTTATTTGTCTCACGAATTTATCAAACTACAAAATGCAATTCAACATATAAATTGATACAAAAGTTTCAACAATTTTAAAACTTATTAAAACATTTCATAAGGCTACAAAAACTTAGTTATAAGAATTAATGACTCTTTGAATTCTTCCGATTTCTTCTTAAGATTCAGTGCTAAGCTTCAAAGTTTCCTGAATCTCAGTGGATGCATCCTGTAATTTGTGTTCAGAGTTTAACTCTGCTTCATTTTCTGTTGGGTTGGAGACTTCAGTTGTTCTTGTAGGACTTGGAAATACTGGTGGGTTTCGAAAATCAGACGATTCTTGATACCATCTACTGGATACAATGAAGTATATATTCATAAGTATCATCAAAATTATAACAACTATCATCATTGGAATAACTAAAGAATGACTTTTAGTTTTATCTTCGGCTGGAATTGGTAAACCTTCACTGAATAATTTGCCTATGTGTAAAGCAATCTTTATACCAACTTTCAACCATTCGTCTTTAGAATCAACCATGTTATGATTTTTAGCTATTAAATTTGAAGTATCCTCAACCAAACCTTCAGTGTTGAGTGGTGACAAAAGTAATCCATAACTTCCACATTTGTCATACTGTATCAGTATACGAGAAATATTTTTATCTGATTCCATTTTACGAGAATTTTTCAACCTAAAAAAATAGGATATAATTAGAAACATAAAAACTTCTAAATATAATTATTCGATTATTTAAACATTTATATTACTGATTAATTAAGTTTTATTTAATTCCCTAACATATACAATTAAAAATTAGAAGCAAATTTCAATTCTTTTAGACTGATGTCACAACAAGAGCTTTTGTAAGAAGTAGTAGCGAAGATATCATTTGAAAACACAATTTCTAAAAACAACACTTTGAAGAATCAGAAGTAGAATCAGTTAAAATTGTTTCAGCTGTAACTTTCAATTGATTTTCCGCAGCCACACCTGCAGTTTTAAAATCAAAGTACTCTATTCTAAAAATATAAATATTTCAGGTTGGTTGTGTTGCGCAACTTTCATTTCATTTCTAGGAAACCACTGAAGCATAACAGTTAGAAATCTTTAAGTTAAGTACAAAGTAGTCCTGCTTGGTGGCGAAGCGGTTACTGCACTTAGCTAAAAGGGACTTCTAGCTAGGAATTACCGGGTTTAACCCCAGGTGGAAACATATTTATAAACTCCTGAGAAAAACTATAAAAGAGGCACCCTCCTTCGCATTTATATATATAAAAAAAGTGTATGAAAAAACTTCATTCATATGATTTAAATGAAAATAGTAAATTTTAAATGAACTCAAATAGATTTAGTATTTTAGCCAAGATGATTTCAAATATTTGAATCTTAATAATATTCAAAAACTAAGAACTTTAATCAATCAATTGTAATTAACACAGCCGATGACAGAAGCCAATCAAAAACTTAAACATAAAATTGTTGAACAAGAGTTAAGTTTATAAAATCTTTTTTAACTATAATATTTAAACAAATTCGTTCGAGTCTAAAAAGTATCCTCAGTGAAATAAAAAAGAAGTTTTAGTTTTTTGTTTCTCGTTTTCACAACACTGACAATTGAAAGTAGTTATCCTAGGTTATTACTTTTATCATATTATAAGAAAAAACTAAAATTTCTAAGATTTTAATCAAAGAACTAAGAAACAATGGTGAGAAAAGGAAGCTGCCTGATTTTGGTTTTAAGCAACATTTAATGAAATCAAAATATAAACTAAAAGCAAAAAGATAATAACTTCACAATTTGAAAAAGTAAGAAACACATAAAAAGTTGAATACTTTTATCAGAGAATTACGAAACAGTAATAAGCAGTAATTTTCAAGCTTTCTAAAAGTAGAAGATTCTACTGGACTCGAGACTGAAAGAAATTTCATCTTAAAAGCTGCTTGACTGTACGTCATACTGCAGTGACATCATGATGTTACAATAAGCAAGTTATCCTTAGGGCAAAGATTTTCCTTTTTATAGTTTTTCATTTATTTATAGAAAACCAGTAATTCCAGCAGTGTGTTGCTTATCGCGTTGTAACTAAACCTATATTTAAACAAAAACGTTTTGGTGAGTCCTTACGATTTGGGAGTCTATTCTTAGTCTATACGATAATTTTCAATTTTTGTAAACACCAAACAAATAGTTATGAATGGTTGGAATCTTGTTTTTGGCTTTCATAATTTACATATAGGAAGAAAAATAACTTTCTAATTTTTAACTTTTATTTCAACAGAACTTTTACCTAAGTTTTCACTTAGTTTTTCAAAAGTGAAATTTAACAATTTAGAGACAAACAAATTGTGATTATTTATTCCAAATAAATTGTAAAGTTTCTTGAACTTACAAAATTTAAATTTATGAATTCGTTTACTTTTCAATTGCTAGTTTAGCCAAAATTTTTAATCAAGCCAAAAAATTATATTTTCTTTTTATGAAAAGTATGTTTTGCTTTTACAAATATCCTAACAAAACTTTAAAAATTAAGATTTAAATAGTGATGGACTGGTACTTGTGCGACATTTTTATTTTAGTTTATGAAATCTGTATAAATCTGCAGTGACAGGTTTGATAATAATCTAAAGAAAATCTACCGAAAAAAATCTTTTTCATCTCCTGATCTTATACCTCTTAAGGTTTTTTATCACCTCTCTATTTTTAGAAAGTTAAAAAAAAACTTCTGTAGGAGTGACTCGATAGATTCTTTTATAAAATAAAAATATTTACTTTAACTGAAACACTTCTTATGTGAGCTACTAAAATTCAAATGAAGAAAGAAATGAAATATTTTACAAAATTAATTTCTCAGAGAATAATGACATAAAAAGAACAGAAAGTTAACAAATATTGTTTATAAGAACCCTACCAAAAATATTAGGTTGAAATAGTTAAGCACCTACTGAAATAAACTAACGAAAAATCGAATAAAAGATAAATTTATAAAATAATTTTGTTCCGTCTAACTTTTCTCTTCTAAGTCTAGCTAAATTTTTTTCTGGTTACTTTTCTATAAGCAGTTATTCTTGAACACGGCAGCCTCAAAAGTCCAGTTTTTTCCATAGCAGTTTCTTTACGTTTAAATAACAACCTTATAAGGACTTCATAACATATTCTTTACTAAGATGCTTTTTTAAGACTGGAATAAGTTGAAAAAATTAAGTAGGGACGTGTTTGTATCAAAATATTTTACCATAAACTAGAAGTCCGCTTATTATTTTCATGATTATTAATATATGCAACTTATATTAGATTTTGTAAAAGCTTAGTTCAGAAACTTTCAAAATAAGTTTGTATCTTAACGTCAAAGATTTTAATCACATTCATTTTTATCTGAAAAAGATCAAAGTTTTTGAAACAACAAAGCAAACTTTTTACCTTCAAGGTAAAACAAGTAGGTGATGCAATATTTAGTAATAGGTATTTAAAAGATATATACATATCTATAAATATATATAAAAGATTGAACAATTCCTAGTAAAAGTATCAGAATCTACTGGATGTATAAAATTTGTGCTTAATTTTTTTTGTGACAGAAATTTTTACTTATTTGATGTTTTCTACGTTTTAAACATATATGTTAGTAGATTAATTTGCATTCAGCTTGTCCTAGTTATTGATTTGATATTGATACTTAAAGTATTTAGAACTTGAAGAGAAAAAGCTTTTTTTTTACTAGAATTATGTGTTTTCTTCTCATATGTATACAGGTATTTAAAGAAACTCTTATAAATATATTCTTTTAAACAATTCTAGTTTGCAGAAGTCGTCTTAAAGTTTTATTTTAAGTTATTTAACAGTTTAAATCATTAACTATACATAAGAAGGTTTATTTTCTAAAATAGTATAATGATTATATAAGTCTGAAATAGTAATGCTAATTTACTTTCACTAAACAAACTGTTTACTGTAAATTTATAACTAAGTGTGTATTGATTAGTAAATCTGAGTAGTTATTCACTAGTTTATCAAAGATTTAATAGAAAACTCGGAAAATTGTATACTTGGTTTTGTAATAAGATTCTACCACGTGACATACACTTAAATAAAATAAAAGATGAAATTTAAATTTCTTTCATTTAAATGTAGAAGAAGATAAAAAAGCAAAAAATTTGCAAATTTTCTTTTGATTTATTTCTTGACATGTTTATTTTTAACTTCAAAAGTATAAACATTCATATCAGTTTTTATCTTGAAAAAAAATCAAACTTTTAAGCTTATTCAAACAAAGTTGCTCACGTGAAGAAATTTTTGAAAAGAACGACTTGTTTTGATTCTAGAATGTTCGGTTTTATGCACGGACTTTGTGAAAAGCTGCAAATTGAAACGCAATTTTTATAATAGAAATATTACGACATAACTTTTATATTTAATTTGTATGTTATTGCATTCATTTTTATATTCCAACGACGCTAAATCATTAAATTAAATACTAAAATACTTAAAATCGCGGTTAACAAAGCTTCAATTGTTTTTTTAATTGTTTTGCATTAAACTAATACAGTTTTACAAAGAATAATTTTTGTTCAAATTAAATTTTCTTAATTGGAATCATTTTATATACCTGGTAACTATCATTTTGAAGCTTCAAAGTTTTTGTTTTTTAATTTAAAACTTTTAGTTCTTTCATTTTAAATTGAAGATTTTATTTTTAAATTTTTAAATCGTGATGACATTATATTCAAATTAGACTTTTTTTTTAAGTAAATATTTGGATAGTTTTTTTAATTGTGTGTTACTTCTTTCCACTGTAGATGAACATTTTTTTATTTTTGGTTTGTTGTTTTGTAATTTTTTTGAATATTTTTAGCACCTTTAAAATACTTTAAAGGTGAAATTTATTTATCAAGGTTGATTTATAACCATTTTTTTATTATAAAAATTACAAAATAATTAAATATTAAATTAATTGTTGTTTAAATCATTAATGTGATGATTTTCTGTTTTTCCTGTCTATTTTTTACGTTTTCTGATGTTATTGATACATAAAATTAGAAAATTTTACTTAATAAGAGTTTACTTTTTTAAAACTATAAGTTTTCCACGACTGTTTTTTTTAAAGAAATCTAAATTTTGAAATATTTTTTACATAATTGTTTACCTTGATAGTGAACCATAGTAATGGTGTATCAACGTGGTACTTTTCATTTGGGAAAAGCATTTCAAAGAAAAATATTTTATTTTAAAATCAGAAAAAATCTACAAAACGTCTTTTTGTGTCATTGTAATTGATTTGATTGCTTTTAACTAATCTGTGAGAAAAATCTTTAAATGATTCATAAGTTTTGCATTTTTATTTGTTTTTAAATATTATTTATTTGAATATATCTGAATATAAAATATTTACATTGATAACAAACTACTATAATAATGTAACAGTTTAGGTTACGGTAGTAGTAATAATAAGAAACATATTTTAGTTTTTAAACGATTTTTAATGTGTTGTAATTATGAATAATTGCTTAATAGAGCTTAATTACGTCAAAGAAAGTTTTTGGTGTTCTCTTAAAAACATATTTGTTTTTAGTATTCTTTTATTGTTCTTTTTGGTGTATTAAGAAAACTAATCTTTAATTTTTTCATTTAATTGTATCCTAAATTTGAATTATCATTAATATTTAATTAAATATAAAATGTTTGAAATTTAGGTTATTTTACAAAAGGTAAATTTTCATTTGGTATTAAAAAGTTTGTAAATGAAATGGATTTCTCACATGTACAACCTCCTCTTATGCTTCACTGGCTTGACAATTGTGAAGATCAAGGATTAGTTTTGTCACCAATAAACACTCAACAAAAAATTGATCAGACTTTAGAATATATAAGTTTACATAATGACATGGAAGATAGTATAAACGAATGGTGGCAAGTTGGTTTAAAGTTCATAAAAGGCAAGTGTGTATGGTCTAATGGTGAAGCTTATGTACCTGAAAAAGATGATCAACTCTTTCATGAAAACTACAGACCTAATTGTGCTTTTGATAATGCTGTTGCCTATTTGAATTGGACAAGAAAACAACTTTTCAGTTTTGCTGTTGATAAACACGTGAATAAGTTGTGTAGTGATGTCAAAGCGTATTTAGTTAAAAATAAAACTAATTCAACACCGATACACTTAACACTAGCAATAGTTCTTGGAGTTTTGTTGGTAGTTTTAGTTTCCATCGGTGTTATCATTAAAAAACTGATTAATAAAAAGAAAAAGGCTAAACTAATAAAAAAATATGGGCTAGTTAAGGTCACTATATCGAAGAAGAAATCATCAAATAAAAAGGAGCCATCTTTAAAAGTAACAGAACAACTTTAAAGAACATTTCTATATAATTTATTGAAATTGACAACTAAATGATGACCTTTTATATTTGTAGACATCTTAAATACAATTTTAAAATTATTTCAGATGGTCAAATTTCAAAGGGTAGTTTTGTATCGTAGACTGAACAAATTGAAACATTTTTATCATCGTATAATTTAAAGTATTGTAACTGAATTATTGATAATCTAATAAAATTGTTGGTGAATTATTAATTCTATTTAATGATAAAAAATTATTAACGTAATAAATTATCATAAATTTAATTTAAGTTTTCAGCTTTTAAGTATTATTAGTCAAGTTTTAAAAAGTTACTATGAGTTTTTGATGGACTTCGGAAACATCATGATTTTCTTTGCTACTTAGATAGTAAAAGCAAAACGTCAAGGTATGAGAATAGTTAAGATAAAGAAAAGAGTGATATTTACTTCTATTGAAGTAAAACTCCCGCTTTAATCCCCAAATAAATATAATTTTGGATGATTTTAGTTTGGATCATCGTTTAAACCGGTAAATGAAACTGAGGTTTACTATTACCATAATATTATTATAGCATTATATTATTATTATTATTTACTATTATAAATAAAATTATTAGGAATTTTAAAAACTTTAATAAATTGTTTAAATTTATTTATGAAATAGTCATTGCTGTGAAATATATTTCACTTTTGCCTGTATGTAAGCTCTAACTTGAACTAATATTTTTATAGATAAGAAAGATTTGAAGACTTTCTTCTGGAGTCAAATAGTGAATGATTTTAAGGTTCATTTCTTCTTTGTAACACTAATGAGGTTTGTTTCCTGATGGGACACGTATTTTAAAAACGTCTGTAAGAAAGTAAACGTACTGCATGGAAAAGTTGAAGAAATGTAGAATTGAAGGAAGTGAAGTTAAATCAATCCCTGCGTGAACCAATAAACTAAATCGGAAATCCAATTTCATCAATTTGATGAAGAATGGAACCGCTCGCTTCGTTAGAGTTAATTAAGATAGAAGATCAAAGCAACAGAATCTTCAGATTACTAAAACCAATTCTTATTCAAAGGTACAGAGATGCCTTAAGAAATTTTTGACACCCAATTTAAAGGTCTAAAACCTACCTAGCGGCTATAATTTCAAACAATTCCATATGAAGACGTTGTAGCCATTTTATTTTAAAGGAATAAGACTGCATTTCTAACAGAGAGATTTTGAGGTAAAGAAAGAACATATTTTAAGTTGTTTAATTATTTGTTTACTTAATGGTTGATAATTTAAACTTTAAATAATGACTGGAATACTTATAAATAAAGATTAAAATGAAATAAATCGAAACATTTAACAACTTTTCTTTATCAGAAATTAATTCACAGAGTTCTATTTTTTAGGTATATTTTACATGGAAACTTAACTTTAAGCCATTTATTTTAAGTTTGTCTTCCAATTATTTTCATTAATTTACTAAACTATTATTGTTAGAAACGTTATAAGATGAAATAATTTTTAAGAAAAGTAATAAGTCCATGTTGAATTAATCAAAGTTTTTATAGTTAATTTTAGTTGTATTTATATTATTTATATTATTTATTATAAATTTATGCGTATGACATAATATGTGAGTTGATATCTAAATTTGATTTGATATAGAAATGATGTTTATCCCATTTTAATAAATTTGTAGCTATTTTAAATCTTTAGATTTACTTTTTTGTATTTTCTGTATTTCATTCTATGATTTATGGTTGTGAAATATCTTGTATAATTGGTTCATAGTGAGGTTTGACCTTTCTGCTCAAAAAATCGATTAGTTCTAAAATTTTCTGTCTGTTTACAAAAAAGGGAAATTTACACCAAAGTTTTTAGTTATTTTTGTTGATGTTGTAACTAATTTTATGCAGAAATTAACTTATGTTGTACCTGAAACTAAATGTGATTAGTTTGTAGCTTTCAAGTTTTCAAAAAATCTTATTTTAAATACTTTTGATTTTTTTCTTGCTGTAGCAACTTTGTGTTTATTTTTTCTTATCGTTTTTTGAGTTTATAACATTAAAAGATTTTAAAACGTTATTGTTTTGTGAGACATAGTATTCTGAAATATAAAAAGTTTCGTGTTTAAAAACCTATTGGAAGTATATGATATATAAACAAGTCATAACAATGCAATTTCTACCTCCACATCATCATATTATTATTACGTATACAAAACATAAAAATATTATTCATAGATAATGCAAATCAATTCAAACATGTCAAAAACAATTGAGTAAGTCTTATATTGTTTTTATTTTATTTAGGTCACTTTCATCATCATAGTTTTCACAAAATATGACTGAAATTTTATAGTTGCAAACCGTCTAAGACTTGATTAAAAAGTTAAGACAAAACTCTGCTGTATAATTGTGTTTTTAGCTTTGGTAATATTTTATCATTTGATTATGCTTGTATTAATTAATTATCTTGAATATTTACAGATAGTAAAAGCCATTGTTTGGTGAAAGCAAAGACTAAATACTTCAAGTTGTGACTGGTGTATTAGGAACAAGGTCACATAAAGTTGAAAATTTTATTACAGAAACAACAATTGAAAAAACTGAAATTTAAAAGTTAGTTTTTAATGAAACAGCGCATTTTATACGCAAATGTTTACTCTACTGAATTTGAAACTTGTCCTAATAATGCTGCTGACTTTCATTTTCTAATGATATCTGCAGTGATGCACATTTATGTATCTCATCCTTACTGCTGTGAAATAGTTTCCATCTTTAAATTTCTTGGCATATAGGAATTGCTCATGATTCACTCGTTACTTTCATCTATCTACATAAGCAAGCCTGCGAGCCTCAGTTACCTGGTTAGTGATTGGCAAGCGGGTTTCATGATTTCTTAGAAATAAATAAAATGAAGTGATAAATATAAATATTTAATTGATATTTCCTTTTTGATACTTTTACTATTCTAATTTTCACTTCTTTCTAAATCAGTTTAGCCAAAACAAATTATTTATTCGTTTGTTCTGCAAAAAAAGCTTTTGACTAGAAAACGTTTAAAAAGACAACTTTCTTGTACTTTACTTATAATCTTATTTTTGAGTTCTCTCCTTCCAAAAGTAAATACTTTTAATTTTTATGGGATGTTTATAGTCATATAGATCCTTGACCACTGTAAAATTTCTGGTTTATCAGCTTTACTTATTCTGTTTGATCAACTGTTCTAAGTTGTTATTCAACTTTTTACTTGGTGAGGTATTTTTTATATGTTATTATTATTAGTTTTCTTTTTGTGATTGAAATAAATTTATTTATGTTATCATTAATCCAGATTTACTTCAAATTCTTTATTTTCAGATAAACATCTTTTTTACAAATGCTTTTTATTAAGATTGCTGATGCAGTTATAATTGATGCTTTCAAATGTTTAAAAATCTATTCCAGGCTAACGATTGGGTGTTAATCTCACACTAGAGTCCAAGTCTCTTCTGGTTATCTTTTTATCTCCAGCCTTAACTTGATTTAATTTTATCTAACGCCTTATAACAATCCTACTTTTCTATCTAAAAATTTGCTTTTATATTTACAATTACTTTTATACTCTACGAAAAAGGACAAAGGAAGAAACTACTTAGGCTGCGAGTTGGAAAAATTTTGTTTATTTTAATTTCTCGTACAAATATTTATATCTAAAAATTTCGAAATATTTTTCAAAATTCTGAAAAAAATTTTCACTAGCTTTCAAGACATTTGGTTTATTATCGAACTGAATGTTAATCTGTAATTATTTCAAAAAATGATTTGAAGCTACTTCAATACGGTAAAATATTTAAACTTTTTCTTATTAATCTTTTAATAAAATTAAATTTTAAAATCTGAAGACCATATTAGAACTTTTGTTGCAGAAATAGATTTGTTGTAAGAATGAACTATTTTCCAGCAATCTAGTTTATGTTACATAGCAAATGTTCAAGTAAGAGATTAAACTTGTCTCCAATAAACTCGATGAAAAAAATTAACGAGATTTCAACATTATGATATGAATGATCCACAAAACAGGATATTAAAAGTTGGTTTAAACTTCACTAAAGGCAAGTGTGTATGGTCTAATGGTGAACCTTATGTACCTGAAAAAGATGATCAACTCTTTCAAGAAGAGCTTAGACCTAATTTTCATTCAGAAAATTACTTTGCAAATTTGCAAACAACTTTTTAGTTTTGATGTTATTAATCAAGTAAAAAGTTTATGTAGCACCATCGAAACCTTTCCACAGCCAACTTGCTCAGATCTGAAGGCTTGGAACTTCTGGCCTATTTTTGGAATTGGGATATTGCTGCTGATTTTACTCCTTGCTTTCGTTGGTTTTTGGTATAGGAGTAAACAAAAATCAATACGGATACCGGTAGTTCCTACAAGTTGTACAAGATGGGAAGATGAGTATTTGTAGAATTTAGCAAGCTTGAATTTACTTTTCAAATAAAAAATTAATCGTTCAAGTTATCTACAACCTATTGTTTCATAGTCTTTGCTCTTTATGCGTTTGAGATGCTTTTTTAATTTCGCAAAATATCTGAATAAAGTTGCTTCTCCCATGATTTCAATTTCTGTTGCGCAAGAGCTAGTGTGGTTTTTTCTCCATCACCATCTACATTCTCATCACCTTCATCAAATGTTCTAACTCCATCAAATTCTTTCGAATCATATGCAAAGTGACGGTGACAATTGCTCCAGCTGTGATACAATGAGTCTCATAATTATCAATTACTAGGTTCAAGGTGGATATCAGGAAAGTTTCAAAGCACAGACAACATCATCTCATAAGCTTCATCATTGATAAAACGGAGCATCTGACGTCAATCTCCTTCACTCATATAAGCAAGAGCAAAAACGAATGAAAGATTGTATTACTTTTTATATCTGTATAAAAAAATACCTTTAAAATGTAGTTTGTCACCCTTTTTTTCATTGCTAATTATTAATTTCAAAACTTTTTCATGTTTTTAGTGATGTATTTTAGTTATGTTTATGTAATTCAACTTGAACAACTAGTAAATGAATGGTTTTAAGACGATCAAAAACAATATTTTTCAGATATTTTTACGATTAAAAATGATATCAATGACCTGAAACTTTAAACCGCTAAAATTTTTGCTTAAAAGATTTAAACAGTAAAAACAGAGTTTCAAAAAGCCCTAAAAATGAAACAATGTATTTGTTTTTAAGATCCTTATAAGATCTTAATTCGATAAATTTGCTTGAAATCAGTTTACAACTAACTGAGAGTTTGTTTACAAAGACACAATAAAATTGATGATAACGTTCAAAGATCTACAAATAAACCTCTAAGGAAGTCTCGAAAACATTGGGCTGATTAGAAAACTAACATGTAGGAAACTTTGTTGCTAAACACTTATTTCAAAAAACTTCAATAAATATTTTTATTCCTTTCATTTAATAGTTTCAAAATAAACTAAATTGGAATAATTTTCCAAATTTTATTCTAGTTTGTACAAATTTCACAGTTTCTGGAAAAATATAATAAAATTCTGGAATATAACAAAAATATGTTTTAAGCTTCATTGTTATGCATATTTAATGAGAATTTCAAAACCCAAGTCAGTAAATCTTATCTGTATAGTTACTATTTTTGTATTGATTAAAAGCAAACACAAAATTAAAGAAAAATTTAAGTAATCTTGTAAGAAATTGTTAATGATTTTAAAACTACTATATAAGTTATTATAACATAATTAGTTTACTTCAATCAATTTCTTATACAAATCCTTATAAAAAATAAATTCTGATTAAAAAAAAATACTGTTTACAAATATTATCTAAAAATTACGACTCAAATAGTTTTAATAAAATTTTCAAATTTGGAGAAGTTAGTTTATAAATGGTTATTTTACAACTAAACCTGTTTTTCAATAATTAAGATCTAACCTGAATATAAGTGTTCATAATCGTGTTTATTTGTTAGATCTAAAAAGTTTTAAAACAATTTTACAATTATAAGCAAAACTATTTTAAAAATCACATATCAACAAAGATTTATTTCAGAAAAATTATTTGATAATTTGATAAAAGCTTAACAGCTAAATATTAGAAATTAAAATAAGAAAATTTATAATTTTGAAAATAAATTCAAAAAAAAGCTTATTAACAAATTAATAGACGGTTAAATTTCATTTTAGAAATATTCAAAACTAAAAGTAAGACTTAACAATTTGTTTTAAGTTAAAGTTATACTAAAGATGAAGAGAGTTCTTATTAATAAACTACAGCTCTTTACTAATTCATAGTTAATAGATAGAATACAGTAACCGTGATAATCGATTTATACTTTTATTATATTTGTACACTTTGTATAAGAAACTTGATTATCAGAATATGCAATAAAGTCTTGCAGTAAAACCAAGCTTATTTTTGCTTTATCAAAATAATAAATAGATGACAAAGCTTCAAAGTTAATTTAGATTTCTTTTTAAGATTCAACATGAAACTCGAGTTTGTTGACCATTTACTATAAGATACTTTTCTTTTGTTTTACAGCTAATTTAGATATTTCATCTATTTTTTAAGAAACTAAAGTAAAAAAGAAGAATTTGAAAAAACCATTTAAGGATTCAAGATTACTACATCTATTTAAACAAAATTTAAAAAGAAATATCAACAAATAACTTCTTCTACAGCGGTACATGCGGTTACAGGATTAAAGCTCTTCAGCATAAAATATTTCTATATCTATGGCTTATTTATTTAGGACGCGGCCGCGATTTACAAACTCAACAGCTTTTAAGTAAACCTAATTTGACAAAAATAAACACGCCCAACGTGGGGCTCGAACCCACGACCGTTGGATTAAGAGTCCAACGCTCTACCGACTGAGCTAGCCGGGCGATATTTATATTTAAATTCGCATAATTTATAAAGTTAAAACAATTTTTAACTAATAAATAAGACTATATTAGGTTTCAAAGACTATGCTGTAAATTCTCTTGCACTTTTCTGAATAAGAATTAGATTTTAATCTATGTAAAACAATTAATAACACTTTTATATACAAATGAAAATCATTTACATATAGATAATTCGACTTCTGTCTATTCATAAACTACTTGAAACTTGTTCAAAACTAGCTTTCACTAACTTCAATATAAATGGATATTGAGACTTTAAAGTTTTAGGAAGAAAATTAAACTATTTATATTAAATAAAATCATAGATGTACAATTTATTCAATAATTGTGTTCTACGTAATTCTATCCGAATAATTTAATTAGTAGAAAGAAGAAATTTCTAGAACAAAATATCTGTAAAGAAAATTTATTAAAACTTATTGATGCTCACTTTAATAACTTTAAAGAAACTTATCAGCGAAAAGCTAACAAAAATAAAGTTTTGTTTTATTTATCAAGAAGCACAAATAAAAAAGTTCAAGTAAAAATGAAATCAGAAAAAATTTTTAGCTTCGCAGAATCAGTTTGTCTTACAACAAACTCAATGTTATGAAATATTAGATCAAATAAGTATTTGAAAATTAAATCACCGAGACACGCAGCTTAGACCGTGTAAAAATATGAAAATTATGAGAACCTTTTTTTTAATTAAGAGGTTTATAGGTATATACTCTCAATTTGCAGTAGATCGTACAGCTTGAAGAAGGGTGTTAATTGCGCGTATTTTATGAGTCAAGCCAGGGCCGAAGCTGCGTAAAGAAAATAGCACAAAAGCTAAAGACAACGAAAACCCATCAACGAAAAATATAAAACACTCTTTTATAAAAATAAAGACTGTATTGGCTTAGGTTTGTATATTGCGCATTGGCCTAATTATCCGTAAAGAATCTGCCCTGAGAACAACTATGATTCTCTTATTAGGCCGTTCTCTTGTCAGCTTGGAGATTCCATGATAAATATTTTATCTTATTGATTTTGTTTCACTTCGGACTAGGCACCAAGTCAAAACAATAAGTTCTTAAAAGATAAAAGTTGCTTAATGCAATACCATGAATCAGTAAAACACAGAATTCATAATTTAGAAAAACAAAATATAAACAGTTATTCGAAAGTAGACTTTTGTAATATACAACTAAAAGTATTGAAATGACAAAAAACGTTGAAGTATTTTTCTATGAATATTAGTAAAGCTTGCTGACATTTTTGATTAGAAAAAGTAATTTCCATCAAAATCGATAAAGCTTAAAACCTAATAAATAGTTTTAAGCTTACAGCACTTTCAGTCTTCAATTTTACAGTACCAAAAGTTTTGCAGAAAAAGTATTTAGTTCGATTAAGTATTTTAGAAACTGCTTCTTGTATTAAACATGTCTCGTAATAGATTTGAAAGATTTTTTGATTCTAGTATTAGAAGAATTGAAGTTGAAGATGAACCTACAATGTATGATGAAGCAGTTAAATATTGCAAAGCAAAAAGTCAACTACAGTATGGGATGTTGATGGGGCTTTCTAACCAACAAATCGTTGATGGAGTGTGAAGGAAAGTTGAAAATAGTCAACTTGAAGTTAATACTTCACATTGTAAATGTAGAACAAATCATATTTGGCATGTTGGAGTTAATTTTAAAAATGGAAGTTACAAGTGGCTAGATGGTTTAAAATTTGATGCGAGTGAATATGAACCAAGTTTAAAGTTAATCAACTTAAATGAATAAAAATGTGAAAATGTTTATTTGTACCCAGCTGCTAAACAATTGATTTCTATTGAAGGTCATTACAAGCAGTCATTTTTGTGTTCACATTATGCTGAACTAATTTCTTACAAAAAAAAATTAGTAACTATTGTTGTAGTATTTTTTTGCTACTTACTATTTTCTTTTGTATTTGGAAGAAGTATCATCAAAAACAGAGTTCAATTGTAAATCACAACAATCTTGAAGCTAAACATCTTAATTTATTTTAATTTATTTCAATAAATGCGAAGGAGGGTACCTGAAAAGAGCATCTCCCGCTAATACACATTCTTAAAAATAATGTTGATAAAAAAAGTTTGATGGAGCTTGAATTCAATCATATTGTGATTGCACGTCAAAGCAAAAGGTTCTTTTTGATCAACGTAGATAATGTTCTCGGGTTTTGATGTGATAAGAAGATCCAAAGTATTACCACTAACTTGGTTTGGAAAAGTAACCATCTGAGATGGATTATTGGCATTGAGGAAGCTTACAAAGGTATGACTTAAAATGGCTGAATTAAGTTAAATGATTTTCCATTGAATACTAAATTAGGGTTATTCCAATTAAATTTACTAAACTTAAAATCCCTCAAAATATATAACTCAGGACACACAACACTCTTCAGTGCCTTAAATAAGGCCTTAACAGTAACCTCATCATTAATTTTAGAGGGTGGTAGATAGGTACGTATAAAACGAGAATATTTGGACGTTGAGTAATGAAAATAAAAAGCGATAATCTCAAACTCTGGACAATTAATGGGATCGATCTGAATTCTAGAGATCTTGGGTGCAAGCTATATTTTGTAAATTATGCAAACACCGCCGCCTCTGCCATACAGTCTATCACAACTCAAAACACAAAAAAGATTACCGTCAACCAGAAAAGAATCAGGATAAAACGGTTTCGATCACGTTTCAGTAATAAATACAAATGTGAAACCTTGAGAAAGTAAAAGAGCTTTCAATTAAAAAATATTGTTAATAATCGACCGTGCGTTGAAGAACATACCTAATGTGATAGAAGAATTGTCTTTTTGACGCTTGTGAGATTTGATGATGGGCTTCTGTAAATTTGATATCTTGGATATTAACAATTGTGTCCGGAGAGACTTTGAAAAAAGAAGATGTGGGTCCAGTGATTATTTGCCACTTCCGTTTTTTGAAGAAACCTTGACAATTCTCAAGGCCAATGGTGGACCTCGAACTTTGTATTTGAAATCAGTTGGTTGTTCCTTCTGATTTCGGTTATACGCTTCTTTTAGAAGACGCTTATTTTCTACGCGATCATCTTCACACATATCATGTGCTACTCTTTTGCGTTCGAATTTTTCTCAAGCTTTAGCTTATACAGCTTGGCAAGAAACTCGCGTTTGTTCCAACTTTCTAGAAAGGTTACTTTCAGCGGTCTTTGAAGATCTGAGCTTTTTGCTCAAAGTCTAGTCATTGATACCTTTGGAAAGTCAACAAAATCAAGGGTTTGAGAGCACATTTGTTTAAAAAACTTACTGTCATCATCTTTATCAGTCTCAGAGACATTAAAGATGATGCCATCATTTTCTCTGTCCTCACGGTCTACAGTGAGTTTTTTGTGCGCGTCGGTGACCTTCTTGGCAATAAGCTGCATCATGTTAGCATTTTTGTCAGAACTGGAATCACCGACCACCGAGTCCCATGTGACTTGTTTCTTTGTAGAGGCATTCAGTTTGTCCATTGATTTGGACAAACTAGATACCTTCTCGTCAATCTTGGCAATATCTTTGGAAATTTCCGATTTAAATTTTTCTAATTGAGCAGATACCGATTTGCTAAGGTCTGATAATAGGTTTTGATTAGCATTGGATGAGGGAGCTGTTGTGTCCATGGTTCTACATTTAATGCAAAACCATTTAAATCCCATTTGCTTCGTCTAGTTGTTATCAAATATATCGTACAATTTTTTGCTCACATCACTACATGTGAGATGAAAGCATGAGAGACATTTGAAGCATTCAATTACCGGATCTTCATCAGAGCAAATTTTATTGTAGGATTGGCGATTGCAATCTTGCTTTGATGAAGTCGGTTTTTCGGGATTTCTATTTACAGTAAACCGTAAAGTCTTGCCACTTGTATGTCAGTCCATCATAGTTTGCATAAAAGATTTTTACTGTCACCAATCACAGTATATATATACTATACAAATCACTTCCGATGAATAACTATATCGCAACTTATGAGCACTTATTCAATTAGAATATAACCTATAACCTGAAACTTATCCAAATAGAATAATAATTAATAATTCAAATGAATTTGTTCCATCCAATCTTATCACTGAAGAGAGAGTCGATAATAATGAAACGGAGAGTTTACGTAAAGAAAATTTTTATGTAATGTTTTAAAATGATATTGATTCAGATTTAGAATCGATTATTTTAGAGAATACTTCTAATATAAACAGTTTAAATGATATCGTACCTTTCAACGAATCTTAGCATATTTTTGAAGAGTCATTTGATTGAATCGTTATGAATGGATCTTTCTTTTACTATCAGCGAATCAATCAATTAAATTTGTTCATTATTTTCTTGTAAAATCCTCAATTTTTAATACCTCTCCATTTGATTTGCTTTTAAACTGTAATCTTTTTTATCCAATTGAAATAACATCTTTTATTATCAAACATAGTAATGTAAAAATTGAAAATAAATTTCTAAATAATTGGTTTTGACTGTCGACTCAAGTTTTCAATAAAAGTTTTTTTGGAACTCTCATTTTTTAAATTATCTTTTACCATAGCCGAGTGCAGCCATGTCTAGGGCCAAGGTAAAAATTATAGATATCCAGTTGTTGACCATCTAGTAAAATTCCACTTTGTAGGCTAGCAAGGTGGAACAGACGAACTGATGCAACTATATCAATCTAGCGTCTAAAGAGCTGTCAGAATGACACTGAGCACAGCAACAAATTGCCTACGTGGCTCTAATTCCAGTTTCAAATTCAGAGTTTTTCATCTCCTTGAAGTCCTGTTAACTATACTTACTGTAAACTATTATCAGCACAAATGTTTCTTTTTCGTAAATGCGTATCCAACTGGGCTCGATTCCAGGACCTCGTGCCTAGTAGGCGACTAGTGTAACCACTAACCCACAGATGTACGATTATTAGATTTTAGTACAACAAGAATTAAGTAGTTTCGTAAAAAGATTATTAACATTGCCAGTTTATCACTTTTGTTTTATTTTCATATTAATTTCTTATTCGTAATTTAGGTTTTACTTATACTTCTATAGTGTTTCTTATCTTTCTGTATTAATATAAATAGTAATACCTAAGACCTTCAAATTATTGTTTACTCATAATACTTGGTTTTTATCTGTTATAAGAGCTGATGAATTTGTCAATCGCAGCCATGAGCTGAATAAATAAATATTGTTATTTCTAAATTTAAATCTAACAACTTTTCTTGCAACTTAAAAAATAATTTTGTTTGAAACAATTTTTTTTAGAAATCTATCTTTCACAAGTTTTTGATTTATATTTTATTCTAAATTCTTAATATTAGAAAAATTTGTTAAAATGTTGATATTTTTATTGATGCAAAAGATAATTTATAAGCTTGCTAGGTGATGTAAAAGCTGTCGGTTCAGGTAATTTAATTTTCAACTACCAGTTTGACCTAAAATTTCATCTAACATTGAATTTTTGCTTTCTGTTGTAAAACAAACTGATTCAGCAAAGTAAAAAATCAAAGTTGTGTTTTCATTTTATTTTAATCAATTTTTAAATAAATAAAAACACTTTATTTTTTTAGCTTTTGCTGATAAATTTTTATAAAGTTATACAAGTTATCAGTATGCTGTAATAAATTTTCTTTCAGATTTTGTGTTCCAGAATTCTAATTTATCTTCTCGTAAATGATTCAATATTTGCACATTTATAAAAAAAACCTTTTAACTATTTTGTAAGAACGGTATATAAGAGTGTTATTAATCTTTTTACATAGATTCAAATGTATTTCTATTCAGAAAACTACAAGAGTATTTACAGTGAAAGTTTATATCTAACTATAATGTTGTGTAGTATTGAAAATTATATTGAATCAAAATAAAATTTGGTCCGATATATCGCCCGGCTAGCTCAGTCGGTAGAGCGTTGGACTCTTAATCCAACGGTCGTGGGTTCGAGCCCCACGTTGGGCGTATTTTTGTCAGATTTTTGTAATACATCAAATACGGTCAAATTTTTGGCTTTTTTGCCCGGATTTTAAAAACATTTTTTTTGTCAACAGTATGTTTAGTAAAACTAATTAATTCTGTTTTAAACTTTTTGCCTATTAAGGGGCTTTTTGTATAATAACTAATAAATTTTATGATTATTTGGAAATTATGGTTTTTCTACTAAATGGCCTCATATACTTTAGCGCCAAAAAGCTAAACTGAGCAAATACCATGCAAGTCAAATTCACAGTATTACTGTGTAGTCGATTATACTCTATTTCCAGTCATTATTTCATTTATTTTAAAAATTATCTGATCAAAAGTTTATTTCAAATGCCAAGTATTCAAAGTTTTTATGATAAGTGTTTTTGATGTGTTTGGCTTGATTTTTTAAATAGAAAAATATTTTTAATGAAAGCTTTAAACAATTTTACTGAATAAGTTTTTTTATTATGTATTTTTCGATTTTATGTTCTTTAGATTTCTTTTATAAGTTTATATTTTCTAACATTAAATTTTCTTTTAAGACTTAAACAAATTTGGTTTGTAATTTACTTTTTTTAAACCATTAGATTTAAGTATTATCCAAGTAATTATCTAAAATAATTTAATACAATCTGATCGTTTTGTTGGTTTTGTTTCAGACTAATTTAATAAATTTCATAAAACAAAATTAAAAGTGTCAAACAAGTTTGAAAAAGTCAAACAGTTTTGTTAAACTTTCTTGGAAAAATAAACTTATAATGTGTAATTACTTAAGAATACTTCTTTACCCTTTTTTCCTCAGCCTTCAGGTATTGAACAGCAGAAATTTTTAAATATAATTTTGAGTTAAATATATATTTTACTAATATAAGATTATTAATATATTTTAATGAAATTTACAATTTTGCTTAATATATATTTTACTAATATAATATTATTAATATTTTTTACTTATTGTTTTTACTATTATTATTAGCTTTCGATAGCAAATAATTGGCTAGAAACAATTAACAAGTTTGTATTGAGTCATTATTATTATTATTCGTCTCAAAATCAGCTGATGATACCACATTTTAAGTGACCTTAAAGATCAGCTGTACCTCTTGTACTGAAATTAGTTCTATAATAAAGCTTTAATATATCATAAACTAATCACATAACAAACGGGACCTGAGTAACAATGTTTATAATGTGTAAACAGAACTTCTAATTACAAGTGCTAACAATAGGACAGCTACAAACAATTTTTACTTATGCAGTTGGATGATATTCAATTTATACAAATATATTTATTACAAATATCTTAAGTAGGGAGCTTAAAATTTTTAGAATTTAAAACTCCTGTAAAATAGTAGAATGGTAGAAGAGATTAGTTTCATTAGTATATGTGAGAAGAAATAATATCAAACCCATTTCTGAAAGTTTGAAATATCTGACTACTTTAGTCCCCAACAAATGCAAAGTTATTGTAGAAAATGATGAGGCTGCTTTGATTTGTACTTTTTTATTAGACTTAGTGATTGAAAACACAATCAATTTTATTATTGAACACAGAATGAGGACTTTTAAAAAATCAACAATGACATTTTTCAGTCAATTTTAGAGGCTACCATCAAACTAAACCATTAACAATGTGATAGAAGAGAGGTATTGCTACAGTAGCCAAAAAGGTATGAAAAATAGTTACTGTTAAATTTATAAAATCATTAATAAACGTTTTGACACTTAGAACTTTACTAAAAGTAGTTTAAAATAAAAAGTTCTGTTTGATTTTCGTGTTTATATAAATTATGTTACCAGCTAAATATTTGTTTATTTAAATGATCATTTCTTGAGTAACAATTCTTTTTCCTCAAACTTTTCATCTAATCTAATTTAATCAAATCATATTGCAAGAGATATATCAAAACACAGGAAGTTTATTGTAGATTCAAAACTTTTCAATAAGAATTATAAACAAAAAAGTTGATAAATTTTAAAATTTAAAGAAAAAAAGTCACTTTTGGTAAAAAGTACTAACGTTTTTGTTGATATGCAAAAGAGTTGACGTTACAATATTCACAAAAACGTTAAACCTAAAAACAAAAACATCAAATGTTTTAAAATATGCTGAAACAAGTCATAAATCAACTTATGATTTACAATCTTTAATTAAACCTTTATCATTGAAATCTTTCAATGAAATTTAGGATCTTAAACCAAATTATCTAAATATTTTCTACTTGCGGAAGGAAAAAATGTTATAAAATCTTTGAGGCAAAAAAAATTCATTGATTAATAACTTCATCATCATCGTCAGAAATTACAATAACTTCACCTGTCAGCTTCTCCAACTTTTTTGTTTTTACTTCAAGGCATTTACTTACACTTTCTTTCCCTCCACAAACAGATGACACAAAATTACGATAATTTGTGTTTGCATTTACATACTTGGTGACTTGCAACATTTGGTTTGGGTGAGCTACAATCTTTGCATTTGAAATAATTTGTTCATCAACATTAAACACAACTATTTTCACTTCTTTTACACCTTCAGCGAAATCCCAAGAAAATAAATAGGATCTATGAGTAACATATACAAGTTGTAAATTTGTTGGAGGTTGTAGTGGCAAATCAACTTCTTCAACAGGTAAACTAACTTTGCTACTTTCTATTAAAACAGGAAGTTGACTTTGGCACACAGATAACTCAGTAAGATCTTTTCTTGAGTTCTCAAAATTGTTAACTTTCAAAACAGTATCATCGCTAATATCTAAACTTTTTTCATCAATTTGTTTAGTGTGGTTTGCTTCCATTGAAACTTCATCAGTTGTAAGAAAGTTTGAGGAATATTCACTAGAACTAGTTGAATCAAAATTAGGCTGGCAAATACCTTCATCATCACGATTCTCAAAACTAACGTTTGAGCTTTGATTACTTGTTGACTTATCACCGCGATAAGATACAACATCTTCGTTTTCTTCATCAGAATTTTCAGCAAAAATTATTTTAACATTAAGTAACTTTTTCGGTAGTAGTCCTCTCGAAAAAGATCGTTTACCTGGTCTGTGATCAGATTCTTCATGACTTCTTAACTCAATCGTTGTTAAAAAAATTAATCGACATCTTTTACATCGAAAATCTTCAGTTCGATGCTTTAACATATGTTCAACATATAATTGATCGTCTTTAAATACAGACAAACAAAGAAAACAAATAAAATTATTATGTTTGTTTTTAAAATGATTCATTAATTGGGTATGTGAAAATGTTTTAAAATTGCAACATTTACATTTGTATGGCATTTCACATACGTGGTGATTTCGAATCATATGATTTAGAAACTCGGAGTTTTCACTGAAGCAATTGAGGCATATTTCACAGCTAATGTCCGAACTATGAACTAAAGCAGTGTGACTTTCTAACTCGAATGGAGTTCTAAAGCATTTATAGCAACGTTCACAAAGTTCATGAGATTTTGCAAGCCTGAAAACCTTATGACGTATATGCTTCATGAGCCTATGATTTCCATGTAAGTTCTTACCACATTCCAAACATTGATATAACGTCAGATTTCTATGTTTGATATTTTTCCTGGAGTCTTTATTTTCTCCATAAAAAAAGTCTTCAACTGTAAAAATCTTCTCCTTTTTCAATTCTGGATGATAATTGTAATAAGTTTCACCATTTTGTTTACTAAAGCCACCCTGAGTCATTATATTAAAGATAATCTCTCACTACAGAAAATCAAAAAAATATTTATTTGAAATTTTACCATAAAAAATATTGGTAGAAATAAAAATTGTTTATAAGATTATACTCAACTATTAAATGCACTCATATTTGACTTCATATATTTGATAAGTAAGATAAATAATAGTGTTTATTAAACATATTTAAAAATTACTTAAAAAAATAACAATAAAGTTTAACAATTATTTATCAACAAAGTATTTTTTTAGCCTGCTTTGGCGGAGAAAAACCATTCTGTAAGTATGGGCAGATATAACGAAGATTCACTTGTTGCTTATAAATTTTCCTTCTCATGAATTTCTGTTTTTTGAACCTGGAACCTACTGTCTGATGGGAGGCAACTGACTGGACCACAGAAAAGCTAGTTGACAATCAGTTAAAAGATCAAATAATTTTTTCATTAGGAATCTGAATCATGATTTTGTTGTTTATAATCATATATGTTGTCATAGTCATAAGAAAACTATTTTATCAGATTTGTTATACCATATTAAATGATTGATGGATAGTTTTTTATTTGCCAAGCCATTAATTTAGAATTAGGAAAGCTAAAATTATGAAAGTTTTGAAATGTAATAACAGTTTTTATTTTATGACAAATTTTTACCAACGCCTACATAAAACCATATAAAATCATGAGTATCAGAATTTAAAATTTTTTAAATTTTATAATAAAAATAATATGATAAAAATTATCTTATTTTTTATTTATCAATTAACTATAATAAACTTGTTCTATTTTTATTTAATAAAAAATTAAAAAACTTTTAAATCTGGGGGTAACAATAAATATAAATGATAACTGAAATAAATAAAAATCAATTAAAAAATGATTATAAAAATATATGATGACAATTTACTAAAATTAAATATATTTAGAAGTATTTTTTCAAAATTGTTTTATACAAATGTATAAATTTATTCTTTGAAAACTTCATGTATAAAATAATGTTTTATTGATTTATAAAAATATTAAATCTTTTAATTAAGAATCATTTTGAAAATTATTATTATATAAAAAATATTTTTCTAGTAACTAATTTCAATAGAAAAAGATTTATAAAAAAATTAAAATAAATTTATTTAATTTCTTAACAATATGAGATTAACAACACTGATAAAAGAATAAAATATATAAACATTACAAGAACAAGCAGTTAGTTATCTAACATTAAAAATATTTTTACTTTAAAAAAAAACATTAATATTTAATTTAACATATAGCAAAATTAAAAAAATCATATAAAACCTTTACAAACAACCTTTACAGTACCTTTACTTTACAGAAATGTTGACTTATAATGAATATAGGTTAAGTAGCTGTGCTACAGACTAACAGAAATGTTCGTATTTGGGTAATGGTTGCATGTAAAAGACAACTTATATACTGTTTTTTTTCTGTTTTTAGGCACTTTTAGTCGTTCTTTTTTTGTTATAAATTATGAATATGTTTAATCATTTACTGTATTATAAAATTAAAAGTTTATATTTAATACAATTAAGTATGTGGCCAATAAAATCATAAGTATTAATGTCTCTGAGACTGATAAAGGTTTGTTGAAAGGTACGATATCATTTAAACTTTTTATATTAGAAGTATTCTCTAAAATAATCGATTCTAAATCTGAATCAATATCATTTTAAAACATTACATAGAAAATTTCTTTACGTAAACTCTCCGTTTCATTATTATCGACTCTCTCTTCAGTGATAAGATTGGATGGAACAAATTCATTTGAATTATTAATTATTATTCTATTTGGATAAGTTTCAGGTTATAGGTTATATTCTAATTGAATAAGTGCTTATAAGTTGTGATATAGTTATTCATAGGAAGTGATTTGTATAGTATATATATACTGTGATTGGTGACAGTAAAAATCTTTTATGCAAACTATGGTGGATTCACATAAAAGTGGCAAGACCTTACGGTCTACTGTAAAGAAAAATCCCGAAAAACCGACTTCATCAAAGCAAGATTGCAATTGCCAATCCTGCATAAAAATTTACTCTGATGAAGATCCGGTGAAAGAATGTTTCAAATGTCTCTCCTGCTTTCATCTCACCTGTAGTGATGTGAGCAAAAAAATGTACGATATATTTGATAACAACCAGACGAAGCAAATGCGATTTAAATGGTTTTGCATTAAATGTAGAACCATGGACAGAACAGCTCCCTCATCCAATGCTAATCAAAACCTATTATCAGACCTTAGCAAATCGGTATCTACTGAATTAGAAAAACCTAAATCAGAAAATGCCAAAGATGTTGCCAAGATTGACGAAAAGGTATACTAGACTTGGATACTAGACTAGACTTGGAGCAAAAAGCTCAGATCAGCAAAGATCGTTGAAAGTATCCTTTCAGAAAAACTGGAACAAACGCAAGTTTTTTGCCGATCTGTATAAGCTAATGCTTGACAAAAAATTCGAACGCATAAGAGTAGCACATGATATGTGTGAAGATGATCGCTTAGAAAATAAGCGTCTTGTAAAAGAGGCGTATAACCGAAATCAGAAGGAACAACCAACTGATTTCAAATACAAAGCTCGAAGTCCACCATGAGCCTTGAGAATTGTCAAGGCTTTTTTCAAAAAACGGAAGTTCCAAAATATCACTGGACCCACATCTTGTTTTTCAAAGTCTCTCCGGACACAATTGTCAATATCCAAGATATCAAATTTACAGAAGCCCATCATCAAATCTCACAAGCATCAAAAAGACAATTCTTCTATCACATTAGGTATGTTTTTCAACGCACGGTCGATTATTAACAAAATTTTTTAATTGAAAACTCTTTTACTTTCTCAAGATTTCACATTTATTTTTATTACTGAAACTTGAAAAACCGTTTTATCCTGATTCTTTTCTGGTTGACGATAATCTTTTTTGTGTTTTGCGTTGTGATAGACTGTATGTTAGAGGTGGCGGTGTTTGCGTAATTTACAAATGTCGCTTGCACCCAAGATCTCTAGAATTCAGATCGATCCCATTAATTGTCCAGAGTTTAAGATTATCGCTTTTGATTTTCATTACTCAAAGTCCAAATTTTCTCATTTTATGTGTACCTATCTACCACCCTCTAAAACTAATGATGAGGTTACTGCTAAGGCCTTATTGAAGGCACTGAAGAGTATTATGTGTCCAGAGTTATATGAGTTATATGAGCTACATGAGTTGTCTATGTAAAAAAAATAGCCAAATTTAAAAGCAAATGCCTAGAAGAATCATTACATTTTTAATTTCTCACGTTGTACTAAAATGGTTTAGAAAATCAATGTTTTTACTCAACTGTTAAGAAACTTTTTAAATAGCTTTTGCAAGCTGAATTTCAAACTATAAGTAATAAGATATGCTGTAAGTGTGTTAGTGTATGCAAATGAGATCAAGCTATTATCTTGTAATTCTTCAAAACTTCAAACTGTACTACACACTTCAGAAAATTGGTCTATTAACTGGCAGCTCAGAATCCGGCCCACAAGGTCTGATACTTAAAATATTCCTCCGTAATCCAGCTGCAAATTACTTAAACTAATATTCATCTCATGGAATTATTATTCAACGAATATCTTCGGTCCTATACCTTGGCTTTACTTAATCATCTGATTTTAAATGGCACAAATATGTTTTCCAAAATCTTTGCAAAATCAATTAACCTTGTCTACCAGATTATAAAGACCTTTAATTCTAAGGACCAATTATCAATCTTTTCAAATTGTACGTACGTCCAATTCTTGAATACATTATCAGTGTATAGATGCCATATCAAGTTAGTAATATCAACAATATTGAATTTTTTCAGGTCACATTTATGAGATTGGTAAGCAGGAAACTTAATATAAAAACGATAGTTATAAGCATCATCTTAGTTTCTTAATATAAATAATTTGATAGTTTGACTGATAAAACACGACTTAATTATTATTTTTTAAATTATTCACAATTTAGTTGACCTTAAGTTCGATGCTTTCTTTTCCTTCCCTCAAACTATAACAACTCAAACGAGACACATTACATATTAATAAGTCCATATCACCTGGTAGGTTAATCAGAGCAAATTTTTCTAATAAAACACAATTCGCTCTCCAGCTTTAAATTTGGTATTTGCTTTTCCTAGAGGTGTCATTAGCCACAATCACAGGGCACTTCTATCCGGGTTTTTAGTTGTCGCCAATATCTGTCCACTTGGACTTGAATCTAGAACCTCTTGCTTGTTATGTAAGTATTTTTTTGTTATTAATAAGTTTATTAAAATCAATTAATTTTTATTCAAACTAATTTTTCTAAGTGTATGTTAAATATTTTTTTAATTTATAATACTTTAATTGAATTGATAATTTCTATCGTGTAATTTGAAAAAGTTCCGTTTTACTATTAGGGGAATTGATACAATTTTTTGGATAAGTAAACTATTTTCACCAAACTTCGTTAAATCATTAAAATTGACTTTATTCACAATTCTCACAAAGTATTTTACTTGTATCTAATTCCTGTTTTTACTGCTAAACTATGTTCACCAGATTTAGTATCTTTAAATTTGTGTCAGAATATATTCTACAATAAATGTTTCTACAAATATAACAAAGGTTTACTTAACAGTTTCTCCGTCTGAATATGTGTTTAGATTTTTGGTAATTAGATGGTTAGCTTGTAGATTGATTTAATTCAATTCATTGATAGATTAAACTCACATTTATCATTTTATTTCTCAAACATTTTTCTACCTTAGTAGATAATCAAGGAGTAAAAAAAAGCTTTTCAAATGTAATGCAAACCTTATATCTAAAGCAATAAAACATCTTTAAAAAAAATTTTCAATAAACTTTAAAATAAACGTCTTTTACAAATTGTGATTTTACTTAACTACCTTTAAAAAGGTTTTTTTACAAATTTAGAGCCAAATTTGATCTGAACTGTTTAATTAACAAATTATTTATGCAAGTTACCTTTTCATAATACTTGCCTTTCATAATAAATATTTCATCCAAAAAATGATTTTCCATGAAAATGTGTTAACAAAAAGAAAACCGAATAAAAATGATCTCTAACAAAAATAACCTCTTACTAAATATGATTTCTTACCTAAACGTTTTTCAATCCAATGCAAAAATGTATTACAAAAATCGGACAAAAATACGCCCAACGTGGGGCTCGAACCCACGACCGTTGGATTAAGAGTCCAACGCTCTACCGACTGAGCTAGCCGGGCGTTATATCGGACTAGTTTTTTTAAACTCTATATAACTTTCAATCATAAACAACTGTATAGTGAGATTTTAACTTTCACTGTAAATACTCTTGTAGTTTTCTGAATAGAAATTAGATTTTAATCTGTGTAAAAAGATTAATAACACTCTTATATACAAATGAAAACCATTTACATATAGATAATTCGACTTTTGTCCATTCATAAACTACTTGAAACTTGTTCAAAACTAATTTTCACTAACTTCAATACAAATGAATATTGAGACTTTAATTCTTTAGGAAGAAAGCTAAACTAATTATATTAAATAAAATCATAGATATATAATTTATTCAATAATTGTGTTCTACGTAGTTCTATCCGAATAATTTGATTAGTTTTATTTAGAAAGTTTTTTTTTTCTATCACCTTAATTTCGTTCTTACAAAATAGTTAAAAGTTTTTTTAATAAATGTGCAAATATTGAATTATTTACGAGGAGATAAATTAGAATTCTGGAACACAAACTCTGAAAGAAAATTTATTACAGCATACTGATAACTTGGATAACTTAATAAAACCTTATCAGCAAAAGCTAAAAACATAAAGTGTTTTTATTTTTAAAAAAATTGATTAAAGTAAAAATGAAAACACAACTTTGATTTTTTACTTCGCTGAATCAGTTTGTTTTACAACAGAAAGCAAAATTTCAGTGTTAGATGAAAATTTAGATCAAATAGGCAGTTGAAAATTAAATCACCTAAACAGACAGCTTTCACATCACCTAGCAAGCTTATAAATTATTTTTTGCATCAATAAAAATATCAACATTTTAAGAAACTCTTCTAATATTAAGAATTTAGAATAAAATATAAATCAAAAACTTGTGAAAGATAGATTTCTAAAAAACTTGTTTCAAACAAAATTAGTTTTTAAATTACAAGAAAAGTTGTTAGATTTGAATTTAGAAATAACAATATTTATTTATTCAGCTCATGGCTGCGATTGAAAAATTCATCACCTCTTATAACAGATACAAACCAAGCATTATGAGTAAACAATAATTTGAAGGCCTTAGGTATTACTATTTATATTAATATAGAAAGATAAGAAACACTATAGAAGTATAAGTAAAACCTAAATTAAGAATAAGAAATTAATATGACTAGAAAAAAACAAAAGTGATAAATTGGCAATGTTACACAATCCTTTTACGAAACTACTTAATTCTTGTTGTACTAAAATCTAATAATCGTACATCTTTGGGTTAGCGGTTAGATTAGTCGCCTACTAGGCACGAGGTCCTGGAATCGAGCCCAGTTTGATACGCATTTACGACAAAGAAACATTTGTGCTGATAACAGTTTACAGTAAGTATAGTTATGGAAATTCTAGGAAATGAAAAACTCTGAATTTGAAACTGGAATTAGAGCCACGTAGGCAATTTGTTGCTGTGCTCAGTGTCATTCTGACAGCTCCTTAGACGCTAGATTGATATAGCTGCATCAGTTCGTCTGTTCCACCTTGCTAGCCTACAAAGTGGAATTTTGCTAGATGGTCAACAGCTGGATATCTACAATTTTTACCTTGGCCCTAGACATGGCTGCTCTCGGCTATGGTAAAAACCATTTAAAAAATGATATTTTCTTAAAAACGTTTATCAAATACTTGAGTCGACAGTCAAAACAAATTATTTAGAAATTTATTTTCATTTTTTTATTACTATGTTTGATAATAAAAGATATTATTTCAATTGGATAAAAAAGCTTACAGTTTAAGAGCAAATCAAATGGACTCGTATCGAAATTTGAAGATTTTACAGGAGAATAATGAACAAATTTAATTGATTGATTCGCTGATAGTAAAAGAAAGATCCATTCATAACGATTCAATCAAATGACTCTTCAAAAATATGCTAAGATTCGTTGAAAGGTACGATATCATTTAAACTGTTTATATTAGAAGTATTCTCTAAAATAATCGATTCTAAATCTGAATCAATATCATTTTAAAACATTACATAGACAATTTCTTTACGTAAACGCTCCGTTTCATTATTATCGACTCTCTCTTCAGTGATAAGATTGGATGGAACAAATTCAATTGAATTATTAATTATTATTCTATTTGAATAAGTTTCAGGTTATAGGTTATATTCTAATTGAATAACTGCTCATAAGTTGCGATATAGTTATTCATAGGAAGTGATTTGTATAGTATATATATACTGTGATTGGTGACAGTAAAAATCTTTTATACAAACTATGATGGATTCACATAAAAGTGGCAAGACCTTATGGTCTACTGTAAAGAAAAATCCCGAAAAACCGACTTCATCAAAGCAAGATTGCAATTTCCAATCCTGCAATAAAATTTGCTCTGATGAAGATCCGGTGAAAGAATGTTTCAAATGTCTCTCCTGCTTTCATCTCACCTGTAGTGATGTGAGCAAAAAAATGTACGATATATTTGATAACGACCAGACAAAGCAAATGGGATTTGAATGGTTTTGCATTAAATGAAGAACCATGGACACAACAGCTCCCTCATCCAATGCTAAACAAATCTTATTATCAGACCTTAGCAAATCGGTATCTGCTGAATTAGAAAAACTTAAATCGGAAATTGCCAAAGATGTTGCCAAGATTGACGAGAAGGTATCTAGTTTGCCCAAATCAATGGACGATCTGAATTACTCTAAAAAAAGCAAGTCACATGGGCCTCGGTGGTCGGTGATCCCGGTTCTGACAAACATGCTATCATGGTGCAGCTTCTTGCCAAGAAGGTCACAGACATGCACAAAAAACTCACTGTAGACCGTGAGGAAAGAGAAAACAATGTCATCAACTTTGATGTCTCTGAGACTGATAAAGATGATGACAGTAAATTTTTTAATCAAATGTGCTCTCAACAACTTGATTTTGTGGACGTTCCAAAGGTATCAATGACTAGACTTGGAGCAAAAAGCTCAGATCATCACAGACCATTGAAAGTGTCCTTTCAGGAAAACTGGAACAAACGCAAGTTTCTTGTCAAGCTGTATAAGCTAAAGCCTGACAAAAAATGTGAGCACATAAGAGTAGCACATGATATGTGTGAAAATGATCGCTTAGAAAATAAGCATCTTCTAAAAGACCAGCATAACCGAAATCAGAAGGAACAACCAACTGATTTCAAATACAAAGTTCGAGGTCCACCATAGGCCTTGAGAATTGTCAGGGTTTTTTTTTTCATTAAACGGAAGTGGAAAATAGTCACTGGACCCACATCTTCTTTTTTCAAAGTCTCTCCGGACACAATTGTTAGTATCCAAGATATCAGATTTACAGAAGCCCATCATCAAATCTCACAAGCGTCAAAAAGACAATTCTTCTATCACATTAGGTATGTTCTTCAACGCACGGTCGATTATTAACAAAAATTTTTAATTGAAAGCTCTTTTGCATTCTCAAGATTTCACATTTGTTTTTATTACTGAAACTTGAAAAACCGTTTTATCCGGATTCTTTTCTGGTTGACGATAATCTTTTTTGTGTTTTGCGTTGTGATAGACTGTATGTTAGAGGCCGCGGTGTTTGCGTAATTTACAAAATATCGCTTGCACCCAAGATCTCTAGAATTCAGATCGATCCCATTAATTGTCCAGAGTTTGAGATTATCGCTTTCGATTTTCATTACTCAAATTTCAAATTTTCTCGTTTTATATGAACCTATCTACCACCCTCTAAAACTAATGATGAGGTTACTGTTAAAGCCTTATTGAAGGCACTGAAGATTGTTGTGTGTCCTGAGTTATATGAGTTATATGAGCTACATGAGTTGTCTATCTAAAAAAAATACCCAAATTTAAAAGCAAATGCCTAGAAGAATCATTACATTTTTAATTTGTCACGTTGTAGTAAAATGGTTTAGAAAATCACTATTTTTGCTCAACTGTTAAGAAACTATTCAAAATATTTTTGCAAGCTGAATTTCAAACTATAAGTAAAAAGATTAGATGCTGTAAGTGTGTTAGTGTATGCAGATGACATCAAGCTATTATCTTGTAATTCTTCAAAATTTCAAACTGTACTACACACTTCAGAAAATTGGTCTATGAACTGGCAGCTCAGAATCCAGCTCACAATGTCTGAATTTAAAATGTTCCTCCATAATCCAGCTGCAAATTCCTTAAACTAATATTCCTCCAACGGAGTTATTATTCAACGAATATCTTCGGTCCTAAACCTTGACTTTACTTAATCATCTGATTTTAAATGGCATAAATATGTTTTCCAAAATCTTTGCAAAATCAATCAACCTTGTCTACCAGATTATAAAGACCTTTAATTCTAAGGATCCATTATCAATCTTTTCAAATTGTACGTACGTCCAATTCTTAAATACAATATCAGTGTATAGATGCCATATCAAGTTAGTGATATCAATAACATTGAATTTGTTCAGGTCACATTTATGAGATTGGTAAGCAGGAAACTTAATATAAAAACGATAGCTATAAGCATCGTATTAGTTTCTTAAATATAAATAATTTGGTAGTTTGACTGATAAAACAAAAACGTAATTATTATTTTTAAATTATCCACAATTTAGTTGACCTTAAATTCGATGCTTTCTTTTCCTTCCCTCAAGCTATAACAACTCAAACGAGACACATTACATATTAATAAGTCCATATTACCTGGTAGGTTAATCAGAGCAAGTTTTTCTAATAAAACACAATTCGCTCTCCAGCTTTAAATTTGGTATTTGCTTTTCCTAGAAGTGTCATTAGCCACAATCACAGGGCCCTTCTATCCGGGCTTTTAGTTGTCGCCAATATCTGTCCACTTGGACTTGAATCTAGAACCTCTTGCTTGTTATGTAAGTATTTTTTTGTTATTAATAAGTTTATTAAAATTAATTAATGTTTATTCAAACTAATTTTTTTAAGTGTATGTTAAATATTTTTTTAATTTATAATACTTTAATTGAATTGATAATTTCTATCGTGTAGTTTGAAAAAGTTCCGGTTTACTATTAGGGGAATTGATACAATTTTTTGGATAAGTAAATTATTTTCGCCAAACTTCGTTAAATCATTAAAATTGACTTTATTCACAATTCTCACAAAGTATTTTACTGGTATCTAGTTCCTGTTTTTACTGCTAAACTATGAACACCATATCTTTAAATTTGTGTCAGAATATATTCTACAATAAATGTTTCTACAAATATAACATAGGTTTACTTAACAGTTTCTCCGTTTGAATATGTGTTTATATTTTTGTTAATTAGATGGTTAGCTTGTAGATTGATTTAATTCAATTCATTGATAAATTAAACTCACATTTACCATTTTATTTCTCAAACATTTTTCTACCTTAGTAGATAATCAAGGAGTAAAAAAAAGCTTTTCAAATGTAATGCAAACCTTATATCTAAAGCAATAAGACTTCTTTAATAAAAAATTTTCAATAAACTTTAAAATAAACGTCTTTTACAAATTGTGAATTTACTAAACTACCTTTAAAAAGTTTAATTAAAGGTTTTTTACAAATTTAGAGACAAATTTGATCTGAACCATTTAATTAAGAAATTATTTATGCAAGTTACCTTTTCATAATACTTGCATTTCATAATAAATATTTAATACAAAAAATTGATGATTTTCCATGAAAATGTGTTAACAAAAAGAAAACCGAATAAAAATGATCTCTAACAAAAATAACCTCTTACTAAATATGATTTCTTACCTAAACGTTTCTCAATCCAATGCAAAAAATGTATTACAAAAATACGCCTAACGTGGGGCTCGAACCCACGACCGTTGGATTAAGAGTCCAACGCTCTACCGACTGAGCTAGCCGGGCGATAAATTGGAGTAAACTTTATTTAACCCCAATATAATTTTCAATCATAAACAACATTATAGTTAGATATAAACTTTCACTGTAAATACTCTTGTAGTTTTCTGAATAGAAATTAGATTTTAATCTATGTAAAAAGATTAATAACACTCTTATATACAAATGAAAACCATTTACATATAGATAATTCGACTTCTGTCTATTCATAAACTACTTGAAACTTGTTCAAAACTAGTTTTCACTAACTTCAATACAAATGAATATTGAGACTTTAATTCTTTAGCAAGAAAACTAAACTAATTATATTAAATAAAATCATAGATGTACAATTTATTCAATAATTGTGTTCTACGTAATTCTATCTGAAAAATTTGAATAGTTTTATTTAGAATTTTTTTTTCTATCACCTCAATTTCGTTCTTATAAAATAATTAAAAGGTTTTTTAATAAATTTGCAAATATTGAATCATTTACGAGGAGATAAATTAGAATTCTGGAACACAAAATCTGAAAGAAAATTTATTACAGCATACTGATAACTTGGATAACTTTATAAAAACTTATCAGCAAAAGCTAAAAACATAAAGTGTTTTTATTTTTAAAAAAATTGATTAAAGTAAAAATGAAAACACAACTTTGATTTTTTACTTTGCTTAATAAGTTTGTTTTACAACGGAAAGCAAAAATTCAATGTTAGATGAAATTTTAGGTCAAATTGGTAGTTGAAAATTAAATTACCTGAACAGACAGCTTTCACATCACCTAGCAAGCTTATAAATTATTTTTTGCATCAATAAAAATATTAACATTTAAGGAAATTCTTCTAATATTAAGAATTTAGAATAAAATATAAATCAAAAACTTGTGAAAGATAGATTTCTAGATAAACTTGTTTCAAACAAAATTATTTTTTAAATTACAAGAAAAGTTGTTAGATTTGAATTTAGAAATAACAATATTTATTTATTCAGCTCATGGCTGCGATTGACAAATTCATCAGCTCTTATAACAGATACAAACCAAGTATTATGAGTAAACAATAATTTGAAGGTCTTAGGTATTACTATTTATATTAATACAGAAAGATAAGAAACACTATAGAAGTATAAGTAAAACCTAAATTACGAATAAGAAATTAATATGACTAGAAAAAAACAAAAGTGATAAACTGGCAATGTTAATAATCCTTTTACGAAACTACTTAATTCTTGTTGTACTAAAATCTGATAATCGTACATCTGTGGGTTAGCGGTTAAACTAGTCGCCTACTAAGCACGAGGTCCTGGAATCGAGCCCAGTTGGATACGTATTTACGAAAAGGAAACATTTGTGCTGATAACAGTTTACAGTAAGTATAGTTAACGGGAATTCTAGGAGATGAAAAACTCTAAATTTGAAACTGGAATTAGAGCCACGTAGGCAATTTGTTGCTGTGCTCAGTGTCATTCTGACAGCTCCTTAGACGCTAGATTGATATAGCTGCATCAGTTCGTCTGTTCCACCTTGCTAGCCAACAAAGTGGAATTTTGCTAGATGGTCAACAGCTGGATATCTATAATTTTTACCTTGGCCCTAGACATGGCTGCTCTCGGCTATGGTAAAAACCATTTAAAAAATGATATTTTCTAAAAAACGTTTATTGAAAACTTGAGTCGACAGTCAAAACCAATTATTTAGAAATTTATTTTCATTTTTACATTACTATGTTTGATAATAAAAGATGTTATTTCAATTGGATAAAAAAGATTACAGTTTAAAAGCAAATCAAATGGACAGGTATTGGAGATTGAAGATTTTACAAGAGAATAATGAACAAATTTAATTGATTGATTCGCTGATAGTAAAAGAAAGATCCATTCATAACGATTCAATCAAATGACTCTTCAAAAATATGCTAAGATTCGTTGAAAGGTACGATATCATTTAAACTGTTTATATTAGAAGTATTCTCTAAAATAATCGATTCTAAATCTGAATCAATATCATTTTAAAACATTACATAAACATTTTCTTTAAGTAAACTCTCCGTTTCATTATTATCGACTCTCTCTTCAGTGATAAGATTGGATGGAACATATTCATTTGAATTATTAATTATTATTCTATTTGAATAAGTTTCAGGTTATAGGTTATATTCTAATTGAATAAGTGCTGTTACGTTATTAAGTGTGATACAGTTATTCATAGGAAGTGATTTATATAGTATAGATATACTGTGATTGGTGACAGTAAAAATCTTTTATGCAAACTATGATGGATTCACATAAAAGTGGCAAGACCTTACGGTTTACTGTAAAGAAAAATCCCGAAAAACCGACTTCATCAAAGCAAGATTGCAATTGCCAATCCTGCAATAAAATTTGTTCTGGTGAAGATCCGGTAATTGAATGCTTCAAATGTCTCTCCTGTTTTCATCTCACCTGTAGTGATGTGAGCAAAAAAATGTACGATATATTTGATAACAACTAGACGAAGAAAATGGGATTTAAATGGTTTTGCATTAAATGTAGCACCATGGACACAACAGCTCCCTCATCCAATGCTAATCAAAACCTATTATCAGACCTTAGCAAATCGGTATCTGCTCAATTAGAAAAACTTAAATCGGAAATTACCAAAGATGTTGCCAAGATTGACGAGAAGGTATCTAGTTTGTCCAAATCAATGGACGAACTGAATGCCTCTACAAAAATAAACAAGTCACATGGGCCTCAGTGGTCGGTGATCCCGGTTCTGACAAAAATGCTATCATGGTGCAGCTTCTTGCCAAGAAGGTCACCGACACGCAAAAAAATCACTGTAGACCGTGAGGACAAAGAAAACAATTTCATCATCTTTGATGTCTCTGAGACTGATAAAGATGATGAAAGTGAATTTTTTAATCAAATGTGCTCTCAAAGCCTTGATTTTGTGGACGTTCCAAATGTATCAATGACTACACTTGGAGCAAAAAGCTCAGATCAACAAAGACCGTTGAAAGTGCCCTTTCAGGAAAAATGGAACAAACGCGAGTTTCTTGCAAAGCTGTATAATCAAAAACTTGAAAAAAATTCGAGCGCATAAGAGTAGCACATGATATGTATGAAGATGATCGCTTAGAAAATAAGCGTCATGTAAAAGAAGCGTATAACCGAAATCAGAAGGAACAACCAATTGATTTCAAATATAAAGTTCGAGGTCCACCATTGGCCTTGAGAATTGTCAAGATTTTTTTAAAAAACGGAATTGGGAAATAACCACTGGACCCACATCTTGTTTTTTCAAAGTCTCTCCGGACACAATTGTTAATATCCAAGATATCAAATTTACGGGAGCCCATCATCAAATCTCACAAGCGTCAAATAGACAATTCTTCTATCACATTAGGTATGTTCTTCAACGCACGGTCGATTATTAACAATATTTTTTAATTGAAAGCTCTTTTGCATTCTCAAGATTTCACATTTGTTTTTATTACTGAAACTTGGCTGAAACCGTTTTATCCTGATTCTTTTCTGGTTGACGATAATCTTTTGTGTTTTGAGTTGTGATAGACTGTATGTTAGAGGCCGCGGTGTTTGCGTAATTTACAAAATATCGCTTGCACCCAAGATCTCTAGAATTCAGATCGAGCCCATTAATTTTCCAGAGTTTGAGATTATCGCTTTTGATTTTCATTACTCAAAGTCCAAATTTTCTTGTTTTATATGTACCTATCTACCACCCTCTAAAACTAATGATGAGGTTACTGTTAAGGCCTTATTGAAGGCACTGAAGATTGTTGTGTGTCCCGAGTTATATGAGTTATATGAGCTACATGAGTTGTCTATCTAAAAAAAATACCCAAATCTAAAAGCAAATGCCTAGAAGAATCAATACATTTTTAATTTGTCACGTTGTAGTAAAATGGTTTAGAAAATCAATGTTTTTACTCAACTGTTAAGAAACTATTCAAATAGTTTTTTCAAGCTGAATTTCAAACTATAAATAATAAGATTAGATGCTGTAAGTGTGTTGGTGTATGCAGATGACATCAAGCTATTTTCTTTAATCCTTCAAAACTTCAAACTGCACTACACAATGTAGAAAATTGGTCTATGAATTGGCAGCTCAGAATCCAGCCCACAAGGTATGATACTTAAAATATTCCTCCATAATCTAGCTGGAAATTCCTTAAACTAATATTCCTCCAACGGAGTTTTTATTCAACGAATATAATTGGCCCTAAACCTTGACTCTACTTAATCATCTGATTTTAAATGGCACAAATATGTTTTCCAAAATCTTTGCAAAATCAATCAACCTTGTCTAACAGATTATAAAGACCTTTAATTCTAAGGATCAATTATCCATCTTTTCAAATTGTACGTACGTCCAATTCTTGAATACAATATCAGTGTATAGATGCCATATCAAGTTAGTGATACCAACAATATTGAGTTTGTTCAGGTCACATTTATGAGATTGGTAACTTATTATAAAAACAATGTTATAAGCATCGTCTTAATTTCTTAAATATAAATAATTTGATAGTTTGACTGATAAAACACGACTTAATTATTATTTTTTAAATTATCAACAATTTAGTTAACCTTAAATTCGATGCTTTCTTTTCCTTCCCTCAAGCTATAACAACTCAAACGAGACACATTACATATTAACAAGTCCATATCACCTGGTACGTTAATCAGAGCAAATTTTTCTAATAAAACACAATTCGCTCTCCAGCTTTAAATTTGGTATTTGCTTTTCCTAGAAGTGTCATTAGCCACAATCACAGGGCCTTTCTATCTGGGCTTTTAGCTGTCGCCAATATCTGTCCACTTGGACTTGAATCTAGAACCTCTTGCTTGTTATGTAAGTATTTTTTTGTTATTAATAAGTTTATTAAAATTAATTAATGTTAATTCAAACTAATTTTTTTAAGTGTATGTTAATTATTTTTTTAATTTATAATACTTTAATTGAATTGATAATTTCTATCGTGTAGTTTGAAAAAGTTCCGTTTTACCATTAGGAGAATTAATACAATTTTTTGGATAAGTAAATTATTTTCGCCAAACTTCGTTAAATCATTAAAATTGACTTTATTCACAATTCTCACAAAGTATTTTACTTGTATCTAGTTCCTGTTTTTACTGCTAAACTATGATCACCACATCTTTAAATTTGTGTCAGAATATATTCTACAATAAATGTTTCTACAAATATAACAAAGGTTTACTTAACAGTTTCTCCGTTTGAATATGTGTTTATATTTTTGTTAATTAGATGGTTAGCTTGTAGATTGATTTAATTCAATTCATTGATAAATTAAACTCACATTTACCATTTTATTTCTCAAACATTTTTCTACCTTAGTAGATAATCAAGGAGTAAAAAAAGCTTTTCAAATGTAATGCAAACCTTATATCTAAAGCAATAAAACATCTTTAAAAAAAATTTTCAATAAACTTTAAAATAAACGTCTTTTACAAATTGTGATTTTACTTAACTACCTTTAAAAAGGTTTTTTTACAAATTTAGAGCCAAATTTGATCTGAACCGTTTAATTAACAAATTATTTATGCAAGTTACCTTTTCATAATACTTGCATTTCATAATAAATATTTCATCCAAAAAATGATAATTTTCCATGAAAATGTGTTAAGAAAAAGAAAACCGAATAAAAATGATCTCTAACAAAAATAACCTCTTACTAAATATGATTTCTTACCTAAACGTTTCTCAATCCTATTCAAAAAATGTATTACAAAAATCGGACAAAAACACGCCCAACGTGGGGCTCGAACCCACGACCGTTGGATTAAGAGTCCAACGCTCTACCGACTGAGCTAGCCGGGCGATGTTTTGGAATGAATTTTATTTAAACTCAATATAATTTTCAATCATAAACAACATTATAGTTAGATATAAACTTTCACTGTAAATACTTTTGTAGTTTTCTGAATAGAAATTAGATTTTAATCTATGTAAAAAGATTAATAACACTCTTATATACAAATGAAAACCATTTACATATAGATAATTCGACTTCTGTCCATTCATAAACTACTTGAAACTTGTTCAAAACTAGTTATCACTAACTTCAATACAAATGAATATTGAGACTTTAATTCTTTAGCAAGAAAACTAAACTAATTATATTAAATAAAATCATAGATGTACAATTTATTCAATAATTGTGTTCTACGTAATTCTATCTGAAAAATTTGATTAGTTTTATTTAGAATTTTTTTTTCTATCACTTCAATTTCGTTCTTATAAAATACTTAAAAGGTTTTTTAATAAATGGGCAAATATTGAATTATCTACGAGAAGATAAATTCGAATTCTGGAACACAAAATCTGAAAGAAAATTTATTACAGCATACTGATAACTTGGATAACTTTATAAAAACTTATCAGCAAAAGCTAAAAACATAAAGTGTTTTTATTTATTTAAAAAATTGATTAAAATAAAATGAAAACACAACTTTGATTTTTTACTTTGCTGAATGAGTTTGTTTTACAACAGAAAGCAAAAATTCAATGTTAGATGAAATTTTAGGTCAAATTGGTAGTTGAAAATTAAATCACCTAAACAGACAGCTTTTACATCACCTAGCAAGCTTATAAATTATTTTTTGTATCAATAAAAATATCAACATTTTAAGAAATTTTTCTAATATTAAGAATTTAGAATAAAATATAAATCAAAAACTTGTGAAAGATAGATTTCTAGATAAACTGCATGAAATTTTTTTAAATCTAAATTTATAAGTATATGGGCTTTGATAAAATAAATTTAACCAAAACGCTTTTACTTCGTCTATTTAGGTCTAATTAACAATTTTTAGTTCAACTATGAAATAAGTGAGTTTTAAATTTCAATATAACACCAAATGTTGAGCTTGTTTAAATAACATTAAACGTTTTTTATCATAAAATATCAGTTGGATCCAGTTTTATTTTAACTTGTAAAGATCTTTCAACCTACATCATCAAGTAAAGAGCAATAACTGTCAGTAAACCTTACGCTTAGTGGTTAAAATTGCTGTAAGAGTAAGCAAAGCATAAAACGATCTTTTAAGATACTCTAAGACAGAAGACACAATAAATTTGAAAACAGAGTTTCTAGTGTTTTATTAAAAAGAAAACAACCGCGTAAGACATATATACAATCGCTGAATGTACTATTTTCTAATACTAATATTAACTTTTAAATATTTCATAAATTTTACAAACAAAATGCTGAAATGAAAAAGCTTGACGATTACCAGAACTTGGTTCATAAATAGTTGTAGTCAAATAAGTGATTTTATATTCGCCATTCACCAATTTAAAAGTTATAAAGTCAATAAATTCATTTGTTTTGCAGCTGCTTCTTCCTGAAATTTCGAGTCCTATTTCTTCAAAGTCTACCTCAAATATACAATCAACAGAGTAAAATAAGATCTCTTTAGAGTCTGCTTTCAATCTTCCGAGGAAATCTTTGACTTCCTGATAGTTATTTAACTGCAAAATAATTTTTGAGTTTTTTGAGGCAATCCAATGACAATTATGAAGATCAAATAAAGTTTCACAAGCTTGAGGACATCTTAGAACTCGAAAGTAAAACTCTGAAATACATTTTAACAAATTTCTTGGGCTCTTAAATGGTTGATACAACAATACACTGTTCATTATCAGCTTTCTAAAAAACATTTATGTTCAAGTTAATCTATTTTTGTAATTCTTATAATTTAACTTTAAAGCTAAACTCATAAGTATTGAGACTTTTAGATATATCAAATTATTGAAAAAGTCAGTGACTGATGTTGGTAAAGTTAAAAATGTTTGAGTCTAAAAGATTTCCCATTTAAAAATATCAAATTAAACAATAACATAAAAAATTGAAAGTTGATCAATTATGATTAACTAATAAATCAATCACTAAATAAGCTTACAAAAATTTAAATGTAAAACTTAATCTTAAACAAAAAATACTAAAATAAATAGTCTATTAACTATGAATTAAGTTAATTAGATTTTAGTTTAGTTAAATTTAGAAAGTAAAAGAGTTAATTCTTAAGCTATAATTAAATTTTAATTGATTGGTTAAATGATTATTTATAAGTTATAATAAAAACTTATTTGTATATCTTTTAGCCTTTTGACAAGACATCTACAAGTTATCTTATAAAAATTTGCAATAAAAAGCTAGAATAGAGCTTATAGTTTAGCTTTTGGTGGTATATAATTAAATAGGATTATATAATTATCATCAATATTATGATTCAATGTTTAAAAAATTCATAAAGATCATTTAGATATGAAAATAATCAAAATTTATTTTTATTACATAAATAATAATATATGACAAACTCTAGTTAATTTTACATTTGAATTATTATAATAAAATTATATATTATTTTTATAGAAAGCTGTAGATATTAAAATTATATAAATGTAAATATATGCTGTCATCTTTATTTTTCATAATATATAGAACTCATTAAAGATAAACCACATGTTAAAAAAAAATTGTGATAAATATAATCAATAAATCTTAAAACAAGATTTAAAAATAAAAGATCTTATAATATTTATTGTAACATAAAACATAAAAAAATATCTTTAATATAAATAAATATTATAATATTCTTTAGATATAGTAACATGAATAAATGTAACTTTTTATCTAATCAAGTATTTATTCTCAACCAAACAAAAATATAAAAATATCATTTGTTGCTAAAAGAAACAAAATAAATAAAAAAACAATATTGTCTTTAGAAACAAATTTTAACATTAAATAAATAATTCATTTTGTTCTAAAGTGAAAATTTTGACCATCAAATTTATTATTAATTATTATTCGAAATTTTTTATAAATAATTGTTAGAAATTTTACAGAAGTTTATTGTTATTAGTAAATAAAAATATTAATATATCTATTTGTATATATGATTTGCATAAAATTGAAATAAATTGATCCAGTAGATTCATAACATCTATTTACCAATTCCGTGTTTTGGAAAATATATTCAAAAATTTGTTATAACTTTGATGTCTGTGACAAACCCTATTGAATATTTCATTATATTTAATAAACTTTGGAATACTACAAAAAAAATTGTCTATCAAATATTTTAAGAAAGAGTATTCGAACAAATCTATATTCAAATGACCTTCTTATAATTCATCTTGTGATAGAGCTTCTACAACTTTTTTAGACTGAGTTTTCAATTTAAATTTCTAGTGTTAACTTATCTAGTATTAAATTTTTATCTGTTAGTTGAACGTATTTTGTAACTAGTCAATAACTGTCTCAATATTTTATTTTCTGATTGCTGGTCTTATTTAAAATATATTATATATAAAAACTCAATTTAGGTTTTATTTAATTTCTAATAGACCTTTTTTCTAGAAACCATTTGAAATCAGTTGGTTGTTCCTTCTGATTTCGGTTATACGCTTCTTTTAAAAGACGCTTTCTTTCTAACCGAGCATCTTTAGACATATCATCTGCAACTCTAATACGCTCGAATTTTTTGTCAAGCCTTAACTTATACAGCTTGGAAAGAAACTTGCGTTTGTTCCAATTTTCCTTAAAAGAGACTTTCAACGGTCTTTGATGATCTGAGCTTTTTGCTCCAAGTCTAGTCATTGATACCTTTGGAACGACAACAAAATCAAGGCTTTGAGAGCACATTTGATTAAAAAACTTACTGTCATCTTTATCAGTCTCAGAGACATTAATACTTATAATTTCATTGGCCACGTACTTAATTGTATTGAGTATAAACTTTTGATTTTATAGTACAGTAAATATTCATAATTTATAACAAAAAAAAGAACAATTAGAAGTGCCTAAAACCAGAAAAAAAACAGTATATAAGTTGTCTTTCAATTGCAACATTACTTTAATACAAATGCTTGATTATTTCTGTTACTTTTTGGATAGCATTGGTACTCCAACCTATAGTTATTATAAGTCAGAATCATATTGTCTGTAAAGGTTTTTATGGTTTTCTAGATTTTTTTACCTATTAAATGATAAGTAGTGTGTAAATCTTAATGCTTTTTTTTAAAGTAAAAATATTTTTAATGTTAGATAACTAACTGCTTGTTCTTGTAATGTTTATATATTTTATTCTTTTATCAGTGTTGTTAATCTCAAATTGATAAGAAATTAAATGAATTTATTTTACTTTTTTTTTTGATTTTTTTTCTATTCAAAATGTTATAGAAAAATATTTATAAAAAATTAAAATTGTCCAATAACTTCATTGCCTTCATTTAAAGATTATCTTTTGATTTTAAAAGCTAGGTATTTAAGAACATAGACAGTATAAATATGATAAAAAATTGTTTCTAGAAAAAGATTTTTTATATACTAATAAAAACTAATAAAAATTTATATAAAACCAGTTACATTATTATATACATTAGGTTTTCAAATGATAAGTTAAATTTATTCTATAATTATACATTTGTATAAAACATTTTAGAAAAAACCCTTCTAAATATATTGTATTAAATTATAGTAAATTATTATCATTTATGTTTATTGTTACCCCCAGATTTAAAAGTTTTTTTAATTTTTTATTATAATAAAAATAGAACAAGTTTATTATAGTTAATTGATAAATAAAAAATAAGATAATTTTTATCATATTATTTTTATTATAAAATTTTAAATTCTGATACTCATGATTTTATATGGTTTTATGTAGGCCTTGGTAAAAATTTGTCATAAAATAAAAACTGTTATTACATTTCAAGACTTTCCTAATTTTAGCTTTCCTAATTTTAAATTAATGGCTTGGCAAATAAAAAACTATCCATCAATCATTTAATATGGTATATCAAATCTGATAAAATAGTTTTCTTATGACTATGACAACATATATGATTATAAACAACAAAATCATGATTCAGATTCCTAATGAAACAATTATTTGATCTTTTAACTGATTGTCTACTAGCTTTTCTGTGGTCCAGTCAGTTGCCTACCATCAGACAGTAGGTTCCAGGTTCAAAAAACAGAAATTCATGAGAAGGAAAAATTATAAGCAACAAGTGAATCTTCGTTATATCTGCCCACACTTACAGAATGGTTTTTCTCCGCCAAAGCAGGCCAAAAAAATACTTTGTTGATAAATAATTGTTAAACTTTATTGTTATTTTTTTAAGTAATTTTTAAATATGTTTAATAAACACTATTATTTATCTTACTTATCAAATATATGAAGTCAAATATGAGTGCATTTAATAGTTGAGTATAATCTTATAAACAATTTTTATTTCTACCAATATTTTTTATGGTAAAATTTCAAGTAAATATTTTTTTTATTTTCTGTAGTGACAGATTATCTTTAATATAATGACTCAGGGTGGCTTTAGTAAACAAAAGGGTGAAACTTATTACAATTATAATCCAAAATTGAAAAAGGAGAAGATTTTTACAGTTGAAGACTTTTTTTATGGAGAAAATAAAGACTCCAGGAAAAATATCAAAAATAGAAATCTGACGTTATACCAATGTTTGGAATGTGGTAAGAACTTACATGGAAATCATAGGCTCATGAAGCATATGCGTCATAAGGTTTTCAGGCTTGCAAAAGCTGATGAACTTTGTGAACGTTGCTATAAATGCTTTAGAACTCCATTCGAGTTAGAAAGTCACACTGCCTTAGCTCATAGTTCGGATATTAACTGTGAAATATGCCTCAATTGCTTCAGTGAAAACTCCGAGTTTCTAAATCATATGATACGAAATCACCACGTATGTGAAAGGCCATACAAATGTAAATGTTGCAATTTTAAAACATTTTCACATACCCAATTAATGAATCATTTTAAAAATAAACACAAAAATTTTATTTGTTTTCTTTGTTTGTCTGTATTTAATGACGATCAATTATATGTTGAACATATGTTAAAGCATCGAACTGAAGATTTTCGATGTAAAAGATGTAGATTAATTTTTTTAACAACGATTGAGTTAAGAAGTCATGAAGAATCTGATCACAGACCAGGTAAACGATCTTTTTCAAGAGGACTACTACCAAAAAAGTTACTTAATGTTAAAATAATTTTTGGTGAAAATTCTGATGAAGAAAACGAAGATGTTGTATCTTATCGCGGTGATAAGTCAACAAGCAATCAAAGCTCAAACGTTAGTTTTGAGAATCGTGATGATGAAGGTATTTGCCAGCCTAATTTTGATTCAACTGGTTCTAGTGGATATTCCTCAAACCTTCTTACAACTGATGAAGTTTCAATGGAAGCAAACCACAGTAATAACAGTTTACCTGTTGAAGAAGTTGATTTACCACTACAACCTCCAACAAATTTACAACTTGTATATGTTACTCATAATTCCTATTTATTTTCTTGGGATTTCGCTGAAGGTGTAAAAGAAGTGAAAATAGTTGTGTTTAATGTTGATGAACAAATTATTTCAAATGTAAAGATTGTAGCTCACCCAAACCAAATGTTGCAAGTCACCAAGTATGTAAATGCAAACACAAATTATCGTAATTTTGTGTCATCTGTTTGTGGAGGGAAAGAAAGTGTAAGTAAATGTCTTGAAGTAAAAACAAAAAAGTTGGAGAAGCTGACAGGTGAAGTTATTGTAATTTCTGACGATGATGATGAAGTTATTAATCAATGAATTTTTTTTGCCTCAAAGATTTTATGACATTTTTTCCTTCCGCAAGTAGAAAATATTTAGATAATTTGGTTTAAGATTCTTAATTTCATTGAAAGATTTCAATGATAAAGGTTTAATTAAAGATTGTAAATCATAAGTTGATTTATGAATTGTTTCAGCATATTTTAAAACATTTGATGTTTTTGCTTTTAGGTTTAACGTTTTTTGTGAGTATTGTAACGTCAACTCTTTTGCATATCAACAAAAACGTTAGTACTTTTTACCAAAAGTGACTTTTCTTCTTTAAGTTTTATAACTTGAACTATATTTATCAACTTTTTTGTTTAGAATTCGTATTGAAAAGTTTTGAATCTACAATAAACTTCCTGTGTTTTGATATATCTCTTGCATTATGATTTGATTAGATTAGATGAAAAGTTTGAGGAAAAAGAATTGTTACTCAAGAAATGATCATTTAAATAAACAAATATTTAGCTGGTAACATAATTTATATAAACACGAAGATCAAACAGAACTTTTTATTTAAACTACTTTTAGTAAAATTAAATTTTAGTCATTTTAATTGAAGATCCAACTGCATAGGTAAAAGTTGTTTGTAGCTGGCCTATTGTTAGCACTTGTAATTAGAAGTTATGTTTACACATTATAAACAGTGTTGCTCAGGTCCCGTTTGTTATGTGATTAGTTTATGATATATTAAAGCTTTATTATAGAATTATTTTTATTACAAGAGGTACAGCTGATCCTTGAATTCACTTAAAATGTAGTATCATCAGCTGATTTTGAGACGAATAATAATAATAATGACTCGATACAAACTTGTTAATTGTTTCTAGGCAATTCTTCTACTGTCAAAAGCTATTACTGAGCATGTAAACGGCAATCATAGTGTTGTTTGTAAGTTATCACTTATTTTTGTTAAATTTTCTTCTAGCACTAGTTTCGATCATTATTTTTGGATATACGTAATTTTGACAAATCGATAGATTTGATTGTGCACTAGATTCTTATATCTTCCAAGTAATGTTCCTTCATCAGCTCCGATTATCTTCGTTTGAGGAGAGTAGAAGTATCTCTATCAATAGCGGAAGTCCGGGTTCGATCCCAGGTGGATACATATTAGTGACAAGAAAAATTCTATATAAATAACCAAGGCAGAAGAGACTTGTCAGTCTGGTTAAATGACCACACTTCTAGGAGATGCACAACTCCAAATCAAAAGCCGGAATTCAAATCATAGCTCGTCCATGTACTCAGTATCATCCTGCAGCTCTTGTGACGCCAGCCAGGCGGTACCGGCAACAGTAAACGCCTATACTAAACCACATACTTAATACAGTTTTAATTTCCATTGAAAACAGATGTTAGATAGACATCAATAATTGTGATAAAGTTGCCTTGGTAATAGCGAAGGTGCATAGGGCTTTAGATGTGAGTGTTTCTCTATATTTGAAGAAGACTTGCATTTATCAACCCCCCTTTTGCTTGAGAGGTAAGCTGGATATAGATGAGTTTTTCACCCTTACTTAAATAGGTAACTTGCCACAAATTTTATGGCAGTTACCAGTGCTTCTTTGGGTCGAAAATATGTTTTTTCTACATTAATGAGTGTGGTTTAAAAGATGGCCTATCACTACAAAGCTAAACAGTCATTTACAAACTACAAAAGGCAATTTCAAATCTTTAACTTCAAAAACAAGTCAATAAAACAAAAATTCCCTGTGACGTCATCATTTACAACTGATTGTGTTAATATCATTAGGATGATACACTTTAAAAATCAACACTACCAGATGTTGGTCTCTGCTCATGTTTAGACTGTGCACCAGAGTTTTCTACCTCTAGTTCAATAACTCAAAAACATTGTTGGATATATCAAGTAATTTTATTTAGGACGGCTTACATATGGCAAGTAACTCATTATTTGATTACTAGGGAACATTGTTTGATTTTGCAAATACAAAGTTTGCATAAAGTACTGAAGAGCTTGCAGCATCAATAGTTGTAGATGCAAAAACGTTTTGAGAGTTTGTGATAGTTTAGAAAAAGGCCAAAATCGATTTATAATTTTTGTATCAAACAGTTGAAAGTACATCAACAAACAAAAGAACAAAGAAAGAAAACTGATCCAAATATCCATTGATGTTGACTTGAAAGTGAAAGCAGGGAAAACAAGACATGGAGCAAAAGTAATAATTTCATATTCTATTTTTATCCATCTTAATGATTTAAAATTGAAGCTTCCGAAGCCATTAAAGTAAAGTTGAAAGATCTAAAAATATAGAATCTTTTACTATGGTTTTTTATTTATATATTATATTAATAATATTATATGAAATATTAATTAACTTTTATTTCAAAATTTAATATATAATTATATATTTTTTATGATTAAAATGTCATTAATTAGTTTGACTGATATTAAAATAATACAATAATAATAATTATAAATATATTATACTAATAATAGTAAAATAATACTAGTAAAATATATATTAAGTAAAATAACAGTAAATATCATTAAAATATATTAATAATTAATAATATTTTAATATCATTAAAATATAATATCATTAATATCATTAAAATATACTAGTAATATAATATAATTTTCATAAAGCATATTAAGTAAAATAATAGTAAAAATTAGTAAAATATATTAATAATATTATATTAGTAAAATATATATTTAACTCAAAATTATATTTAAAAATTTCTGCTGTTCAATACCTGAAGGCTGAGGAAAAAAGTGCAAAGAAATATTCTTAAGTAATTACACATTATAAGTTTATTTTTCCAAGAAAGTTTAACAAAACTGTTTGACTTTTTCAAACTTGTTTGACACTTTCAATTTTGTTTTATGAAATTTATTAAATTAGTCTGAAACAAAACCAACAAAAACGATCAGATTGTATTAAATTATTTTAGATAATTACTTGGATAATACTTAAATCTAATTGTTTAAAAAAACTAAATTACAAACCAAATTTGTTTAAGTCTTAAAAGAAAATTAAATGTTAGAAAATATAAACTTATAAAAGAAATCTAAAGAACATAAATTCGAAAAATACATAATAAAAAACTTATTTAGTAAAATTGTTTAAAGCTTTCATTAAAAATATTTTTCTATTAAAAAAATCAAGCCAAACACATCAAAAACACTTATCATAAAAACTTTGAATACTTGGCATTTGAAATAAACTTTTGATCAGATAATTTTTAAAAGAAATGATATAATGACTGGAAATAGAGTATAATCGACTACACAGTAATACTGTGAATTTGACTTGCATGGTATTTGCTCAGTTTAGCTTTTTGGCGCTAAAGTATATGAGGCCATTTAGTAGAAAAACCATAATTTCCAAATAATCATAAAATTAAGAGGCTCGGTTGCTTTTAACAAATAAGAAAATAATTTTCATTAAGTTTTATTGAATGATCAACACAATTTTCAAAAAATACTTTTTTGCATTAAATAAACTTCATCAAAACTAAATTTATTTTACGCTCTGTAATTAATTATCTATTATATTATATATATAGGTATATATAATATATTATATATATTTATATAATCTGTTATTATTATCTAAATAGAAAATTTTATCTTCCAATAAAGTTTATATTTTGTAGTAGTTGCTGCTACTATCATCTCCACGTCAACAGCAAAGGCAACTTAAAATGCTTGACCGTCGTTAAGCACAATTGTGGATTCCAGATGTCATCTTACAAGATTAAGGCACTTTAAGTTGCTCTCTTTAACTATGAGACATTGGGTGTCAAAGCCTTTTAACTATCATCTTAAGATTTTCATCTGATGTTTACTCTCATAAAATTATGAACTGTCACAAATAATCTTTGCGTGATTGATATGAAGAATATAAAACGATATTATTGGTTAATCCGTGAGTCTTGTAACCAGTTGAAGAGTAGAAATAAGATTTAAATTTTTTCTAGAAGACATTAAAAGCTTGAAACAATTGAAGAAAATTATTAAGTTGATGCAAGCTTATTAGCTGACTTGGTTGTTTATTCAATTTTATATACAACAAATTTTCAACTAGAAACTAAATTATCAAATTTTTTGAAAAATTAGTTGATGATTACTTCACTCAAGAATCTTATTCATAAATCTTTCCTAACTTGTAATTTAAATAAAAATCTTTCAATAGATTTTGAACCTCTCTCTAAAACTGTAAAATTATAGGTGGTTTTAGGGTTTTTTTGATTAATTATTGATAAATCAAAATTAAATTGACACCATCACCTTCGATAGCTCAGTTGGTAGAGCGGTGGACTGTAGCGTACATAGAAATCCATAGGTCGCTGGTTCGAATCCGGCTCGAAGGATATTTTCAAGCTTTTTTAATAAAAAAACCTTTTATTTGGTTTTAATTTAAGATGAAGTTATTCCAGCTGTAAATTAAATTGAGTGATGTTCAAAAAATATTTAGTTTTAAACAACGTAAGTAGTTTTCTTGATATCTAGAATAATGAGCAATCAGGTAATACTGAAACGCTCTTATCACCTTCGATAGCTCAGTTGGTAGAGCGGTGGACTGTAGCGTACATAGAAACCCATAGGTCGCTGGTTCGAATCCGGCTCGAAGGATATTTTAAGTTTTAATGTAAATTTAATGAAATGCTGTTCTATTGAAATAAGAAAAATAAACAAACCAAAAGAGAAAATATAAATCGAAATAAGTATGAAAATACAAGAACATATGAATAAGAATAAAATATCTTTAGGATGTATGAAGCAATATTTAAAAAAATAATTATAAGCTTTGCTATAAACGGATAATTTTGTTTTCAAAGAAAGTTTTGATTTGATAAACTAACTTTTGGTTGTTATTTCTTTTTAATGAAGTTTATATTTCAAGGTTTAAGTGAGCCTTAAAAATGAATCAATCGAAGCCAATTCTAATTTTTCAATAGTAGTTTTAAGAAAGCTTAAATGATAAACAATATTTATTAAACTAAAAAAAGTATTAAAATAATCTATACTATTTTATGAACTTGCTTTATTAAAGTTAAAGAATTTTCTTAAACTGATGAAAACTCATGACTACTTATTTATTCCAGTGACAACATCAGTAGCTTTTATAGCAGACAAAAACCAAATTAAAGAGGTAATTGGAAGACATTAAGATTAATAAAGAAAAAATACAAATACTGTAAAAGCATAGCTAAGACGTTGAAAGCTTGATGTGATAAAATAGAAAAAGAAAATTAGAAAACGGCAGTGTTACATATTACTTGATAAGTAAACTACTTAAATCTTATATTTTTAACAACAGTTTAAATGATATGTTTGATTCTGATGTTGTGATTGAATCAGGATAATAGTTTCTTGGTTACCCTATTTGAAAAGCTGCAACTTCACAGGGTGCTCTTAAAGTTGTTGAGTAGTTTAATTTTGATTGAAGAACCTCTGAGAACGTATGGGAGATTCTGATCTGCAAAGTGAAAGTAAAAAGGGCAAAAATTATTGACAATTTTAAATAGTAATCCAAGGTCAGGGAAAAAAGGGTCACATCTAAGGAAAGCTTTCTTGGTGAAAGATTTTTGGATAAATTCAAGCTTTGTAACATCTTTTATAAGCTGAAGACTCCATACAGATGATGAACTCTAATTTAGGACGGATGTTTTTTAACAGGGTCCACATAATTCTTGTCTTATAAGATTTAAGAATTTGGTATGAAGTTAGTGAATCAATTATAAACAAATAATTATTATTCGAAGAAAAATACTTTATTGTTTTAAAAAAAAGTTTTTTTATATCTCGCATAACTTAGAATCAACAATTCAGTGAACTATTCTGTCATTTTATTAAAAAGGTTTATCTAATTTCTGCTATTTTGTTTCCTTCCAAAACTTCATGAGTTTAAATACTCCAAATCTTTCAATTTTTCATTTTATGTTCATACTTTCACATTTGCAATAAACTTTGAAAAAACAATAATGAAAATATTTTTAATAAAAATTGTAAATTACCTTTTAATAATCCTGTTAATAATACTGTCAACTTAAAAAATTAATTTCTATATGGTTATGATTAACAAAACTTTATAACGTGCATTTTATAAATAAAATCAGTTTAAAAAAACAAAAAGAGAGTGCATTGGCCGGGAATCGAACCCGGGCCTCCCGCGTGGCAGGCGAGAATTCTACCACTGAACCACCAATGCTCTGTAAAGTAGATATTAAATCAATTTATAAAGTGTTTTTGTGTAAAGATTTGATAAAACTTATAAAACTAACAACGAAACAAAGTCAAGTTACATTTTTTACATTGTAATTTTTTTATTGTTAGCAGTTAAAATTAATCTTTCTACTGAAGAAACAATTACTGAGATTTGTTAACTTTTGGTAATTTGTAAACTTTCTAAGAAGCTTCAAGAAATTTTTCTAGAAAATTATTTCTAACTTTAGCGATTGATTTTCAGCAAAATACAACAAAACTTGTTGAAATCATCTTTACAATAGTTTAAAATTTAAATATTGTTGTTGCAAACTTTTTATAAGCAAATATTTCAACAACAGAAAACAAAAAAAATATCTGGAGGTGCCGGGCATCGATCCCGGTACCTCGCGCATGCTAAGCGCGCGCTCTACCATCTGAGCTACACCCCCTTGTTGGTAACATAAAATTTATTTTATTTATTTAAAAAAGTCATAAGAAATGATTTCAAGTAAACTTATTTAATAGTATTCATTATTTATGAATTTTTAACTTTCTAAAATCGTATTATAACTTTTTTAGAGATTTTGTAAAGCTTGAACGTATCTTTATCTCTATTTGTTTATTATTAGTACATATAAATAAACAATAAATATTGTACTAAAACTCTAGCAACTATTCTAAAGGTTAAGTAAGACTCAAGCTCCAATTATTACAATTAATGTTTCATCATCAACTTAAACAAAACTTATAATAAATAAACAGACTGCTTAATTGGGTAACTAGATGAAAACTTGGAATAAGATTAGAATATAAATATTTGATTACATTATTAATAAATTAAACTTTTTCATAAAAATTCGAATATCTTGAGATGAAAATTTTTGATTTATATCTTATTTGAAGAATTAAAAAATTACGTAAGTAAAAATATATACGATTGTAGTTTAATACAAAGTGAAATCTTTAAAAGAGAATTTATTAATTTCACTTTTTAAGTCATACTTCTATAAGATCTTTTTAGAAAATTTCATTATTAGGAAAAGATTTGAAAATAATTGGAGTAAAACATAGAGATTAAAAAAGAAATGCTAAAAAGTGTGGAAATGTTTTTTTGTGGTATTATTTGTGGTTGGCCTGGATTGAACCCGGAGCTCAAAGTAGGGATCATATTCTTTGATTAAAGATAGTATTTGCTAATATTACATCTTTTTTAATTTCTAATTTATCGTTTTGTAAATATCTGAGTTATTTTCTCAACACACTTTAATTTATCAACACCAAAAATGTTATTTGTTTGGTTTTTAAAATATTTATTAAACTATCTTTGTAAAGTGTTTCTAGTAACTAATGTAATAATTTCAAATCTTTTGGTTTTAAATCAGCAACTTTAATTTAAAAATTAACAAAAAATTTTTGTTGTAAATAAATTAAGTAAAATTATCAGATTTATGAATTGAATGCTTTGTAAGTTATTTGAAACACTTGACGTTTCTTACGCTTTACATTTAAACAGACAAAAGTATTTACTAACTTTGCTAAATTTTGTATGCTCAATGAACCGATGGATAATACAATTAGTGTAAATTGAGGTTTTTGTAAACTTATTTTGAAACTGAACTTTCTAAAAGATAAATTCAAAGTTTTTTTGTGATAGTTGATGTAAGATTTATCGAACCATTTATTTCGAGCTTTAATTTCTAAAAAAGCGTTTATTTTTCAAATACTTCAAAAGCTTTGACAAGTTTCAAGTGGAAAACAAACTTATACAAAACGTTGAATTTTATTTTTAATCTAATGTTTATTAACAATCTAGAGATGGCTCGTTGGTCTAGGGGTATGATTCTCGCTTTGGGTGCGAGAGGTCCCGGGTTCAAATCCCGGACGAGCCCTGTTTTTTTAATTTTTTATAAATACTTTTTTATTTTTTAACAAAATCAAGCTTTGAAAAATAGATGGTAACACAATAAAATGAAATTTGATAATTCTTTTTCAATATCTAAAGATAGATTCTTTTACCAATCTTGAAAAAGATAACTCCAAAATGAATCTTTTATAAATACTCACTTTTTTTCTCATATAATATATTAAATAATGTATTTGCTAGACTGATTATCTTTTTAATATTCTTTTCCTTTAAATCAACGCATTAAACACTTTTTTTGTTTTTTATTGAATAATATCGAATGCAGCACTTCATGGTTCACAAACAATATAACAGATAAATAAATGTAAATTACAAAATGCTTATTATTGTTAAATTAAAAATTATAATACTAAAACATTAATAAAACACATAAATAATGCATTAATAAAATCCACCAGCTTATATAATAATAATTTATTTATTTATAATTACAATAAACTGATTATAAAATATAAATCTCAATAATTAAATATACAGAATTTTTCGAAATTTAATACCATTTTCTATTCAACTAAATTATTAAAAAGTATTATATAACAAAGAAAATTAAGTAGCAAAAGTTATATAAGATATAAAATACTAATTACCAATAAATGTATACCCATGTGTAACTTTTTATTAATTTTTTTGTTTATGAGTAAACTGATTTCAATCAAAGTGACGTCATGAAATACGTAAATCTGAACTAGTAAAAAAGTAGGTTAATTTGTTTGTTTTTATCTTTTAAACTTTTTTTCATGTTTTAGTTTACTACACTAAAAGAGTTTCTGTTTAAATCTATTCAAAAAAGAAATCAAAAATTCAAGTATTGATGTGTAATCAATTTTAAGTAAATATTTGAATGGAGTAATAAAAACAAACAAAAGATTTCAGTTTTAGTTTGCTAATAAATAAAATATTTGTTGTAAATTTCCTAAAAACCTGAAGTCACATGAAAAGAAATCCTGTTAAAGAATTGTCATTACATAAAGAAAACTTTTAATATTTCATGTTGGAATGTTGTAGAAAGATATTACATAAGTGATTTTTGCAAAATTGATCATAATTCTAGAAATTTGGTTTAATTAATTTGTAATTTGTTAGTTTTATTTCTAAAAAGTTAAATATAAATAAAACAACTTTCTATTTCTTGATTTAAAATTTAGATAAAAAGATAAATTTTAGTTTTATTTAAAATATTTCATGTTTCTAAAACTTTTTTCTAAAAATATTTAAAAAATTTAAAAAGACAACACTTTTTTTTTCTCGATTTTATTTTAATAATTCAAATTCACATAATACAATGATGATTATAAATACATAAAATTGAATAACACTAGGGGAATAGGTGTCAAGGGTGAATTGGCGGTCCGGGGTAAAGAATAACAGCGGCTGGTTTTGAGGTAAAAAGAAAAAAAAATGAAAAAAAAACAACAACAACAAAAATTACAAAAAAAGGCAAAAAATTTGGGTCCGGGATTTTCGTCACGCTTGATTGATCACGAGGTCTTGCTATTGATAGTAGTGGTTAAAATCTTCCAAACTTTATCTCTTTCTGCCTCCAGCTCTTTAATCTTCTTTTTAAGGTCTTCATTGGAATGAATGAGATCATCAACCATCTCTTCCATCTTCATCTTTTCCTTCTTCTTCTTCCTTCTTGATTCTCGGCATGCTTCGTTATTTCGACGTCTCTTTCGCGCATATGACGTATGTGGTTGACTTTCTTCATCACCTGATGACGTCACTGACGCTGCTTGGTCGGGTGTTGATGATGTAATAAAAGGATCAGGTGACTGAAGAACCTCCTGTAGATTCAAATTATCAAAAATTTCAAATTCATCTTCAAACTTTAAACTTCTCATATTTATAATTATAATAATTTATAATATAATAATCCTTATAATAATACAACTTTGAATACATAAAATAATTAATTAAATTTATTTTCTATTTCTTCAAATCAATGTTTTAAATACAGGTTTTTAGGATTTGAAATTTGGTGTTATATAAGCAGCAGTTTTCAAGAAGACTTTTATACTTTTGTAGTAATATTAATATGTATTTATGTAAAGTAATTAAATAAAACTTCTAGTTGCTTATCATCTTCTAATTTAGTTTTTCAAGATTTTAAACTGTTTAATTTTGATTGAAGAATGTAAAGTTTATATTTTCATGAAAATCATGTCAAGTATAAAAGAACTAAACATGATAAAAGTGATTTTTCAAAAGAATATCTTTGAATTTTTTAGATTTTAAACTAAAAAACTAAAGGAAAAAATAGAAGTTGATGAAAGAATAACAAATCAGAAAATATTAAATAAATCATTATCATAAAGCAAATTTATTATTAAGATGATTAATTGTTTATAAAAAATTCTTTTTGAAACATAAAGCTTTATAAAAGTATAGTGGTTTCATGAATTTATCTATTAGTTATCAAAGGTAGACTTTAGACTATTACATTAAATAAAAATACTTTGAAGAAAGTGTTTAAAAATAGAATAATGAAGTTATAAAGAAACTTTAGAAGTAAAGTTATTAGATTGAATGTTAACATTTACTAAAATTTATGTAAAAAATTATATTTGTAAATGTTTATAATTATAAAAGTAAATTTAGATTTTTTAAATAAAATAAAATTCAAATAAAATAATAATGAGATAAAAAGAAACTAAAAAAATTAATTTTTTATTAAATTTATATAAATTGAATTTTATGAAGATAAATTTTCAGTTTTAATTCTAATTATTTAATTTTCATTTTTTCAAATATTCTTTGAAATTTCTTGAAAATCATAAAAAATTTTAATTAATTTAAAGAAAGAGTTTTTAAATTTATTATTTAAAAGATAATTTAACCTTAAATAACACCAGGAAAGCTCAAGGTCATTTGTAGAAAGACTTTTATAAATTTAAATTAAATATATTTAAAATATAAAAATTTTAAATTTTTAAATACAAAATAAATTTCAAATTAGTATCATAAAAATTATCTAAAGTTTTTATATATTCTAGAACGAATAAATATAAATAATTAATATATTATTACTATAAATAATTATGTTTCTAAATTATATATATTTATAATTTTAAATAAAATTTATTAAAAAACTCACAATTGTTGCGATAGTGTTCAAAAACTCCTCATCATTATTAACAACATCTACATTTTCGACTGGAGGTGATGACGTAGGTGCTACATCATCAAACATAGATCCAATGACGTCATCAGGGGTCAAGGATGGGGATAAAGGTTGGAGGTTATCAAATAACTGCTTGCTGTCCGTGAAAACATCTGGATCGGTGACGTCACAACAAGGGTATGAAGTAGGCAGGTCTGATAATAGGTTGCCAGAATAATTCCAAAAATTATCAAAATCTATAAAATAAGGTAGGAATTTGATGACGTCATACTAAAGTGCTGTTAAAATCTTACCTTGGAGGTTATCTTTAGTGACCAAAGTGTTGGACTGGTCCTGGACAGGCATGGGTGTTGGGTCAGGCCCCTTTTCAGGAGGGTTATTTGTGTGTTTGCCATCTGTGGTTAAGAACCAGTTTGCTAGAAATAAAAGTATCAAATTATTATTATAATTATTATTATTATTTAGATTATATTTTATAAAACCTTCACTTACATAACACATTTTTATTTTGATGTCATTAAATGTGATTGAAACAGAAAAATGTTTCATTAAAATACCTAACATAAACAATTAAATCATCAAATAAAAAAAAGCTAGAAACTCTATTCTTAAAAGACTTCACTATTTATTTCTAAATTAAATAATAAATATAACTGAACAATAAAGAATAAATTCAATTACCAGGACTTTTGTTTGATTTTATTGTATCCAGCATCTTTAAAAATACTTTTAATCAAGTTATTCTAGTTGACTTACTAGAAAAGTTTTTTTTTTTTCTTTTTAGTTCTCTCGTTGATGTTATTATATTTTTAAATTTTTTTTTCTCTCGTTTTCAACTTGACTAATTGGTAATTTACAAGCATGAAATTGTTAATTTTCGAGTAAAATTCAATCTATAAAAGTTTACTTGTCAACTTTCAAGTCGATTATCCAAAAAAGAAATCAAAATATGAATATAAATCTTCTAATTAAACGCTATAAGCTAAATTATTGTTGTTATTTTTAGGGACTTTCCCTATATAAAAAACTATAACCTACTTGACGTTATTTTAGAAGTTATATAAGTATCATTTCTTATGTAAGTGTCTACCACTGGGTGGCAAAAAAGAGTCCAAAGTTAGTAAACAAAATGACATTGCAATTTGAAGATTTTTCTGAATTAGTTCAACGCTAAATATGTCTGTTAAAAAAGTTATTTCACTGTAAACTTTATTTACGTTTGTGTATATGCTAATTATCTTACAACTGATGATAAACAATGAACAGATAAATATAAAAAATGTATTTACTACCCTTTAAAATTGAAAGTTATTTACTTAAACACTTTTCATGTATTAATTTTATTTATAATTATCTAATAATACGAAAAAATTGAATTGAAAAGAGGGCACAAAAAAGCGAAGAATTTTTGATTCTGTTCAGTCTTTATATGTAGAAGTTTATTTAGCCTTGTTTTATACCACAAAAAGATCTTTCGATCTACAGTACGAACTTAATCTGTTCAACTAGTCTATATGGATTTGCTTTGATCATAAGCTTTCAATGACTTAAACTAAAATTGGAAAAATTGAATTCTTTATAATGAATAGTGCAATCAAGTTTATCATTTTGTTAGCAAGATAACCTTTAGGGCAATTGCCTTTACATGCGTGGTTAAGATACTATTTTATTTATTACCCGTTTCTCAGTACCCTTAACCACAATCCAAATGATTTATAAGGCAGATTTTTTAAGGCTGAAATCCAACATTTAAGTTTTATCAAATTTTTTTGTATCAGACTTCAGCAAAATTAGATTAAAGAAATTAATTCGAACAATTTTTATTAAAACTTATGATATCTTCATACCTATGTTAGAGATGAATTTTAGTGATCGATAGTAAAAAACAATTTTAACAACTTTTGTTATTTTTAGCTTTCAACCAGGAGTAGAATACAACTCAAGAAATAAATTTAAATATTGATTGTAATTAGAGCATTTATTTCAAAACCAAAGTTTTTTAAAACTTGACAAAATGAAAATTAAAATCTCTAAGCAAGCAAAAATTTGATTTTTTGAAGAACTGTTGATAAGCTCATGTACCTAATAAAGTTAAATTATTCTCAACTGCTATGTCCTCTCGATAAAACCAACCAAAGTCTATATGAAGCTGCAAGTTTTCAACTGCCAACAAAGATCTCACTTTTTAACTTCACTACTGAAACTGAAGCTCTCAGTCATGAGATAAACGAGTTGTTATGTAGTTTTACCGCTAATCTGGTGTGCTTTGAATTATTTGTGTCAAATTGCGGCAGACTGCGCTGCAACATCATAAGCTGACGAACATATCTCTACAACTACGAACCAATAGTGCCTTGTGGTTGCTTTAAAGGAAGAAAGGCATCTAGAAAACGGTATCTAAGGAGGAAAGGTAAACGCACATTGCATTCATTTATAATAAAATTACTTTTGCAGGTAGCAAGCAAGTATAGCTGTTAGCTTCGTTCCATCTTAGATTCATACAGCCGAAAAAAGTTGTAAAATTATAACTTTTAAAAGGTAACTAAGGATAGCTGAAAAGTTCTTTGAACAATTTGAAATATTTTTAAACAAAAATATCCCTTTTTGGTTTTACAGAAGCTCTATGCTTCCAACGCAATAAAACCTTTTTGTAATATAACCCTAACCCTTATTCCTTACTGAGCAAAATTATTTAATAAAAGCCAATTTGGTCCAACTAGCATTGTAATTATTTTCCTATAAAAACTTGGAACTTTACACAAAGAAAAATATTCACCATTATAGATTAATAGTAATTGCATTATTACTGATAATCTATTTATAATATTATTCATTATTACCATTCGTTATAATAAATAGATTAATCTTAAATTGATTTTTATTAGTTTGATTTGATTACTTTAAGAAAATATTGACTTTAATTTTAATATGAAAAACCTAAAGTCATACAATAATAAATTGTGGAAAATAATACTTCTATCTTTTCTATGATTCATTTAATGACAAAAATGAAATGACGAAACACTACAATGTTTATACTTATCATTATTTTTACCCGATTTAATCTTACCAATTTATGTAACCAATAATACCATATGAAGAAAGACTTTTTGTAAAAAGTACTTGTCGCTTATTACGCTTACATCAAGATTGCAAAGTATTCGATCTCAGTTAATGACTCAACAAGCTACCGACCAGAAAAATAATCTATATTCTTCAAAATAAAGTTTCAAAAAACGATCCTATAAATTAATACAGTTTTAAATAACTTAAAGCCTCAGCAAATATCTTTAAGTAAAAATTATTGACATTTATATGATTGTAGTTTAATATTTTTTAGAACTTTAAATATAAATTTTAAAAAATTAGTAATTTCAATTTATTAATTGTAAAAAATTATTTACAATTAAATATTTCTGAAATCGAAGTCGAATATTTTAATTTTATTTCTTTTTATTTGTGTAGTAAATTTATTCTATATTTATTTTAAAACATTTTTTCTGCCCACTTTGTCACGTATCGCCAATTTTATTTTTATTTTTCAAGCTAAAAAAGTTTGTCGTTGAAAATGAAAACATTTAACTTGTAGTAATTCAATCATAAACCGGTTATTTAAACGTCAAATTTAACTTTGTTTCAACTTGCTTAAAATTAAAAGTTTTTATTTATACTTTAAAATAACTATTTATTTTTCTTTCTAATTATCTACAAACTGTTTTATCTATTTTTTGTTGCTCTTTTATTTCTAATAATTTCCAAAATAAATTTGTTGTATTCATTTAATTTACTTTTATATTTTATCTGTTTAAGAAGAATTTATTTTTGTTACCTGAAAATATAATTTTATTTGAACTTCATTTTTAAATTTATTTTCAAATTAATCATTAATCTTATAAATTTAATTGTTATTCTTTATTTTAATTATTTTAATGTAAGTAAATAAAAACATATTTTATCAACTAACTTAAATGGGGTTTAAAATAATTATTTAGATTTTATTAATAATTTTATTCATATATAAATTTATATATAATAACTATTTCCTTAATACTATGTGCTAATTTATAATGTATATTTGAAATTTTTAATTTATTTGAAACTGTTATATGAACATTTTTTTCTCATAATAAATAATTAAGTTACCATATTTTTATGTTTATTCACTAGATTTTCAACCATAATTTTATATTTTTGGAATTATTATCATTATTTAATTTTTTAAACTTTCTCATTTTTATTATATAAAGTTTTTTGTATTTGTGTAAAAATGTTTTAAGTTTTTATATCAAAATTTTTTTTTAAACTTGATTTTTTGTTGAGATATTTTTTTTTTATTTTGATTTTATATCTTAGTTTAATTATATTTATTTTAGAGTTATAATTTAAACTTAATAATTTTGTTTTGATTTTTTTGTATTTAAATATTAATTACTATTAAAATAGTTATATATATAATGATTTTATTAAAATAATGTTTTGATATAAAGCATTATATATAAATATTTCTTTTAACTAGATTGGTTTTGGTATTTGTTAATGATAAATTAAAAGAGTTTAAATAAATATTTGTTTATTTAACAGATTTTTCTGTTATTCTTTATTTTTTTATATAGTATTAAATTACAAATTGTTGTTTTAAAGGGTTAGGTTAATTTTGGCTTTTAAAGAAAATTAATTAATTTAAACATATGTTTGTTACACAAAATATCTTCTCTTATTCTTATATTTATTATATCTTTAACAGCTACAAACAAGATTAAAAGCAATTAAATATTTTTAAAGAATAAAGATAAAAAATTAACGAAGATTTAAGATGACATCTGGTTCATTGAATAGTAACCGATTTTTTCGTGTTTTAACTTATGGGCGAAGCTTACTAAATACAACAAGAGTTGTGTCATCGATGAGATTGTATTCAAAATTTCAAGATGGTGATGAACAAAATGTCAAACAATCACTAACTTCAGGTAATTTTATTTATATATTCATGTAAAATTATATCTTATCTGTGTCAATTAAGTTTTGAGTTTTTGAATAATTTAATATTATAATTTGATCATATATTCATCATCATCTTATATACTTTTTTGGTGTTCTTTAGATAATATTTTTTGATACTTATTAAAAAGTTTTTGTTTCATTCATATTTTTTTTAATGGATTTAAATATATAAAAATGAATTTTAAAATGAGTTATACAATTTAAGTTTATATCTTATACAGGCACATATAATCTTGTTGTCTCTTAATCATGATGGTTTCACTATTTTTATAGCTAATATTGTTTCAATCATCACTTATTATACTTCTTCTAAGCTAGTTGATAATTGGTGAGACCCCATTTTCAATCTATTTGGTTTTGAACTTAAATCTTTATATTTCGGGTTGTAGTAGTTACTATGTGATTAGAAATTAGATTAGGTTGTAATTAAAGATCAATCTTCTTATAAATTGAAGTTTCTAAGAAAGTGAATTTCAAAAATTCTTTTATTTGCTGCTTCATCATCTTCATCATCAGATTTGTTCTCATCTCAAAATCAATCAATAAATAAATTTGTCTCATTTTGAAAGAAGAGCACTAAACATCATCAATGACGTCATCTTCTGTCTCCATAGAAACCGTGTCTGGTTGGCCAGATGAACTTCTTGGACCATTGGCGCCTACCAACCAGAAGTTTCCGTTGCCAGGCAACATATCAGTTCATCATGCTGACATTACAAAACCCAAGTACGTCACGTGACCACTGACCACATGACCACCAACCAGGTCACTTTTAGTACATCTCGACCATGTCCTGCTGACGACTTAGAAGAATCCAGCAACCTCCAAAGACACCTTGGGACCCTTTCTTTACTAATTGCAGAATCAAATGTGAGTTTTTGAAGACACAAAGATGGGATTGATTGAGGTTCTTGTTGTTGTAGATTATTGATGATGATTACGATCCAAATGAAGATGTCATTTGTGATGGGGATGTCTCAGATTCAATCATTAAATCTTATTTTGAAGATGCTTCAGTTGAACTTGCAATTCAATCTTGCCCTTCGGTTCTACATCAAGGTGAGTGACGTCATAGAAGATTTGCTTCACATGACCTCAAATGAACTTTCATCTCATGACCTTTTTGATTTTTATCAAATTCTAATTACTTTGAACTCAAATTAGTCTTTCGGGTTATTTTATTTTAAAGATTTTCCATTCTAAACTTTCTAATTTTAATTCTTCAAACTAATTTTAACATCAAATCATTTGAACTTGTTGTGGTTTTCCTATTCCAAATACCTCTTCTAATTTTAATCCAATTCAGACATTTATTAGCAGTAATAACTTCAACTTTTTATTTTACAATTTATTTTGGTGTTTTTCGGCACTAAAATTGAATAATCCTAAAATAACTTAAAAAGTTTTCAATTTAACCAAATAATTTTAGAAACAAACAAAATTGCTATTTTAGAATTTATAAAATTCTTTTAAACTGTTTTTTGGTGTGACTTTTGAAATCTTTTGTAATTGGACTTTGGACTTCTCTTTAACAACTTTTTAATTTGCTTTTGTGTTCGACAGGATACATTTCTTTCAGCTTTTGATTATAAAATAAAAGTAAATACTTTTTGTTGTCATTACTATTGTTGTTACTATTGTTATTTCACTTGCTTCTGGCACCTTGACTTGTAAAAACTCCTCGACCATCAACACCAAGTCAATAATAACTTGTTTTACAAACAAATCTTGTGTTTGGTTGTTGAAGGTGCTGAAGACTCACTTGCTTCTAACACCTTGACTCGTAAAAACTTCTCGACCAACAACACCAAGTCAATAATAACTTGTCTTACAAACAAATCTTGTGTTTGGTTGTTGAAGGTGCTGAAGACTCACTTGCTTCTAGCACCTTGACTTGTAAAGACTTCTCGACCAACAACATCAAGTCAATAATAACTTGTCTTACAAACAAATCTTGTGTTTGGTTGTTGAAGGTGCTGAAGACTCGCTTACTTCTAGCACCTTGACTTGTAAAAACTCCTCGACCAACAACACCAAGTCAATAATAACTTGTCTTACAAACAAATCTTGTGTTTGGTTGTTGAAGATGCTGAAGACTCACTTGCTTCTAGCACCTTGACTTGTAAAGACTTCTCGACCAACAACACCAAGTCAATAATAACTTGTCTTACAAACAAATCTTGTGTTTGGTTGTTGAAGATGCTGAAGACTCACTTGCTTCTAACACCTTGACTTGTAAAAACTCCTCGACCACCAACACCAAGTCAATAATAACTTGTCTTACAAACAAATCTTGTGTTTGGTTGTTGAAGATGCTGAAGACTCGCTTGCTTCTAACACCTTGACTTGTAAAAACTCCTCGACCAACAACACCAAGTCAATAATAACTTGTCTTACAAACAAATCTTGTGTTTGGTTGTTGAAGATGCTGAAGACTCACTTGCTTCTAACACCTTGACTTGTAAAAACTCCTCGACCACCAACACCAAGTCAATAATAACTTGTCTTACAAACAAATCTTGTGTTTGGTTGTTGAAGATGCTGAAGACTCGCTTGCTTCTAACACCTTGACTTGTAAAAACTCCTCGACCAACAACACCAAGTCAATAATAACTTGTCTTACAAACAAATTTTGTGTTTGGTGGTTGAAGATGCTGAAGACTCACTTGCTTCTAGCACCTTGACTTGTAAAGACTTCTCGACCAACAACACCAAGTCAATAATAACTTGTCTTACAAACAAATCTTGCGTTTGGTTGTTGAAGATGCTGAAGACTCACTTGCTTCTAGCACCTTGACTTGTAAAGACTTCTCGACCAACAACACCAAGTCAATAATAACTTGTCTTACAAACAAATCTTGTGTTTGTTGGTTGAAGATGCTGAAGACTCACTTGCTTCTAGCACCTTGACTTGTAAAAACTCCTCGACCAACAACACCAAATCAATAATAACTTGTCTTACAAACAAATCTTGTGTTTGGTTGTTGAAGGTGATGAAGACTCACTTGCTTCTAGCACCTTGACTTGTAAAGACTTCTCGACCAACAACACCAAGTCAATAATAACTTGTCTTACAAACAAATTTTGCGTTTGGTTGTTGAAGATGCTGAAGACTCACTTGCTTCTAGCACCTTGACTTGTAAAAACTCCTCGACCACCAACACCAAGTCAATAATAACTTGTTTTACAAACAAATCTTGTGTTTGGTGGTTGAAGGTGCTGAAGACTCACTTGCTTCTAACACCTTGACTTGTAAAAACTCCTCGACCACCAACACCAAGTCAATAATAACTTGTCTTACAAACAAATCTTGTGTTTGGTTGTTGAAGGTGCTGAAGACTCGCTTGCTTCTAGCACCTTGACTTGTAAAAACTCCTCAACCAACAACATCAAGTCAATAATAACTTGTTTTACAAACAAATCTTGTGTTTGGTGGTTGAAGGTGCTGAAGACTCACTTGCTTCTAACACCTTGACTTGTAAAAACTCCTCGACCACCAACACCAAGTCAATAATAACTTGTCTTACAAACAAATCTTGTGTTTGGTTGTTGAAGATGCTGAAGACTCGCTTGCTTCTAACACCTTGACTTGTAAAAACTCCTCGACCAACAACACCAAGTCAATAATAACTTGTCTTACAAACAAATTTTGTGTTTGGTGGTTGAAGATGCTGAAGACTCACTTGCTTCTAGCACCTTGACTTGTAAAGACTTCTCGACCAACAACACCAAGTCAATAATAATTTGTCTTACAAACAAATCTTGCGCTTGGTTGTTGAAGATGCTGAAGACTCACTTGCTTCTAGCACCTTGACTTGTAAAAACTCCTCGACCAACAACACCAAATCAATAATAACTTGTCTTACAAACAAATTTTGCGTTTGGTTGTTGAAGATGCTGAAGACTCACTTGCTTCTAGCACCTTGACTTGTAAAGACTTCTCGACCAACAACACCAAGTCAATAATAACTTGTCTTACAAACAAATCTTGTGCTTGGTGGTTGAAGGTGCTGAAGACTCACTTGCTTCTAACACCTTGACTTGTAAAAACTCCTCGACCACCAACACCAAGTCAATAATAACTTGTCTTACAAACAAATCTTGTGTTTGGTTGTTGAAGGTGCTGAAGACTCGCTTGCTTCTAACACCTTGACTTGTAAAAACTCCTCGACCAACAACACCAAGTCAATAATAACTTGTCTTACAAACAAATTTTGTGTTTGGTGGTTGAAGATGCTGAAGACTCACTTGCTTCTAGCACCTTGACTTGTAAAGACTTCTCGACCAACAACACCAAGTCAATAATAATTTGTCTTACAAACAAATCTTGCGCTTGGTTGTTGAAGATGCTGAAGACTCACTTGCTTCTAGCACCTTGACTTGTAAAAACTCCTCGACCAACAACACCAAGTCAATAATAATTTGTCTTACAAACAAATCTTGTGTTTGGTTGTTGAAGGTGCTGAAGACTCACTTGCCTCCAACACCTTGACTTGTAAAAACTCCTCGACCAACAACACCAATTCAATAATAACTTGTCTTACAAACAAATTTTGCGTTTGGTTGTTGAAGATGCTGAAGACTCACTTGCTTCTAGCACCTTGACTTGTAAAGACTCCTCGACCACCAACACCAAGTCAATAATAACTTGTCTTACAAACAAATTTTGTGTTTGGTGGTTGAAGATGCTGGGGACTTACGCACAGCAGTTTACTTTTCAACTTGTTGATTCAACTTTCTTATTTTTTTAGATTTTAATGAATTATTTTTGGATATGCCTAAAACTTCAAGTGCTAGCCGCTTGACTGTCATCACCATTACCCAGAAAACTCGTAATGACATGACTTCTTGGAGTGGTGAAGTGGAAAGTGAAAGGGAAGAGTTACTTAAAAATGTGAGTTTTTCAATCCACTGATAATCGTGGTTGAAGGTGATTGAAGCGTCCAACAGATTTATTTATTCTTTTTATTTCTTAAGTTTGATTTTCAAACATTTTGATTTTTTTGAAAGATTTTTTAGTGTTTCTCTTCATCTTATAAAGATCTTCAAATCATTGATCAATTCACTTTTAATTTAGATCTTTTTAGATTTAGTCTTTAGATTGTTATAAAGACTTTGATCTTTTGATTATAAATCTTCTAGAAGACTTACTCCAGTTTGAAATTATCCATTTTCTTCAACTCTTGTGTGTTAGCAGAATCTGTTTTATCTTCATTATCTGATGTTGGTTCAAACTAGCAAATTTAGAACCACGAGATTAAACTTTCAAATATCATTTAATATTGAATCATTTCTACGATAATGACGTCACTACTCATTTATTACCAAGTAGTAGAAAAACTGAAATTATTTCACTAATTTATATTTTCAGTTTATATCCACGGCAACTGAAATTTGTCATCTTCTGCGAGCAAATAACTTCTGGAGTGACTTTATTGATCCTTCTTCTGGTAAAGCTGTAAGTGAATAATTATTATGAATGAGTAATTTTATCGACCAATCAGATGATAGTTTTGTAAAAATTCTCAATTTAAAGCAATCAACATTTCGGCCATTTAAAAAAAACGCCATTTTTGTACTAACAAATTATTTTTTTTTTAGTACTTTGGACGAAATTCAAATCGTACTATGACAGAAACAGATGACAATTATGCCAAACTGGGCTTTGTAATTGAGGACCTGGGTTGCTGTAAGGTCATTAACCACTCTAAATGGGACAGTCACGTATTTGTAGGATGTGTGGTTACAGATGCAGTTACTTCTCATCCTATTATTGATCGTTTGCTTCGTTCACTTTAATGATGTCATTTGTTTTGATGACGTCATTTCTTACTTTTCATAACATCTAATATAGATTACGTCATCGATATTATCACGTGGTTTTGTTGAAGTTTTATTATATGAGGTTTTGGGTCCTGAAAAGACCTAATATAGAAGTGAGGTAAATAGTTTTGATAGTCGCTGATTTAAAATGGTCTGACTAGAAAAAAAAGGGACTACAAATGAAATTCTTTATCTACTGAAATCATCAAACTAATAATAATCTCAATTTCTATCTTTAATATTTATTTCTGTCATTTTGTAAAGATTTGATAATTTCAATTTCCGCTGAAGTTGTCGATAATTTAAATTAAAAACAATAAATAAGGTTTCTACATTAGCTCTTTGTCTAATAGACATCTTGTAATTAGATGAAGGCTTTTGAGGAAGATGCAGGCTTGCTTTTAAGCTGCTACATCTGTTAGTAAATCACAGAAGTTTCAATGTTCAGTTCGTGTTTGTAGAGGAGGTTTTAGAGTGGACAAAGATTTTGCTCAACAGTTTGTTAAGTGTTTAGTAAATCAATTGGTTATATTAGAGTAATCTTAAATAGAGATTTAATCTCAGTTTCATTTGATCAAAAGCTTAAAATAGTTTCAAATTAAACTTCTTCAACAAAAATTTTGAGAAATCATTAATTTTATTTCAAAATTTTGTCATAAAGAAAACTGAAGATTTCAATCACGTGATTTGAAGTCAACAGATTAGTTTCAGTTGTAAGAATCTTGAATTAAGAAAACACTTTGAAGATATTTTGTCTCATCTATAAGTTTTGAACTTAATAACCGAGAGTTCTTGAAAGATATTGGCTTGTGATCCGCCTTCAACGAAATTCTTCAAATTAATATTAATTTCAAATTCAACTCTTTTTAAATCAACTTAATTTCTTTAATAAGTTTTATAAGTAATTGTAATTAATAATACAGTTATTATTTATCAACAAATCTTGAATCTAACTTAACATTTTAGAAGTTGTAGCTTGTAAACAAGCTTTTTTTGGCAATTGAGTCAAACACTGATGATAAAAGGTAGTCACGTTTGTCGTTTGATTTACTTACTTGGCTAATTACACCAGGAAACAACTATTTTGCTAAAAATGACTTCATTAGTAATCGATCTACTTTATCTAATTTTATTACTGGTTTGATAATTGGTCGAAATCTTTATAGAAATTGATATTGTTGTCAGTTTGTTTTATATAAATTAAAGTAATCAACAAACATTAATATATTATGTCTGAAACAACTTATTTCTATTGTTTTTAACTTTATGGTTTCAATAGGGTTTCTATTTAACTTGATTAAAATCAGAAGTAGACTATTTTTGAAATATTCTTTGAACTATCACCAAAACTTATTACTGAACCATAATCTTAAATTTTTCTTTAAATTTATTTTGATATTTTCTACTTGTGTAGTACTTTATATAACCTAATCACAAAATCCTTACTTGTCAGTAAAATGATACAAAACGTTAAATTAAACTGCTTTGAAGTTTGCAAGAGTCAAAAGTTATATGAAAGCATGTAAAAAAGGCATTCAACAATTTGCATAATTTGTACCTAAATCGTTTAGTCAGAATTCATAAAATCTATTCATAAAATGGGTCTCAAAAACACTACACTTAACTACAGACCAGTTTCGCTGACTTCAGTTATCTGCAGAACTAAAGAACATATCATTCACAATCATACGATCAGTCATTTGATAGAGCACCATTTAATATCTGATGTCCAGAATGGCTTTGTAAAATGGAGATCTTCCCTGACCCAACATCTCACCTTTATTATTGAGCTTACAACATAGTTATAAACATCGTCTCATCTTCTTAAATTTAGATACTTTGGAAATTTAACAAATTAAGCACTACTTAAATTTCATTTTTTGAAATTATCCACAATTTAATTGACCTTCAATTCGATGACTTCTTTCGATTAGTCCTTCCCTAAAGTTATAACAACTCAGACGAAACACATTACATCTTGATAAGCCCATATAACCTGGTGCATTAATCAGAATAACTTGTTTCTCATACCGCACAATTAGTACTTGGAACCAGCTGCCATCAGACATTTTCATGTCGGAGTCGCTCGTGCTGTTCAAGCAGAAGTTGAACCGTTATAATATTGCCAACATTGTCATTTTTAAACTGTGAACTTAATCTTGTTTTTAATATTACGGTAATTCTATCTAACCGTTCACTGTTATATGCTTTGAGGACTACTGAAATGCCATGTGTTACATCTTTTGCTTTCTATATTTTTAACTTAATAAGTATCATTTGTGAGAATGTGTGTTAACGAGAGGTGCTCTCTATAAGTACCCTTCTTCGCATTTATTGAAATAAATAAACATTTTTTTTAACCATATTTAGATGGGTGTTTCGTCAGTAAAATTTTCTAAACTTAATTTTGATCAGTAATATATTGATCCTCAAAAAGAAGATCTTTCAAGATTCTTAAAGACACAGATGAGGAATAATAGCTCCCACACAGAAGATCTTTTGGGAGACGTCCGAGCTAACATAGCTTTTGTTTATTTAGTATGTTGCAAGTTTTTATCAATACAATTATTGTAATTCTATAACTTATTTTTTTACTGTTAACTTTCAAATATTTGAAACATCTTATATCAAAATGTTTTATTGTATTGAAAGATGAGTTTTTAAAAGTGAAGGAGCTAAGTTGGCTTCTTTGTGTTTTAAAAAATTGGTGTTATCTTGTTGGAGTTTGAACGAATTAACTGCATTTAAACTCTTCTAAAGTAAATATTCCAATTTTTTAACATTTTTTTTTATTACTAAATCAAAAATATTCGATAAATTTCAGTAAATAATTTTAGGTAGTAATTCGATTAGGATTGAACTTAAGATGCATATTAAACAAAATTACAAATTGACTTCTAAGAAAATTTGGCAAAAAAATAAATTTCTAAAGTTGGATACTTTTGAGGTCTTAGGATATTTTGGCTAATAATCTACTTTCATGACCAACAGGACCACATATTTTGGCCAATAATTTCATTTCAAACCAAGCTTCAAATTGGTCACGTGACATTCCAACAACGACGTCACGAACAAACTCAACAGCTGCGATGACGTCAGGAAGGCAAAGCTCCCAATTGTGTAGCGCGCGAAGTACCCCTAGAAACGCGTCTGACGTCACCACGCGTTCATCACGTGACATACGAGCGTCCAATAGTTGTAATCGATGAAGAATAATTTGACATTTTTGGTCGTTTTTCATTTCTGGCCCAAGATTAGTGATTAATTTATCAAACCTGAAAAAATTGAGTTATGACGTCATATGATGATGACGTCACTGCTAACCATAGTGATTTGGTTTCTTGTTCATCTTCAGATTTTTCTATTTTTACTGTTTGTTCTGATGACGTCATCCTACGCATTTCTTGAAGATCACGATGTTGGCTAGTGGATGCAGAGAAGACTCTTAATTTCGTCTGCATCCGATCTTTACGTTTTCTAGAAATAATATTTTGAAGTTTTTATTGGTTTAAGTTTGTAAGAAAATTATTAACATTTTTTTCTCGGCCATAATAAAAAAAAGGAAAAATTGTCCAACCTTGCTAAATCACTGAGATGATTATGAAGTTGCAACGAATTACTTTCATTCACTTCACGAAATTTCGCGCTTAATTGCTCCAATCGCTGCTTACGTCGTTCAAAAGCTCGAAATTCAGAACCAGAATCTACCAATTTGGCCGGCGAACTTGCTGGCCGAGTTTTGAGGGGTTTTCCCTGAGCCGCTGCTCGCCCCTTGACGACCATAGACTGTCTACTTAACGACAGAAAAAGATGACGTCACTATTTGATGATGACGTCACTCACCGTGTAGCACAAGCCATTGTGTGTGGGCGTTGATCTTGTTTAATAGGTGACGTCATCATCATATCAGTGACGTCATCAGAAGGAAGAATAATCTTTGAAATGTTGATCATTTGACCATCTAAACGGAAGTAGTCGTTTCGGGACCCTGAAATGGATCAGATTAGGGAAAACCCCGGAAATGAAAGTAAACGAACAATCATAAACAGATGACGGCAACTTCTTGTTTCGATTAGCCACTAATTCAGCTGTTTGTTGTCTTCTGGTCAGCTCCTTGTGGACACTAAACTCAATCGTGGACAATAACTTTTTCAAATTATCATGATCAGGTCCACTATCCTCAACTCTTTTCGTTTCGATCGTGACGTCATCATCAGTGACGTCACGTGTTGATGACGTCACTTGACCTGTTTCACTTGCAGCTACTTGAGTGTCTGCTGATGACTGGCCACTAATACTGGACACTCGTCCACGTGATGACGTCATCACCGTGCGACTTGATACTTCAGGTGTGACGTCATCAGTGGTTTGATTGGATGATTTTTGGGAAGAAATTCTGAAATTTTTCAAATGGTGTTGATGACGTAAATAACGGTGGTGACGTCATCACCTGCTCGAATCTGTAAATCTTCGATTGAAGTTGTTCGAAATCATTGAAAGCTTCTTACGGCTTCGTGATCTAAAAGAAGTGATGACGTCATTCACATGATCAATTGTGACGTCATAAACTTACTTTTGATTCGAAGAGTTTTTAGCGAATCGATTCCATTTAACATTGGATCGTGAATCGAGATGCATTTGACGTGAATCGCGCATCCGACCTCCAGGGTCAATCTCATCCCAACAAGATCCCAAGGGGATGATATTCTTCCTGATCAACGGATGTTGATAAAGAGCGACATCTACTGATTGAACTTACTGCTGGAAGAAGATTTCGGGATTGGACGCAAGATCGCAAGTAAACATTAGCCAATGAAGAACACAAAGTTGTCGCCGAGTACTAAAAAGAAAGATCAATTAGATCATCAGATGCTGGATCTGTTCATCTCCAGATCACAGTAAGGATGATTCATACTCTGAACTGATAAGCAGAATTAGTAGCTTCTGAAAAGCCATTTTCATCACTATAGGATGACCCTACTACTACAAAGATCTGGTGAAACGGCCCATTTACCTGGGACAGTGACCTGGGACAGTAACATAAAGATCCACAGATTATAGATTTTCTGTTTGAGAATTCTGAGCTACATATAAATCTGCTGTTTGGTGACATGGTCCAGTGACCTGGAACAATGATATGGGACAGTGACCTGGGACAGTGACAAGGGACATTGACCTGGGACAATGACAAGGGACATTGACCTGGGACAGTAACAAGGGACAGTGACATGAACAGTGACCTGGGACAATGATATGGGGCAGTGACCTGGGACAATGACAAGGGACAGTGACCTGGGACAGTGACAAGGGACATTGACTTGGGACAGTAACAAGGGACAGTGACATGAACAGTGACCTGGGACAATGATATGGGACAGTGACCTGGGACAATGACAAGGGACAGTGACCTGGGACAGTGACAAGGGACATTGACCTGGGACAGTAACAAGGGACAGTGACATGGACAGTGACCTGGGACAGTGACAAGGGACAGTGACCTGGGACAGTGACATGAACAGTGACCTAGGACAGTAACATACAAGTTAACAAGTTTTCGATTTGTCTTGGTCGAATATTGGGGCATGACTACATGAGTGAATAGTACCACTACTGTTTGCTTAAAAAGAAGCAAAAATAGAAAATGTAGATTCCTTGATCTTGATGTCATAGGGCCTGGTCAACGACAGCGCGCGTTACTTTTTGTTATAATCAAAACTGTTAGTGGAAAAATTTGAAACCTTTCAACAATTCTTTCGTCATATTTTATCACTTCTGAAATATTTGCATAAATTGGTTGAAATGGTTTCACTTCTTTTACTTCATCGTCATCACTGACGTCATCACTTGGGTTAATCATCTCAAATCTAAAAAGTAAATAATTAGTTGACAAATACACGAAAAACAAACTTACTTGTTCAAATTTTCTCCACTTGTTGATAAAACTTTTGTTTTTTCTGAAAAATGATAAAAAAGAAGATTACAGTTTTATTTGGAAACACTTATTTGGAAACACCTTTTTCGTTTTGATGACGTAGAAGCGGAAAAAGCGCTTTGCCGACCTTAACACTTGTTTGAGTATTTCTTAGCTCCTTTAAATCGTTGTCAAAATTTCTTAATTTGCTGTGAAAATATCGATTAAACACGATGACGTGTTGATGACGTCATCATTACTCGTGCTGCTTGTGCTTCATGATAAATGCAGCTGGTGAAAGATCTCTTTTAATGTCTACATCTATATCCAAAGATTTCTGATCTTCCAAAGATGCACCGTTCTAAAGATAAAACATTATTATTACAAGCGGGTTTTCCCCAAAGCTGAAATCACCTGATATTTAGAAGAAGTTTTTGAAGCTGTGATGACGTCATCGCTTTCACTGCCTCGCGTATCTTGCCCTAATGTGGTTAACACCAATTTCTTTACATCTAGCTTAAGTGGTTGCCCAAGTACCTCATACGGTTGCCATGGTAAGGATCTAAAGCCTCTTGTAGTAAATTGTTTAAATCTGTGTAAAGTTAATTTATCAATTTAATTATTAGTGGATGATTTTGATTTTAAATGTTTGTTCTTTTCTTCAAATAAGATCAAATTTATTTAAGTTTGAACAATTATGAGATGTTTGTTTAAAATTTCTTTTAAAAGTTTTTTAGTTAAATATTTAATTAATTTTAAACTTCAAGTATTCTTATTTGCTTTTTTACTTAAATAATTTTATAGAAAACAAAATAACAATTTGATAAATCTTATTTGGACTATTTTCAAAATATAAAGGATTTAGTCAAAATTTTCAATAAACTTTAGTATATAAACTCATTAAATTATTAGATTTTAAAATAAATAATTATTTCAGTTTCATTTTTATATACTGAATCAAAAACATACAACAAAAAATAAAGAATAAATTGAATCTTTTAAATTTAACAACAGTTTATACCTTCTATCATAATTTTGTTTAAAAATATTCTCCCTGTTTGGTAAAGCAGAAGAAAAATGTTGAAAACTTCTTGCTTTAATTTTACAATCTACACCATAAGCTAAAACTGGCTTCAAATTTAAATAAGTTTTTGGATCTTCTAATACTGGAGACATTAAAATGCCTGTTAATCATTCCTAACTTCATACCTTCTAAATGATATCACTTCTGCTTTACTACTAAAGATTTTGTTTACATAAAATTCTATAGCGCCATATCTCAAAGAGTGGTTGGAGTTTTCTTTTAACTTTTTCATTCATTTGTTTATTTTAGTTGCCAGTATACTGTGTCTATAATCCTTTGTTCCATATTTTTGTTTGCTTTAAATTACTTACAATATTTCAAAAAACAAACCTTTTAAATTCTTATCTATTCAGTTAAAAAATGTTTAAAAAAAAACAGATTAAATTGTTAAACATAAAAATACATTTTAAAAAAACTTTATAGAAATTTGAAAAAATTAAGATTACTTTTAATAAATGTAAAACCAGTTTTCTGGTTTAATAATTGAATTGAAACATTAAAATTATTTAAAAAAACATGATCACTTCATTTGGAATAAAAATTTTATTGAAAAATGTTTTTATTATGATTATTTATTTGTATTTATAACAATTTGAACTATTATCGTGCAAAAAAAGAACGTATTTGTTACAAAAGTTTCACAATAAAGTATAAAATAAAAACTTTGTGGTTTTAAATTTAATTTACTACTTGCAAGTTCAACGGTTTCCGTAGTGTAGCGGTTATCACGTTCGCCTAACACGCGAAAGGTCCCCGGTTCGAGCCCGGGCGGAAACATTTTTTTATAAATCAAACTTTTAATTTTTTTTATAGTATATCTGCAGTCTGTTGAAACTTGTAATCATAAAAAACTAAATATTTTCAATTTAATGCAAATTATTTAATGCTAGAGCTGTATCAACAAGTTTCCGTAGTGTAGTGGTTATCACGTTCGCCTTACACGCGAAAGGTCCCCGGTTCGAGCCCGGGCGGAAACATTTTGAATCAGCTGACCATTTAAATTTTACTTTTTCTAAATTAAGATTAGTTGTGATAATTTTTTTAACTTTTTAAAATGAATAATTTTAATTTGTAATAAGTTTATTTGTATATTATTAGCAGTTTTTCAAAATCTTGTCCTGCATCTAGATGCTATTAATGAACTTGTCGACCATAGGAGGTTTGTAATTTCTAATCTGTTAATTTTAGTATATGATAATATGCTGCTTTAATTAAAGTGATGAATGGGTCTGAGTCTTTCGCTGTTGATGGAGATATTAGGACAATTCATCATACAGAGCAAGCTGTTGAAAATCTTTCGTGTTCTCACTTAAAAAGATTTTCAGCATCCTTGATAGAAGAGGATCTTCTTCTAAGTACCGGCTTGGTGACGTATCATCATCGGTAAACATAAGTTTATAATTCATGGTGAGGTAAGATTTACAAATTAAATGTCTTAAATTGATTATAAAGTCATTAAAGTGTTACCGAAAGGTAGATTGTGTCTTGTTCATCTTGATTTAAGGATGTATGAGTTAATATCAAACTGAAGAATTTTGAGAAGAGTTGTATACATACATCTTTTTCTACACTGTTTATGTCACAACAGTATGAGAAGTTCATTTTCAAATTTTATATTTTATTTTTTACTAATTTTTGAGTCACATGTTAGTAAACTTAAGTAGATATCCAAGATGTTTGATTATCTTCCTAAAGCTTCTTTATTTACAGCATCAAAAACTTTGGTAATCACGAATGTAATCAGATAAGTTTACAACTATATAGTAAGAGTAATTAGGTGCTACAGAATAATAACAGTATTAATCAAAAACTATCAAAATGGATTTAGTTAAGATTTAAAAAATGTTTTAAGAATACTTTTTTCAAACTTTTGTGGATTTTCTCATCCTTGCATACTTGGCTCATTTCAGTTAAAGAGTTAAATCGTTAAAAAAATTCTTTTATAAATTTAAAGTCCACATTATTTTGAAACATTGATAACTTAAAATATAAATACTTTAAAGTTCAAGTTTATCAACAAGTTTCCGTAGTGTAGCGGTTATCACGTTCGCCTAACACGCGAAAGGTCCCCGGTTCGAGCCCGGGCGGAAACATTTATTTTATAAATGAAACTTTTAATTTTTTTATAGTATATCTGCAGTCTGTTGAAACTTATAATCATAAAAAACTAAATATTTTCAATTTTATGCAAATTATTTAATGCTAGGACTGTGTCAACAAGTTTCCGTAGTGTAGTGGTTATCACGTTTGCCTTACATCTGAAAGGTCCACGGTTCGAGCCCGGGCTGGAACAAACCAAAAGGATTTCTAATTTTGAAAATGATTTTAATGGATTAGAAAATTTGTATAATTATTTTCTGATTGATAATACTGATTATATATTAGTTTTTTTAACAAATTATTTTTATGGTAACCTTTCAGTAATTGTACCTTATTTTTAAATATCTATAAATTTCAATAATCATTCTAAAAAACGACTACCTTAAAATAAAATTTCCTCAAAAATATTAAACTAGAGTTTAGAATTCAAAAATACTTTGTTTGAAATCAAAAAATCATAAATATCATTCACTAAATTGTTAAAATAGTCTTTAAAGAACTTAAAGAAGTTTTAATCAAAATATTTACTACAGTTTGGATATTTATTATTTAAACAAAATGAAATAAAAAAGCCATAATGTATATACGATGTTTGAGTGTCAGTAGCTCTAAAATTTGAAAACAATTTTTTACATATGTTATACTTATACAGAAATGATGTTATTTAAGCACTTTCGCCTATTGGGTGTCTAATCACAAGTGTACTTGCTGGAAGGTCTTCACATTACATCAATCTTCAAGCCATTCTTTCGCTCCTTAACGTCACTTGATTCTTATGTTTGCATCTTTCCATTTCATCTTCAGACATCAAAGCACTGTCAATACTCATAAACTTTATACATTTAAATTTTGTAAGTCTATTGCTAACTTGCTCAAGATTAAACAAAATATATTTCACAAATTTTTTAATAATATTTTAGGTAATTAATATTAAAAAATTATATTTGATTTAAGTATGTTAAAAGTTATCTTAGTTAATTATTCTCACGATTAGAATAATTGAAAGAAAATATAAACTTTTGTAATTTTTAAGTTTTAAGTTATTTTTCTATAAAGTACATCATTTAAGAATATTTACTAAGATAACATTTGTTTGATTAAAATCTAAGATTTGTTTTTCTACCTCTAGTTAATAATATTTCATAATCGTTTGTTTATATTTTACACTTTTCATAATTCCAAGAATTTTTAAATAAAATTGTTTAAGATTTAAAGTTATTTATAAACATATATATTCAATATATATTATGGTAATTCATAACTTTGTAAGGCTTCAGTTATACTTTGCTTACATCTATATAACTTCTATCAAATCAAAAAAAAAAGTTTTAAATTTGAATAAAGGTAATAAGTTGAACTTTATCATACTTTCAATGAGATGATTTATCTCTTTTTATTTCTAGAAGTATAAAAAGATCTTTTATAACTATGAGCGACTCAAGTAAAGAAAAAACTTCTACATCTGTGGAGCATGTCTGGATCATACCGCAAGTTGTTCAAGTGATACATTTTTCTGTAATGATCTGGGTAATTGTATCATTCTACTATTATAAGAAGGCTGGAAAAGGGGATTCTAGAAGAAGAATTTTAAGCCGGATTTTTAGTGTCACTATTTCTGCTTTTTCAATCTTCCTTGTCTTCAATCAGGTCCTGTTCTTTCTCTATCAGATCTTTAGAGAACAGCATCAAGGCGATTTTGCATGTGAGGTGATGATTGATTTAAATACTGTGTTGCTAACAGTAACTGGTATCCCAGTCTTTGTTTTTCTCTATTATCAACTAAGTTTGATTTTTCGTGAGCCAATATTAAAACATTTAAATAATCTCTTCTTTAAATTGTGTAATGTCTTGTACATCATCTTAATCAGTGGAGCCATTCTGCTCTTTGCAACGGCAAGATTTTTGACGAATGAATTTTTAATGATGCCGTATGGTTGTGTTTGGACTTCTGGATCTAAACCAGATTCTGTATTTCTTACTTCAACTTGTTTATTCATTGCATCTAATATTTTGCTGTATGCTTTATATGCTTACACTTTGTATCAACTTAAACTTGTTAAAATGAATACACAAGAAACTTATGGAATTGGCGAATTGATTAAAAAAACTGATGAACTACATACTAACATTAAAGATGCTTTTATAACCTTAACTGTTAGCTTGATATTTTACTCCATTACCTTTGTCATTTGTGAGTATCTCTTCCCTAAACCTTTACCTCGCATTCTTAGTCATATGATGTATAATACAAGTATCTTAGTCTACATCATTTGTATCATGAGATCGCTTCCAGGTTTCCGATTTAATTGCAAAAGCAGCCCTCCTCTGCCACCCCAAACTTATTACTTTGATAGAATGTTTTCTTAATTCTTTGATTTTACATCTAACTTTATTGTAACTGCTTCTGTTGGCTTTGGTTTATTCTAAAGCGTTTCTGATTTCTACATTCAAGTTTTTCTGGTTCTTAAAAATGGTTGTAATATATCTCTGAGTTTTATTTAGTGTAGTCATTTTCGATATATTTTCAACACTTTTATATATTCGTTATTTTCACATGATTTCATACAATTTTCTTGATTAAAACATTTATATGAAGTTTTATGTTTTACTTTACAAGAAAAAATTTTTAGATTTAAATAAAGTTTTAATAATATCTACGAGCTTTTTGTATATTTAGTTTATAAAGAATATTTTATTTAAAATTTGAATTTAAAAAATTTGTTATTCTTATCATTGTTTAAAGTTTAATACACATGAAATTTTTCAGATTAGCTAAAACGTTATTATGTGAAATACTTTTCTCTATTTATAACTTTATATTAATTAACTTAAAGTTTATCAATCAATTCTTGTTTTTTCTTAAATTGGTAAAAAGTATCTAAAATTATTTAGATACTAAGATATTGTTTACAAAAGACAAATAACGGCTATAAATAAAAAGATGAATTTATATTTACAAAAATATAAATAAAAATTTTAGTGTCTTTATGCTGCACAAGGCAAGTGTTTATAATTGTTTAATAAAAAAAAGAATTAGAACTTATACCAAAAACGTTGTGTAAAAATTAGAATTATGATATCGCATTTTTTGTCAATTGTTTAATTTTCAATTTATTATTGTAGTTTTAGAAATAAAATCTAGTTTTATACAATTTCTCATATATATAAGAATTCAGCATTGATAGAAATAGAAGTATTTATCAGTATATAAACATTTACAAGCAAAATAATTTTTGATTAAAATTAATAACATAACTTAAAGTTGAGTTTTATTATTTTTATATTTCTTTTATTAATATTTATCTTTTATGTTAATATTTAATTTTTTTCAAACACTAACCTTTTTTGACAGAATTTATTCAAACTTAATTTAGTCTTTTTTTATTTGCCAGCCAGGTGTTCGAATCTATTTTTTACGCTTTAATTACTTATAGGAGTTTATTTTATAAATTATTATGTTCAATGAAGCCAAATATTTTAGAAAAATTATTGTAGTCTTAGTTTATTATATATGTAAAATAATTTTTCTGTTTTTTAAAGGTACGAAGCGAAGATAATTTCTTTTTGAAATAAACGTTAGCTGGTTTAATAGAGCGATGACAAATACAAGTAATTTGTCTAATCAAACTGATGACTTATCCCTAATATGGGTTTTGCCTCAAATAGCAACTGCTATACAACTATTTATAACAGTTGCCACTTACTTCTTGTTTGTTATTTACTTGTTAAAAGAATGGAAAACTTTAAAGAATTCTAAATACTTAGTTGTGCTTGCAGTTAGTATGCTTATCTGTTTACTGATTCGTTTGTTGGTGAACCAGTCCTCCATCATAGTCTGCCTGATGAGATCTCATACTGAAAAGTTTAAACCATTAGGTCAAACCTTACTAGATACTTCTTCGATTATGGTTGCTATAAGCTTCTTTCCTGTCTATCTCTTTTTATGGTATCGTCTTAAATATCTTTATAGCGGTCCAACTTTAAAGCATCTCAACACTCGTGTACTAAGATTGACAAAACTGGTCTTTTTCAATATTTTCGTTGCTGGTGATATCTTGTTAGTTATGGATAGTATAGTTGTTACTCAGGTCGAGCTTTCTCATGATAACTGTATTAAGGAACGACAAAAACATTCTTCAATACATTGGGCGGCTTTAGGAATGTTATTTACGTCTCATATTGCACTAACAATTCTCTACTTGTACCCTCTGTTTACTGAAAATAGATTTAAAGCTGATCTAAAGCAATTTGGAATCGGAAACCTCTTGAGACGCGCTGCGAAGGATCAACGGACCATATATGTCACAACCTTTACTAACTTCTTCTGTTTGCTTTCTTATGTCACTATGTTGGTTATTGATGAATTTATTCTTCCATTTGGAACTCTTGAATGCATATTTAATATGTTTTATGATATTGGAACTTTTACAAATGTCATGATGCTTCTTCTATCGTTCAAAAAGTTTAAGAAGTTTTTAGTAAAGTTTATTAAATGTAAATAAAATAAGTTTTTAAACTTCTTTTTGAACCTTCTTACTTTTTCATATATTATTGATGTTTCTGAACATTATCGATTTATAACTTTATTATCGATTTATAACTTTATTATCGATTTACCTGATTATGTTTTCTTCTCTAATATAAACAAGAACTATGCTTATAGCTTCGTAAAAACTTGATATAGTAAACTACAAAGAAATTTATTTAATAGCAAAATTGAAATAAAAATTTGTACTGAAGTAAATACAAAAGTTAATTCGTCTTTATTCCTTCAGTTAATCAGTTTTTTTTTAATTAACTAGACACAGTCAGTTTAAAATATTTAGAATATTTGATGAGGTTGTATTTCCATCTTTAGTTAAAATATTTTGACGTCAGAAACATTTTTAAACTTCAATTAAGTGTTTTGAGTATTTCAAATTTTATCGAAATTAAATAAGAAAAAGAAAATTTAAAATTGTAAGCTATGAAAGAAAATTATTCACTAATTTTTTTTCTCTGAGTTAAATTTTATTATAAATACTAAAAAAGAAATAAATTCCAATTAATATTTTTGGCACACCCAAAAAAGAGAATTGTATTTACTCGAAAATAATAAAGATGTTCCCAATAAAATTCCATAAAAAACATTTAGATTTTTAAATTGGTAAACTAATGGTTTCAAATAGTAGAACAACTTATGAAGCAAGTGAGGAAGCTGATCATCTGACTCAAGTATAAAGGTTCAAACCCCACCTTACGTTACCGTAAACCGCTCTTTATTACACCATGAGCTAACAACATCAGCCTACACAACATCTCCCGCAGCTATAAGTAGATAATTCCACTGTGTTGTGGTTGCTTGCAAAGAAGTTATAGACGTAAGTCTAGATAGAAAATTTATAATCTGCTTTTCCTGGTCCACTGTTCCAGGTCACTGGGCCATATTAGCGGGCAGCAAATCTTTAACTTATAATTGTTAACTTCTATCATCTACTGCTTTGGTCAATGTTCACAAGAAATTAAATTTGAAATGTTTTGTAAATCTAATTTTGGTTTTCAAAGTTTATTAATTTTATTCAATGCAAGAGACAATTTCTACAAATCTTGTAGTGAACAAAAATCTAATAATTTTAGCGGAAAGATTAAGAAAAAGTCACTTATGGTGATGAAAAGGTTAAAATATCATATTTGAAATAATTACCAAGATATTAAATCTTTTAATAAATTGATAAAAATCGAAGCAGATGAAAGAATGTAAAATTTTGCTTGAATTTACAATTCTCAGATTATAAATATTATTAAAAAAATATTTAATTTGAATTTTTAAATATATCAAAATAATTAGAACTTTAATTTCATGTGAGAGACTTAATCTGTTCTTCATCCTTCAGACTAGACTTTTCCTTCATATATAGATCAGTAATTGACTGGAGAGCAATTATTTGTACTTTGTCAAAATTCATTGGAGACATCATCATTTCCAATTATTTGTATTGTGATAAGAATTGAGAAGTTTCCTTAACTAGAGACATTATCAACTTATATCAAATTTGTAAACCTAAAAAGTATTTAAAAAGTTATTTGTCTTAAAAATTTAACTGAATTTTTAATTTTATTTGAAGTAGATTTAAAGAATCTTTAAATATAAGTATAAAAGATTTCAGAGTAAAATAATAAACCTCTAAAAATATTTAATTTAGATAAAAGTTTAATAATATTTATCATAAATAAAAAGATCACCAAAAATATCAGCTTAAAGTTTCATGATGGATTTATAAGATGAATATCCATAAAAACTACATTTGATTCAATAGAATATTGTCTATTTTAGTTATAAAAAATAATATTAAGTTTACTTTTTACAATTACAAAAAAACAATAAAAAAAATAAATAAAATTTAGAACAATTTTAACGAAATGTACTTTTTCCAAATAATTATAAACTAAAGAATAATTTAATACAAAAAACATCCACACAAATGATACCAACTTTATATAAATGTTTAAAATTATCAAAGTAACTAAGAAAATTAGGACGAAAAAAACAGATTACAAAACTTTTATTAATAATGAAAGTAGAAATATATGAAAAAGTTGAAAAATATTACCATAAGTATTCAAAAACAATATAATTGTTACTAACATATTTACAATTAAAAACAAATCTTGTACTTTTAAAGATAACTTTTTCATAACATAATTTTATTTAAGAACAACTTTTATAATAAATATTGTTCAATGCAAAATTTAGTCTGTAAAGAAATAGTTTTATAACTAATTGCTGATTATTATTATTATCTTCTATAGAATAAAATAAAAGATTAGAAATTAGTTTAAATTATAACTATCAAGTATAATTATAGAAAATAAAAGATAAAAAATATGAACAAATAAATTAATGACTTCAAATTAATAAAGTTGTAGCAAGTTGTAGCAAGTTGTAATGTAATTAAACACTTTGTAAATGTAACTTTCAATTTGTAGTAAGATTGAAACTGCAAAGAATTTGTTTATAATTTGAATAATCTTTTTCTGTTTCAGATAAAACAAATTTATAAAAACTAACTCGTAAAAAGAACTGGTAGTGACTGGAGTTAATATTTCAAATAAATATCATAAAAACATAGAAACTCTTTCACAAACAATTAGCTTACATAAATCAATTTGTCGATGGTAAAAAATCTCTGATACAAATTGAAAGATCTACAATTATGAAAGAAAATCTTCTTAAGTAATTGTTGATCTCGAAATGACTTGATCTTCACAGATCTTTTACTGCTGAAATCATAATAAGACTTTTTGAAGGATGACTCAGTCTGAAATGAGATGTTGATCTGGATGTAGATGACTCACAAACCTCAGGATGTAAGTTTGATTCTAATATGGTTGATCATACTATCAATTTTTATGAGGAAGATCATCAACATATGATTAAGAGCGATCATTTAGTTGAAGAACCCCAAAAGGTGTTCAGAATTTTCATCTTCTGTTGACAACATCTTAAACTTTATCATTTTTCAGATTAATCATTTTAGTTTGAACTTTAACAAACATTTCTCGAAAGTTAATGTGAAAAAATTGAAAGAAGCAATCCGGGAAGACTTACAGATCACTGACAAGTAAACGAAAGAAAATAAAGTAATTAAACGAATTGTTCAACATTTACCTGAGATCTTCTTAATCAATTTAATTATTTTAGTTAAAAGATGAGACTGATGAATTGAAATTTTCCGAAACTTTTTTCAACTTACCCAAGAAGGTCCCCACTGATGAAGTGATCTTTATCGTTTCCAGATGTCTTTACAATCTTGTTGCAATTGGCTAGTGAGAAAAACTTGCATCTATCCTCCGTCTCATCACTAAATGACATTATACTTTGCCGAAATGATTTTGTAAAACTTTTATTAAATTGCAAAATATAAATATCATTTATCTGAAAGCAATAATTTTGTATTGTGTGATTAAAGGTTTCTTTGTATACTTTGTACGAAAAATAGAGGCACAGTTATACGCTTTTCCCAACGACAAAGTTGATGTAAAACCTAATATAGTTCTGATCATCTTTGCTTGTTTACCGGGTCGCTTACTGTATCAACTTTCAGCCACCAATTATCTGATCCGACCTCGTGATAAATCTGAACTTATTTGCATAAAATTGGTTGCCAAGCAACCGCTTTCTAATCGTCACGTTTTTGCGAGAGCCTAAGTAAAAAAAATATCATTCAGATTCCAGACAGACGACGGGCGAACAAAATGGGACAGACCGGGCAGAGGGGTTAGTATGTTGGAAGGACTGAACTCAGTGAAAGTGTTGATAAAGTCAATAGGAAAGGAAGTCATGATGGGAGCAAAAGGAAGGGAACGAGAAGAAGTTGATGAGAGATACGATTTTTAGAAAGATTACGATCTTAGATTTTCTGTGATGTTCGGATGACGTCACTTCAACCTGCGTTGCTAGTGACAACAGCAGAGGTGATCTAGAGATTTTATCTGATCTATTGATTCGGTAAATTGAGTTGAAGAAGAAGTCAGATACTTTCAACTGTCCACGACATAACGACCACAAATAAATAGGATTAGCCATTAGCGTGTATATGATCAAACAGCCCTTGTCTGGACAGATAGAACCAACTTTGAAGGACAAATAGTTGGTACTACCCAAACAATACTAATCAACAAATTAGCCGAAAAAAAGTTGTTACAATAATGACGTCATCATCACGTGATGATAGAAATGGAAATATGAAGAGAGATTTACTTTTTGAACCTTGATGAAAGTACTTTTGATGAAGATTGGAATCTACTGCAGCTCTTCAAACTATATAGGTGCTGTCCTCAATTGCGTACATCAACAGTCCAATATTGCCACAAAGTATCAGGGACAGGGCCAACATTATTCCATGACAAACAAACTGGTAGTTTTGTCATCGTATGACATCGGCCACTTTAGAGCCACTTTTATTTTCAGTTGAAGTTTATTTTTAATCTTTGATAACAAAACCAAAATTATTCAAGATGACCTGACTAAATATGTGATAGAGCAATGGAAGGTAAGAAGAGTAACTATTGAAACAAGAGATCCAAAGACACGATTTAAATTTAGAGCATGGAAAAATTACAAAAAATTTTTTGATGAAAATTTATGGTTTTTGCGACTAAAGAAATACTCTTAGAGATGACGTTGATGTCATCTTCACTTAATCTCAAATATCAGATGAACTTTGGAGAGATTGATCAAGACACTGATATTTTCTCAAGGATTTTTCAAATTAGTTTTACTTTACTGTTAAATAAAGCTATAGACAGCGTTTGAAGCCCCTGTAAAGAGTCCGCCCCACGCGGTAAATTTTATAAGCCTATTTAATCAACATGACAATTCTAGAAAATAAGTTTGTAAACATTACAAGAAGATCTTACCTTTTCTGAAATCCCGTCAGTTAGAAAAGGATAGAATCCCAAAGTACTGGCTACAATATTTGCTAGCAAACAGCTTGCTACGTAAACATTATTGTGTTTCAGTTTCTTTCTACAACTCATCATAGCAAGTGATACAATTAGTTCTTATGACTATTCTTACAACGTTTGAAAAAAGTTGTTCAATGTTTGTTTGATTTAATATTTATTTGAAGTGTTTCTTGTCTTATTCACCTTTAATAACTGTATTTGCATCACCCTGTGAGCCTAAGTTGTTTGGGTGGAGACTGGTAATCAGTTTTTGTAATTTCTGAGAAAAATAAACCAAAGCATGCTAAAAAATAATAACTATAGTATATAATTATGATAAAAATATTAAATGAAAAATATATAAAACATGTCCGTTCAGTAGTTCCCATACAGTTAATTAATAATTACATAGAATATTAATAGTATAAAAAAGGATAAAATCACAGTTTAGAAATGACAATGTTGGCAATATTATAACGGTTCAACTTCTGCTTGAACAACGCGAGTGATTCTGACATGATAATGTCTGATGGCAGCTGGTTCCATGTACTAATTGGGCGGTATGAGGGAAAAATTGCTCCGATTAATGTAACTGGTGATATGGGCTTATTAAAGTGTAATGTGTTTCGTCTGAGTTGATATAACTTATGGGAAGAACTAATAGAAAAAAAATCGTCAAACTGAAGGTCAATTAAATTGTGAATAATTTAAAAAATAAGAATTAAATTGTATTTAATTTGTGGTAATTGTAAAGTATCTAAATTGAAGAAGCTGAAACGATGTTTATAACTATCGTATTTAATATTAAGTTTCCTGCATACTAATCTCGTGAATGTCGCCTGAACAGATTCGATTTTTTGATATCACCAACTTAATATGGCATTCATACATTGATATTGTATTCAAGAATTGGACGTAAGTACAATTTGATAAGATTGATACAGAGTTATGAGTCCTTAGATCTAAAGGTTATTATGATAAGGTAGACAAAGTTGACTGATTTTGCAAAGATTTTAGAAACATAGTTGCGCCATTTAAAGTCAGATGACAGGGTAATGCCAAAGTCTCGGACTGAATATATCTGCGGAATAATAAATTTATTAATGGAATGTTGGTTTAGGAAATGTAAAGATGGTTGACGTGAGAAATTTATAAATTCAGAATTTGTGGGCTGGATTCTAAGATGTCAGCTATTGGAACCACTACTATTCACTAAGAGTTGTTCGGGGTTTTCCCTATTACAAAACTTATTTAAGAAAAAACAATTTATTCAAATCGTGTTTAATATAAAATTCTTGTTTATTTCTTTTTATCCATAAATCTATAGAATGAAATAACTTAATTCTTTTTCTTAAACCTTCTTTACAAAATTTAAACTTTTATCAAAGGTTGTTAGAAAAAAGATAATATTTTATACAATTCTTTGTTTACGAAATCACTAAAAAAACTTTAAAATGATTTTGTACAAATTAAGCAGAAACTAAACACACAAGTCTATGCTTCATAGATAAGTTTTTTTGATTACAAGCCAACAACAATAAATTACGATTTTTCTATAAATACAATAACATGGACTTTGGAATTTTAAAATATTTTATTTTGAGATTGTTGTGTTTTTGAATTTTTCTTTCATGTTTCAACACTGAGTGTTGTACTTACATTATTCCATATAGACGTTGATTATGTGTTTACTTCAGATTGGCTTTTGTATATTTTTGACTTTAATGAAGCCTAATTAATCAGTAATATAAATGTTTAATCGATTGACGATTTATATTTCGAAGTTTTGATGCTTAAAATTGATGCCTATTTTTTCCAGATAAGAAATTCTCGTAAAATGGAACCAGATGGAAACCTTCCTCGTATGATGGAATGGTATGACAAATGTGAAAGTTATGGATTACTTTTGTCACCACTCAACACTGAAGATTTGGTTGAGGATACTTCAATTTTAATAGCTGAAACTCATGACATGGTTGATTCTAGAAACGAATGGTGGCAAGTTGGTTTAAAGATTGATAATGGAAATTGTACATGGTCTAATGGTGAGGCTTATGTACCTGAAAAACATGATCAATTATTTCATGAAGACTTCAGACCTAATTGTCAATTGGATGGTAGTGTTGCTTATCTGAAAGTGTTGGAACGTCGACTTTATAGTTTTGCTGATGATAAACACGTAAATAAATTATGCAGTGGATTTTTACCGTTTCCAGCCGAAGATAAAACTGAAAGTTATTCTTTATTTTTTTCAATGTTGGTAGTTGTTATACTTTTGATGATACTTATGAATATATACTTCATTGTATCTAGTAGATGGTATCAAAGAATGCTTGATTTTCGAAACCCACCAGCATTTCCAAGAACTACAAGAACAACTGAAGTCTCCAATCCAACAGAAAATGAAGCAGACTCTAAAAAAAGATTAGAAGATGAATCTGTTGAGATGGCATAGACCTTGGAACTCCGTACCTTAAGAAGAAATCGGAATGATTATCAAAATTATTACATCTAATTCAGTTTTAATGAACTGTTTTAATAAGTTTTAAGAATTTTGCAACTTTTGTATCAATTTGTTTGTTTTATCTCATTTTATAATCGAATAAATTTTTGAGGCAAATAAACTCGATTTCTTTCAAGAGTGTCAAGCGTTTTGAGTTTAAATACTTTTATAAAAGTGATGTTAAAATTGATAGAACCCATAAAAAGTACAGAAACTGTTTTATTATAAAATATAAAAGTACATTTAATTTAGATAAATATATGTAATTAAACTTAGTTTTATTTAGAAGCTTCAACTAAATCAATTTTTAAGAGTAGTAAGAATTTAACAGAAAAATTAGTTGTTTTAAATAGTTTGTTAAGTGTAGAAATAAAAGCTAGTTGAAGCAGCAAGTCGAGCTTAAATTCAGTTTAAATTCTAAAGTTTTAGTTGGATTTAATACCGCGGTACAAAGAACCTTGATTTTTTAATTTTGCGTCTAATATTACCAAGTGAAAATATACTTTCTTCAATTAAACGTTTTGCCGAATATCAAAAATACTAAAACCATTTTAAATAAGGTCTTCCTTAACTAAAGAGTTTATATGTTCTTCAATCAATTAGAAAATCAGTCTAAAATAATCAATATATGTTGTAGAGTTTTAAAAAATTAGCTCATAAAACCAATTAGTTTATTTCTTCAACTCTTCTGATTAAGTTATCAGAAAATCAATGAAAAAGAGAAATTAAAATATCAGCATCCGGGGTAGTCAGCAGTTATCATCAAAAGCAATCTCTTAACCAAGCTGAAACTGGGATCTTGCCAGTAGTAACAGAGCAGTATTCACAGATCTAAGCAATAACCTTGGATCTGTAAAAAATTCCTAATCTAAAGTTGAGTCTAGATCTACTTTGCTTTGAGGTGGATTATTCTGCTTTTACTTTCAATAAGATTCCCAGGATAAGTAAGGATAGTTTTGATGAATCCAAATATCAAGACATGTTTGTGTTTGATAAGAAACTCTCTTCTAGCAAATGAGAATAACTTGACAGCAGCACAATTCTTTCCTTGAAATCCACCAGAAATTATTTGATTAATAATAAAATAATATTTGAATAAAAAGGAAAGAAAAAGGTTTATTATGAATTATATATAATATTATATATATATAATATACTTGCAGTAGTTCAGATAATATCGACAACGAGGAACAAATTAGTAGTTGATTCAGATTGACGCCTCAGTAGAAACTATTATAAATAGATAATTACCCTTTCGTTGGTTTAGACTATTTATCAAAAAACCCCTAAATGGTTACAATAAAATTGTTAGTTAAATCATCAAATAATCTTCTTTACTGAAAAAGTAAGTTTAGTTTAAGTAAGAAAATTTATATTTATTTATATTTTGGGGAATATAAAACAGTAAATAACTTCCTAGATATAAAATAACTCAAGAAGAATGTTAGTATATGAGTAAGAGATTAGATGAGCTTATTCCAGTCATACAGTCTTACAGTAATTTTTTTTATTGTCATTTATTTTGTTTTGTTTTCAGGTCATTGAAAAATGAAAGCTTTTTTTATAATTATAATGGTAAGATATTTAGTATTTTTTTTAGATATTAATGATTTAGAAATATTAGAAACTTTTAATTAGTAATTTCTTTATAAGGATTTTGTTGGGTTTAGATTGAATTTTCAATCAGAAGTTTCCAGAGTTTTTGTAACAAAAGAAAGAAAAGTAATCTGTTTAATTTTATAAGAATTTTACAACTATATGAAAAGTATTCTATCCAAGGCTATGAAGAATTTTATTTTCTAGAAAATTCTTTTACTTTGTTTACAGCTTTAGTAAATGTTACATAATAACTATTACGCAACATATATTTTATTATTTCAAGGATCGTTTACTCAAGTATCGTTTATTCCTGTTTTTTCCTTGTTTTCTACATTAATGTAAAGATCTGATCCTATAAGACCTTTGCATTATCTTTCAGCAGTCATGTTTGCTGTAAGAATTGTGATTTGCATCCATATGCCAAAAAAGATTAACAAATAACATTTACTTAATACTCAAAAAAAGCAGTCATCTTATAGTTGACTTATATAGCTTATCTGTATGTTAATTGCGGTATGTATGAACAGTTTTACAGTAGACTCAAATTTTGGTTTTTGCACGTTGCGTGCTCCTAATTCATTCTGTATGATAACAGTTGAGTTTATCATCGTTTCTACTGATGTTGTTAGCCACCTAAGGAAAACCAGGAAGTCTTTTATATACAGATATCTTCATTATAATATCAATATTATTAATTTGAAGTCATTAATTTATTTGTTCATATTTTTTATCTTTTATTTTCTATAATTATACTTGATAGTTATAATTTAAACTAATTTCTAATCTTTTATTTTATTCTATAGAAGATAATAATAATAATCAGCAATTAGTTATAAAACTATTTCTTTACAGACTAAATTTTGCATTGAACAATATTTATTATAAAAGTTGTTCTTAAATAAAACTATGTTATGAAAATTTTATCTTTAAAAGAACAAGATTTATTTTTAATTGTAAATATGTTAGTAACAATTATATTGTTTTTGAATATTTATGGTAATATTTTTGAACTTTTTCATATATTTCTCCTTTCATTATTAATAAAAGTTTTGTAATCTGTTTTTTCGTCCTAATTTTCTTAGTTACTTTGATAATTTTAAACATTTATATAAAGTTGTTATCATTTGTGTGGATGTTTTTTGTATTAAATTATTCTTTAGTTTATAATTATTTGGAAAAAGTAAATTTCGTTAAAATTGTTCTAAATTTTATTTATTTTTTTATTTTTTTCTGTAATTGTAAAAAGTAAACTTAGTATTATTTTTTATAACTAAAATAGACAATATTCTATTGAATCAAATGTAGTTTTTATGGATATTCATCTTATGAATCCATCATGAAACTTTAAGCTGATATTTTTGGTGATCTTTTTATTTATGATAAATATTATTAATCTTTTATCTAAATTAAATATTTTTAGAGGTTTATTATTTTACTCAGAAATCTTTTATACTTATATTTAAAGATTCTTTAAATCTACTTCAAATAAAATTAAAAATTCAGTTAAATTTTAAAGACAAATAACTTTTTAAATACTTTTTAGGTTTACAAATTTGATATAAGTTGATAATGTCTCTAGTTAAGGAAACTTCTCAATTCTTGTCTCAAAACAAGAAGTATATTGCTACTGTAGACAAATTCAAAGGTTTAAATAGAATGGATATGATGATATCTCCAATGAATTTTGACAAAGTACAAATAATTGCTCTCCAGTCAATTACTGATCTATATATGAAGGAAAAATCTAATTTAAAGGATGAAGAACAGATTAAGTCTCTCACTAAATGGTGTGCCACAAAAATGCTGCTGAGTCATAGAGAAAATTCGGACATTGAAAAGTCCATGTTGATTGTAGTTGGTTCAGAATCAGATGGTTTTCTTGTAATGATGAATACAAGTATGGATCCTCTCAATCTTTATGACTATCTTCCGTATATTAAAGTAACAGCAACTGATACCCGCATTACATTGATTACAGAAGATAATTTTAGAATGTATGAGAGATCAAAGGATGAATCCTTGAAATATATGAGTCAAATGCATGATAAAAACGGAACTATTTGCTTTCTAGAAAAACAGAAACTATTAGTGACTTATGGATATCATTGTAACTGTGGGCATCTAGAAGTATTTGATTTGAAGAGTATGAATATTCGTATGGTACTTGAAGCCCATAAGCATAAAGTGGTGGCTATTTGTGGTGATTCAAACAGTGATATGATTGCTACTGCTTCTGAACGTGGAACTGTTATTCGAGTATTTTTTGCTTCAACCGGAAAACTCTTCTGTGAGTTTAGGAGTTCTTATGTTGGAGGAGCGATTAATACACTTGCTATTAGTTCTGATTGTGAAATAGTAGCAGCTGTTTATTCTGATGGACTTGTTAATTTATTCAAGCTTCCAAAGTTTTGTGAGCAGGATGCCGATAAACCGGTGATTGTTGATACTATGAGCAAACTTTTATCAAATTATATACCATTTTGTGCTTATATTAATCAACTTCCTGTCTCTAAGTGGTTTTATACTGAAGTTGATGTAACCGCTGTTCATCTTTTTAAGGAAACAGAATATGTTGTTATGGAGTTGGTTAAAAAGAATCAGCAGAAAATATTTTATAGAATTAATTTACGGAATGAACAAATTGATTCTGTTGATGCTGTTGACGCATTTTAACATTTATGTGTGTTTAAATCATAATAAATTTGATTTAAAAAAGTTTCTGCTTCCTTTAGAGTTTTAGTATCTTATTAATAATTCTTTATATCCAATTTATTTATGTCAGATTTCTATGTTTAAAGCATCAGTTAAAAACAACAGATTTATAAAGTTATTTAAAGTATAAAAAATGTTTAAATTTATTTATATAAAGAGTGTTTTGAGGTACAAAGAGATGACCAGATAGTGAAAGAAAATATGTAAGATAGAGATTTTGCTTTTATGTATCTAAAATCATGTCACGTTGTGGCTTATAGAGAAGATTTTATCACTTATTGAGCGCTTACCGTCGAATAGTGACTGAAAATGTTTGGACCACCTTAATAAGATAAAGTTTATAGTTAGTAGTAAACCATTATCAAAACTCTGCGAAGAGTTCTTAGTCTTAAACGATGAACCATTTACTGTTTTCATAAAATCTTCAGTATCTATCGGTGTCTGTGTACAGTTGGGTTTCTTAAATGATTAAATTTTCTTCAATTTATTAAATGTGAACTTAACTTTCACTTCCTTACATCATCAAAAAAGAATTCATGATCTGAAAAAAGAATTTCTTTAAAAGAGTAACTCAAAAATCTTCCTGGAAACCTTTTAACAGTGATGGTGCTAGAGTTTTATTTCCTTAACGCATGATTGCAGATAACAAAACTTAACTCGAAAACAAAACATTATAAGTTTCTTAATTTGTTTCTTAGTTTGAATTATGTAAAGAAATAGTTTACTACAGATATTTTAATCAGTTTTATTCTAAGCTTTGAAAAAAAAGTTTCTGTGAAAGTAATCTACAAAATTGTTTTTATTTTGATAAACTAAAAAAAACTACAATATACATTTCAGCAAAAATCAAATTAGTTACTTTTTATTTTCATTGATTTTATAAAACTTCAGATGTATTTACTTTTGTCAAATAATAATATAGGACTAAAAATATTAATTTACAATAAATTGCAAAAGACTTTAGCTAAATGTAAACTTGAAAGTGATTTATAAATATTATTAAGTAAAAAGTTAATAAATATTTTTGGATAAAAATTCAAAACTTACAATTGATTTGTATTTATATTGAACAGATTAATTTTAACGATAAGATTTATTTTACAATAATTCAAAAAGCTAATGATTACAAAAAGATAAAAACTGAAATTATAAATTTTAAAAATATGTATTTAAAGGATATATTTATTAAATAGATAAAAACTTTTAATATATTCATTTTAGCATACAATTATTAACTTATTCTTTAAGCTTCTTATGTAATTATTTCAGCCATTCAATGTAATGTTAGTATTAATAATTCTATAATTTGAAAAGTTAAAATCAAAATGTTATAAATGAATAACGAACGGTAGTTATCTACACCTTAAAATCTTGCTTAGAAACCTTTAATATAGATTATCAAACAATTGTTTTTATAACAATAGTATATTTAGTACAATTTAAAAAGTTTTGACAAGTTTTTGAAACTCTTAAAAAACTTGAGATAATCTTTAGTCAGAATCCAGCCCACAAAGTCTGAATTAATAACTTTCCCTCCTCAACCAGCTGTAATTTCCTTTAAATTTCCCATCAATTGATTCATTACTCTACAAACATCTTCATTCCTAAACCTTAGGAACAAATTCATGAATACAATGTCAGTGCATGGATGTCATATCAAGTTGGTGATATCAACAAATCGAATCTGTTCAGGCGATATCTACGAGATCTATTGTACTTGTTAGTTATACAGCTGAAGATATGAAAAAGTACTTTCAAAGCTGCCAGACTTATGTAGAAACTGACATGAAGCTGTATCTGCTGTCTATAAAGAAACCAAGTGAAGTTTTTGTGCATCATTTTCTACAAACTGGAAATCAAGTTAAAGTGTTTAAGAATATCTTTGCATCAGAACAAGGAGATAGTAAGATTCAATTACGGATGAATCGCTGATAAATGTCGAAAAATCTTATCAAGATGTCTGATAATCGCGTCAATTACAAAAATAAGTTTATAGAGATCAGGTTGAAACTTTTAATAGAAGAAGTTAAACTTTCATTTTATTCATCCAAATAACTAAACTTACAATTAATTGTATATCTAAAAATATTAGTTAACATTGAAACTATAAAGCAATTACATGAGAAGTAAAAAAATTATAATAAGTTACCTAAATATACTGATGAAAGAATATTTTGTATTTAGAACAAATTTTTATAAATTTTAAATTTCACAAATCAATTCTTAGTCACGACCAAAAAGTTTACTTTGAAATTGAAGACTGTGATGTTAGTTAATGGTTTAGAATAAAATTTGCTTTTAAGATTTTAAAAGAATTATAAATCCTAATTAACTACAAAAAACTCTTTTGTGCTTAGTTGTTTTTATTTTATCAAAAAAGATGCTTGAAAGAGGGACACAGATTGAGATCCTTGATCTAAGGATTAGCATATCAGATCAAGTTGTGATCGATTGTAAGTGACGTCAGCGCTGGAAGCTTATAAAGTTCATCACATGATTGAAATCTTGTTAGGTGATTGGACGATAAGTTAAGATTCGTTAATGACGGAAGTCACGTGGTTCGCGACAGTGTGACGTCATCAATCATGTTTCTAGATGGGTCGAGAGGTGATAAGAACTGGAAAGATAAATTGTTGGACTGTGGACAAATGGTGACCACGGACTTACCATTTGGTTGAAATGGTCCCAATCTACTGAAGTAAGGTTGTTGTTGGACGCATTCAAGCGTGACAAATTCGGGAAGATTTGATTGAGATGTTGAAGTGATTGGAAGAGATGTCGACAGAGATGATGGATGTTTGAAGAATGATTAATTGGTTGTTGCTGATCCTGTAAGATATTAAAGATTAGAGAGGTTTGGATTTTGTTGAAAGATTTTGCAGGAGATGTAGCAGGAATGTTGATGAGTAGGAAGAGATTATATCAGAAAGATTTGAAGATGAAGTCATGTTTGAATTTTTAAAAGAAGAGATGGGAAGATATCAGAATGAACAGATGTAACTCTGAGACAAGTTGTTAGAGAGTTTGAAGATCAGAATAATTTGAAGATGAAGCCATGTTTGCATCTTCATAAGAAGAGATGGGAAGATATCAGAATGAACTGATGTAACTCTGAGACAAGTTGTTAGAGAGTTTGAAGATCAGAATAATTAGAAGATGAAGTCATGTTTGGATCTTCATAAGAAGAGATGGAAGACATCAGAATGAACTGATGTAACTCTGAGACAAGTTGTTAGAGAGTTTGAAGATCAGAATAATTAGAAGATGAAGTCATGTTTGGATCTTCATAAGAAGAGATGGAAGATATCAGAATGAACTGATGTAACTCTGAGACAAGTTGTTAGAGAGTTTGAAGATCAGAACAATAAGAAGATGAAGTCATGTTTGCATCTTCATAAGAAGAGATGGGAAGACATCAGAATGAACTGATGTAACTCTGAGAAAGGTTGTTAGAAAGTTTGAAGATCAGAATAATATGAAGATGAAGTCATATTTGAATCTTTATAAGAAGAGATGGAAGATATCAGAATGAACTGATGTAACTCTGAGAAAGGTTGTTAGAAAGTTTGAAGATCAGAATAATATGAAGATGAAGTCATGTTTGCATCTTCATAAGAAGAGATGGAAGATATCAGAATGAAGTGATGTAACTCTGAGACAAGTTGTTAGAAAGTTTGAAGATCAGAATAATTAGAAGATGAAGTCATGCTTGGATCTTCATAAGAAGAGATGGGAAGATATCAGAATGAACTGATGTAACTCTGAGACAAGTTGTTAGAGAGTTTGAAGATCAGAAAAATTAGAAGATGAAGTCATGCTTGGATCTTCATAAGAAGAGATGGAAGATATCAGAATGAACTGATGTAACTCTGAGACAAGTTGTTAGAGAGTTTGAAGATCAGAATAATTAGATGATGAATTCATGCTTGGATCTTCATAAGAAGAGATGGAAGATATCAGAATGAAGTGATGTGGCTCTGAGACAAGTTGTTAGAGAGTTTGAAGATCAGAATAATTTGAAGATGAAATCATGCTTGGATCTTCATAAGAAGAGATGAGAAGATATCAGAATGAACTGATGTAACTCTGAGACAAGTTGTTAGAGAGTTTGAAGATCAGAATAATTAGAAGATGAAATCATGCTTTGATCTTCATAAGAAGAGATGGGAAGATATCAGAATGAACTGATGTAACTCTGAGACAAGTTGTTAGAGAGTTTGAAGATCAGAATAATAAGAAGATAAACACATGTCTGAATCTTCAAAAGAAGAGATGGGCAGATATCAGAATGAACTGATGTGGGTCTGAGAAAAGTTGTTAGAGAGTTTGAAGATCAGAATAATTTGAAGATGAAGTCATGTTTGGATCTTCATAAGAAGAGATGGGAAGATATCAGAATGAACTGATGTAACTCTGAGACAAGTTGTTAGAGAGTTTGAAGATCAGAATAATTAGAAGATGAAATCATGCTTCAATCTTCATAAGAAGAGATGGAAGATATCAGAATGAACTGATGTAACTCTGAGACAAGTTGTTAGAGAGTTTGAAGATCAGAATAATAAGAAGATAAACACATGTCTGAATCTTCAAAAGAAGAGATGGGCAGATATCAGAATGAACTGATGTGGGTCTGAGAAAAGTTGTTAGAGAGTTTGAAGATCAGAATAATTTGAAGATGAAGTCATGTTTGGATCTTCATAAGAAGAGATGAGAAAATATCAGAATGAACTGATGTAACTCTGAGACAAGTTGTTAGAGAGTTTGAAGATCAGAATAATTTGAAGATGAAGTCATGTTTGGATCTTCATAAGAAGAGATGGAAGATATCAGAATGAACTGATGTGGCTCTGAGAAAAGTTGTTAGAGAGTATGAAGATCAGAATAATTTGAAGATGAAGTCATGTTTGGATCTTCATAAGAAGAGATGGGAAGATATCAGAATGAACTGATGTAACTCTGAGACAAGTTGTTAGAGAGTTTGAAGATCAGAATAATTAGAAGATGAAATCATGCTTGGATCTTCATAAGAAGAGATGGAAGATGTCAGAATGAACTGATGTAACTCTGAGACAAGTTGTTAGAGAGTTTGAAGATCAGAATAATAAGAAGATAAACACATGTCTGAATCTTCAAAAGAAGAGATGGGCAGATATCAGAATGAACTGATGTGGGTCTGAGAAAAGTTGTTAGAGAGTATGAAGATCAGAATAATTTGAAGATGAAGTCATGTTTGGATCTTCATAAGAAGAGATGGGAAGATATCAGAATGAACTGATGTAACTCTGAGACAAGTTGTTAGAGAGTTTGAAGATCAGAATAATTAGAAGATGAAATCATGCTTGGATCTTCATAAGAAGAGATGGAAGATGTCAGAATGAACTGATGTAACTCTGAGACAAGTTGTTAGAGAGTTTGAAGATCAGAATAATAAGAAGATAAACACATGTCTGAATCTTCAAAAGAAGAGATGGGAAGATATCAGAATGAACTGATGTAACTCTGAGAAAAGTTGTTAGAGAGTTTGAAGATCAGAATAATTAGAAGATGAAGTCATGTTTGCATCTTCAAAAGAAGAGATGGGAAGATATCAGAATGAACTGATGTAACTCTGAGACAAGTTGTTAGAGAGTTTGAAGATCAGAATAATTAGAAGATAAAGTCATGTTTGCATCTTCAAAAGAAGAGATGGAAGATATCAGAATGAACTGATGTAACTCTGAGACAAGTTGTTAGAGATTTTGAAGATCAGAATAATTAGAAGATGAAGTCATGTTTGAGTCTTCAAAAGAAGAGATGGGAAGATGTCAGAATGAACTGATGTAACTCTGAGACAAGTTGTTAGAGAGTTTGAAGATCAGAATAATTAGAAGATGAAGTCATGTTTGCATCTTCAAAAGAAGAAATGGAAGATATCAGAATGAACTGATGTAACTCTGAGACAAGTTGTTAGAGAGTTTGAAGATCAGAATAATTAGAAGATGAAGTCATGTTTGAGTCTTCAAAAGAAGAGATGGAAGATATCAGAATGAACTGATGTAACTCTGAGACAAGTTGTTAGAGAGTTTGAAGATCAGAATAATTAGAAGATGAAGTCATGTTTGCATCTTCAAAAGAAGAAATGGGAAGATATCAGAATGAACTGATGTAACTCTGAGACAAGTTTTTAGAGAGTTTGAAGATCAGAATAATTAGAAGATGAAGTCATGTTTGCATCTTCAAAAGAAGAAATGGAAGATATCAGAATGAACTGATGTAACTCTGAGACAAGTTGTTAGAGGGTTTGAAGATCAGAATAATTAGAAGATGAAGTCATGTTTGAGTCTTCAAAAGAAGAGATGGAAGATATCAGAATGAACTGATGTAACTCTGAGACAAGTTGTTAGAGAGTTTGAAGATCAGAATAATTAGAAGATGAAGTCATGTTTGCATCTTCAAAAGAAGAAATGGGAAGATATCAGAATGAACTGATGTAACTCTGAGACAAGTTGTTAGAGAGTTTGAAGATCAGAATAATTAGAAGATAAAGTCATGTTTGCATCTTCAAAAGAAGAGATGGAAGATATCAGAATGAACTGATGTAACTCTGAGACAAGTTGTTAGAGAGTTTGAAGATCAGAATAATTAGAAGATGAAGTCATGCTTGGATCTTCATGAGAAGAGATGGGAGATATCAGAATGAACTGATGTAACTCTGAGACAAGTTGTTAGAGAGTTTGAAGATCAGAATAATTAGAAGATGAAGTCATGTTTGGATTTAGTGCAATTGTAAATTTTGAATTGCAAGCTTAAAGATTAGATTAAGTTAAAAGAAGATTGATAAATCTCACTAGCAACAAAGGAGGTCTTCTTTCCAGTGTTTCCAAATCTCTTTTTCTCGAATTTTCTTCATGATAATAAGTAGCTGCAGAAAATCATTTCGTCACGCTTGGTTGAGTTTACAAAATATTGAAGAAGAATCTTACTGTTAACAAGATCGTCTTCTGTGATTAGAGAAAGATGACATGCTGATGAGGATCTTTTGCTGATGAGGATCTTTTACTGATGAGGATCTTTTGCTGATGAGGATGAAGTTTTTTGAATGAAATGTTGTTTTGAAGTGAACTTTGGTGATTTGTTAATTGATGTTGTAAAAGCTTGGTGGCAAATATTTGTTGGTTGTTTGAAGGTTTGTTTGGTTCTTAGTGTCGAGTTTCTTTCAGATGCTTCATTTGTTGATTCCTTCATCTGTTGCTCTTTCATTGTCCGTCTTCAATTTATGTTTTCTGTAATCAAACTAACCAACATCTTAGACCATTCAGCTACAACCTGTTCCCAATTCATATAAATAATTGTCAAATTGAATTAGCAAATACAAGCAAAATATTTACTAAACGACAAACTTATTAGAAAATTAGTAAACTGAGTTATTAAAGGAATTTCTGTTTGCAAAACATTCTATTTTATGCCAACAAGCTACAACACAAACATAAGAATGAAATAAACACAACTTATAAAGTAATTAGATAACTACAAATCACTTAATTGTACCTTTAAATTAACAAATTTCTTATTCATCTCTTCAAAAGTTGCTCTTAATTCTAAATTAATTTCATCAAGTCTAAAATACAAATAAATAAATTAGATTTAATCTTAGGGGATAACTATTGTTTACAATTTGTAATTTGTAACTTTATTTTATAAAAATTTGAAACACAACCTCAAAAGTATTAAACAATTGAAAAATAAATAATGAGAGAAATAATTAGGAATTCAGACATATATATACTTAAATTTGGTTGTCTTACAACACACGAACAAGTCATAAAAATTCATTTAAAAGTTTAAATATGTGATAATATGTGCATAATTAAAATAAATCAAAACAAAAAAGATTGAAAATAAATCAATTTTTTTTAATAATAAAAGAAAATATTAGATCATTTTCACAAATGCTCATAAAATATAAATTATGATTTTCCAATATATTTTGTGGAACATATTCATTTACAAAATCATATTCTTGTTTTTGTAAACAAACTGAAATTATAAATCTTGCTTTCTAAGAACAAACTATATTTTGCTCAACTTTTAAACCAGATAATAATCTTAAATAACATCAAATACAAGATAAGCTAAATCATAAATTGAGGAAATAAATGATTAAAAGTGAAAAGATTTTATTTTGTAAGAAGTTATTTGATATAAAACAAATATATTTCAGTTTATATCTTTAGAATTATGATGAAAATTTTTAATTAACCTATTTATTCTGTGAATGAAGACTTATTTGATTGTCTGTCTTGTATTCTTCAGTTTGCTTCATATCAGCTAACAAGTTATTATCAGAAGCATAATAAGATTTGTAAACACCAAGTTCATTCATATACATCTCATATTGAGATTTTTCAAATATCTACATCATCAACAATTTATATATGGTGGATTATCATCAATTATATGTTTTAAACTTATAAAATTAAAAAAAAACTCTTGATTGTAAGTTAACTTAATGATTTAAATCTTTACTCCTAATTAGCTTTTTAGTGTGCTTGTTAAAAAAGCTTTAAAAATAAATACAATTAGTTTAAAATAACTTGAAAGCAAAAATAAGATATATAAGTCAGTTAGATAAAAGTAAATTGTGAGAGTTTATGAAAAAGTATTTCATATAATTTTAAAATATATTTAAAAGTATTTAAAGACAAATTTATACACTTAATAAAAAAATATAAAACCTTAAGATGATTTTTTAATATATCAGAAAGTTTAAATGGTTTTCAATTTAAAATGTGTCATCAGCATCTTTTAGAATTTGTTCAGTTTTAAGATCATAAGTTTTACAGAAATAGTTTTAACCATTTAGAATCTAATAAAACAAATTAAATATAAAGAAACAAAATGATTTAAATAAAAGCTAATTACTAAAAACAAAAAATAATTATCTAATAAAATAAATGAATTATAGTTTACAAATAACCCAAAAATATATTTTATAAATCTTCATATAATAAAAAAATTGAAAAAATTATATACATGTCAATTAAGTTTTTATTTATGTATAAAAATAAATTTTGTTATAAAAATTAAATAAGATCAAATAATTGTTTATTTCAACTTAACATAATTAGAATAATAAATTTTGTTAAAAAGAAAATAAAAATCTGAGTAATAAACAAGATAAGAAAAAATTGTTAGTCCAAAATTATGAAAACTAACAATATAAGTAATTTTTTGTTTATTTAAATATTTTTAACTTATTTTTTACAAATCAAAAAAAATTAACAAAATAGAAAAATATAAATTCAGATAATTAGTTACAGAATAAGTATCATTGCTAAAAACTTATATTTCATTAAAGTTATGATATCTAGTTATATATTTAATTATATATTTAGAGTATTTTATTATAATTGTAATCAACTTTAATAAAAAATGTTATTAAAATTGATTTCATTCTTTTAAAGAATATAAAATATTAAAAGTTAAAAAGAAATCATAAAATTTAATTTAATGAATTAGTTTAAAAATAAAATTTCCATTAAATATATAAGAATCTAAGTCTTAATAAAAACAATTTAACTTTAGAAATATTTATTAAGAATTAAAATCATTAATAATTCAAAACTTTAAAACAATCCAAAGCAAATTTATGTAGAAAATTATAAAATCATCTATTTAATAATAGTATTTTTTACAAAATATTCTAAATAAACTAATTAATTTAAAAAACGGACTTAAATTAAACATTACATATTCAATTTATTTACCAAAACTTTAAACTTACTTAGTAATACAGCAAATCTAAAATAAGAAACAAACAACTAATCTAAATATTTATAAAATGTAAATAAATTTATTTACTAAAACGATAAGCAAATAAAACTAAATTCAAACCCTTTATTATTTTCAGATACTTCCTCTACGAAATCAAACTTGTTTTCTTCATAAATATAATATTTTTCTACAAAACCAGATGACTTAGGGTTTATTTTTAGCAATTAAACGATAATTGAGATTGACTTCAAAGTATCTCACTGATTTTGTATCATTTGGTCAAGTTAAAGTTTGAAATTGATGACATGACTATTATGGCGTTTCGATTGAAATGGTTTCGTTTTAAAATTATCTTGAAATTTGAACCTGAAAAGCTTTTTAGAGAGCTTTTTAACTCTTTCTGACTACTTACTTAAGAATCATTTCAGAAGAAGCTAATTTAATCAGATAAGAATTAAAGCTTCTTACGGACCTAGGTCTACTCATAGAAGTTTTTATATAATTCTAAACCTTATGAACCTCTTGGACATCATAAAAATTAATATAAAATTTTATATTATATTACTTATTACCGGAATTTGAAAGAAAAAGAACTTTAATTCTAATGCTCTCAACAAAGATTTTTTCGATCATTTTTATTCTACAAATTGCTTCTGTTTTATACTGTGTAAAGCTTATTTAACTTTTATTTTCTCTTTTGCAGTTAGTTTTAAAGTATCATAATGTAAATTTTGCTAGTAATTAAAATAGATTGGGGATTACAAGCATCATTTTATATTAATTAAAAGTATACATAACTTATAATAGTCTCAAAGTCCAACAAAACACTACTTTAAAACTAGATACTTTTTACTTAGCTGGAAAAACAAAACTTATTATTAAAAATAAATTTTTTTTACACTTCTATATCTTTCATATTATTGCAAAAATGTACAAGTTAGTATTTCTAATTTTGAGTTGTAGTTTCTAGTAATGAACTCTGTACAATTATCCAGCGTGTCTCATTCATTTCAAATGTTTTTACAAACACTTATATCACTTTAATAAAGTAAAATCTCTTCTACCTAAAAATTCATTTGTTATAGTTTTTAACTTTGGATGAGTTTATTTTATCATGTTATTATAATGATCATAGTCGATAATTATTATACTAATATCAAAAATATTTTATTAATAAACTAGTGAATTTATTGTTCTTGACTATCTAAAACGATTTAGTATTCTTATTTATGATTTTGTATCTATAAAACATTAAATAAAGGTCTGGTTTTTCTTTCTCGTGATTTTTTGATTTCTAAACACAATAAGTTGTTTTATAAATGTTTATAATTATAATCAAGCGTTGCATAATATTTAACTTAAAAGCAAAAGGCTTATATTTCTATTTTTAAAAGTTTATAGTGCTTAAGTTTTGTAACAATCTAAAATTAATATCTTCTATTTTTCTAAATCTAGTTTTAAAGTTAGCTTTTCATTGCAATTTTGTTGCTTAAAAAATTGCTACAGAGATATTTCGTCTAATAGTATTTAGTTAATGTAACTATTTGAGTTATTACTACAGTATATGGTTTACACAGTGCTCAGTATTAAACAAGCAATCACAGGGGTAAATTAAAAGTTTGTAAATTTCATATTTCTTCAACTTTTCATGGATACAATGCTTTATTAATAAAATTTCAATTATATCTATAATATTTAAGTAGATGTAAATAAAGAAAATTAAAGTTTTTTTGAAATATTTGCGATTTTCTGATTTTAGATAAAAGTAGATTAAACATGACTTTTGTGTAACTTTATTATTTTACATATAAATTGTTTGTTTATGCATTTCTAATAATATTTTAAACTATGGCCTTATTTATTTTCTACGATAAAAAAGATCTTGTATTCAAAAATAATTTGCTTTTAATTTTTTTTTCAATTCTTTTTAAAAACTTAGAATTTTGAAAAATCTTTTATTCGTCTATATTTTAGTTCACAGTTAATTTTTCAGTTTACCATAAGAGTTTTTTGTTAAGAGTTATTCAAGCAATAATTGAGAAAAATTATGTATATATAACTGTTTTTTAATTATTAGCACAACAATTAAACAATTTCTTATTTTATTGAAATTTTAATAATGTTACCAATGAAGCTTATTCATAACGTATTAGTAATAAGTTTAATTAAAACTATCACAATAAAATCTAATCAGTGAAATTTAAGATTTAAATTTTAATATTTAAATTCAATATTTAATATTTCATAACATATATAAAATTACACAAATATAATTGATTACATTTTAACAGTGTTTCAGCTTTATAAATCATATAACTTATGGTATACATAATGAATAATATCTCAATACCAGCTAATACAAGCAGCTGTGGCTTTGAATTTTCAACTTCTGTTGGAGATATTTTAGTTGTGGATGAGAAAATGAATTTAAAGGATTCTTTTAAACATTGTGCTGCAAATAATGCGAGTTTGATTGAACTTAAAACTAAGGATTTGGTTCAGGAAGTTTCTAAGCTTTTAATAGATTGTCTGGGTCAAGATGAATCTTTCATCAAAAGAAGTGTGTCCAGCTGGACAGTTGCCCCAGTGGTCACAAATAAGTGTGGCACTGTAAAAAGTGTTGAGTTAGATATTAATGATTTGGAATGGGATGAAGTCTTAAAAGAAAAAGGAAGAGTTAGTTTATTCCCATCAAGCCAACTTCTGTTTGGATGTAATAGTGAGTTAAAAGAAGAGTCATTTATCTGTTTGAAAGATTCCTTGGAAGTTAGTTGTGAAAATCAGACTAACTTTTGGAAGATTGGCACAGTTTTATTTGCTGCTTTGTTCTTGGTGGTATTTTTAGCATTTATTGGAATCTTGTCTGGGATAAAATGTAGAAAAACATCATCTAAAAAATCTAAAGATTTATTGATAGCTGATAAGTCCTCAGATCATATAATTGATGAAGAAATAAGTAATCAAACCCGTTTCAATGAACAATTACAACCAAATCTGAAAAGGAGTTTTAATAATAATCTGCCGCGAACTTCAACATACGTAGAAAGTAATTTCAGCAGCGTTAAGTCACAAGTAGATGAACATGAAGAAGAAATTAACTCTGTAGTTTATGAAAATTGTGTTGTAAATAAAGTATCATTAAAAAGAATAAAAATTGCAAAGGTCCCAAAAATTAAGTCTAAAAGGATGCCTAGACCACGGACTGCAGTGTCATTAACGCATATGCCAAAAGAGCTAAAGAAAAGTCATCATATTCAGAGCTCTTCAATTTATGAGGTTCCAAGATGCTGTCCTAGATATGAAGATGAAGAAATATATCAAGTACCAAAGGAGATTATGGAAGATGAATATGCAGAGATGTCCTCTTTTTCCGCTGTTTCAGGAGGTTCGACAAGCAACAAAGAGTGTAGAGAAAACAAACATGATGCTGCAAGTTATCCCAGTGAAGAAGTTTATGAAAAAATGTCTTCAAAATATTTCTAAATATCTTAAAATTTTCTTTCAGATTTTGATAATTTGTTAAATCAAAGCTTGAAAATAAATTCCTTTTTCTTGGCACTATTCACCATTCAGATTTTTATTTAGGTTTCTATATTTCGTGTTTAGACGTTAAAATGTTTATATAAACAAAATCTTTTTATATTATTGCGTAATCAATTACTATGAAAATATTATTGAAACCCTTGCATGTATCTACCAATTATTTGAGCGAGTTTTATCACTGATAATAAATTAGGGAGCATTAGATTCACTATCTGCTTTATTTTTGAGGCTTGAATAATAAAGTTTTGTTCTTCACAACTTTTGAAACTGGCAGAAACTGTTTTTACATCAACAATTTTGTTGTTAATTTAGATATGAAGATTTTTAAACCAATCAAAAAACTTTTACAGTTCCACAAGATAAGTTGCAACAGTACTGTTTAAACTATTTGTACGTTTACAATAAAAGCGATTACAAATTGATCAATTTTATAGATAGACTAGGTAGATCAATAGACTAGCTTGTAAATATCAAATTTTTAGAGTATTTTTTTACGATTGTCTTAAATTTTTTTATTGGTTTGTTCAACAAAATGTAGGTTTCAGTATCTGAATCATAAATTAGATACTAGTCATGAAAATTATAAATTTTTCTTCTTGGTCAACTATATTATAAGAAGATTTATCAGTTATCTTTGAATCAAAGTTTCTTGATGAAGCTTTTAATTTTATATATTGAATCAAACAATCTTTGAGGTAGCAAAAAGCAGTTTCAAAAATTGAATCATCATCAATATTAAGCAACAAACTTTTCAGATGATTTCAATATTTTCTTAAATATTTTAAAGATTTTTTTTGGCTTACAATTCGGACATTTTTCAATCTGGCTTTAAAAAGATCTTCACAAAGCTAACTTTATTTTTAATTTTTTAATTTTATTATAAAAATTAAAGCTCTAAGTAATTGACTAACTTTAAAATAAATAGTTGTTTCAGTTGTAAGAATTTAAACTGTAGAAATTACAAAATAAAACTAATTTTTATCTTTGTAATACTGCAAATTTGGTTACAAGAATTACACTTTTTAAACACAAGTAAAAATTTGAAGGAAAAAATCTTTTAAACTAAAAAGAAGTATAAGAAAATAAAATATATAAAAATCTATATAAGCGCATAAAATCTTAAACTTTACATTTGTACTGGAATGACTAAGTAATTATTAGTAAATAATCAAAAATATAGCCTTAGTGAAATAGTTAAATTTTTAAAAGTCATAATTAGAAAATAAAATAACATAATTTTTGAAAACTTTAAAATAATAAGTTGGGAAACTTCAAAATAGATGGAAATTTAATGAAATATCTTAAGCTTACAGTGATAAAAAAAATTGTAAAAGTTTATTTTAATAATAAGAACTTGGAAAAAACAGATTTAGATGAAAAAAAGTTGTTTACTGTATAAGAAACATGTTTACTAATATTATTATCCCCTTAAAAACATTTATTATAGAATTTGCAAATTACAAACTACTTTTTCTCAGTTTTTTGAAAAATATTATAGATATAAGCTTTATCATTACTAGTATATAATCTTTGTAAGTTTCAAATTATTTATTTGTAATTCTATGTATGAGTTAATCCTTTTTGTGATAAAAAAGTAGATAGATAATTATTAGCTTATATTACTGATTAAATAATTATTAATTGTGTTTATAGTTAAATAAATCATTTTCAATTGTTCAATTTTCAACCCTTAGATTGTTTGATACACAAAATTACCTCTGGTGTGAATATTAATCAATAAAATTAAATTATGACTTTTAGTTTTATGAATAAGATAAAAGATTTTCAGGAATTACTAAGTGACAATATTTTATAAAACATTCAAATAAAAACTCAAGTTATTTTTTATATTTTGATACTTCCAATTTTTCAGCACCTTTTTTTAGGTGGGAATGTGATTAGCGACAACTAACTTGATCAACTATCAACTTTAGTTACTTTACAAGAAATATAAAAAATTACAAATAAAATTGGAATAAAAGAAAACGGTTATTAGAAATTATTAAAAAGTAGCTACAGCAATAACTTACATTAATAAATATAATCAAGTAAATAACTGTTCTGATAATGACCCTTTTATATTTCGTTGCGAACTGGGGATAATCAAGCAAGTAAGTACCTGTATTTGGACGACTTTTACGGACGCGGTAAAATACTCTTCTGTTGTATAACTCAAATACTACAAATAATTGGATGGTAGACTTCACATGTTCATCTCAATCAGTAGCGTTATTGAGGTTCACCTTCAAGTGATTTAATGATATGCCAAACCTCCACGACGTCACTCCTCCTGCTCTTCGGATAAACATCACAACTCGGGGTACCCGGACCATCAAAGCCCCTCGTTATTTCCTTATTGTAAACAGAACAACCAGAATCTCTATCCTCTCTCTTTCTCATTCTTATGGTGTCTTGTAAACCATCAATTGATGAAGCTCTGTACCACTTCTGCCAATCACGTGACTTTCTGGACTTTAGCACCCATCTTAATGTCCTCAAGATCATTCCATTATACTTCTCTATATACTATATACAAGCGTGCGCTAGGAGGCTTGAGATGGTGGACAGTATGAGGTTAGAAGCTGTGTGCACTGTATGGTTGTCGAGTATTCTTGGAGATTTATGATAATTCTCTATAGTTCTATCTAGCTTGCTAGATCCTCAAATATCCTCAGTTAGTTCTCTGCATTGTGATGCTTCGACAGGGGTCTCTTATATTCTATATCCCCATCAGTACACTAATTTGTGAGAATGTGTGTTAGCGAGAGGTGCTCTCTTTAGGCACCCTCCTTCGCATTTATTGTAATAAATAAATAAATTATTAAAATACAGCTATGTATTTTTTTGGTTATTATTTCATGCTATATGCAATTTAAAATGAACTAAAATTTAGCCAAAATCAAAACAGTCTTTAGTAACAATAACCTAACGAAATTTTTGTCAAAACTTGCAACTTTTTAAAATAGTTATACCAAAATATTTTTATCAATTTTTTGTATTAAAAATAGCTTTTATATTTTTTAATAGTTTCATTAAATAAAAGTTATCTCATAGACAGTCTAGCATGATTCATGGACCTTTTTTTTTTTATTTTTAAATAATTTAATGTGTTATTTATTTGTAGAAGTATCTCAATGATTACAAACAAATATTTAAATTGATTTGATAGTTCTTGTTACGTTACAGACATTACTTAAAATCTTATAATAATTTGCATTTCTTAAATTTATTTACAGCAAAGCTACATGAAAGTTTCAGCTTTATCTTTAACTATGTCATTATGGGTTAAGTTAACTTTAGATTATGAATAAATACTTTTGTTTAAATTTATTTGTATATTTTACGAATTTGAAGAATTTTTAATTTTACTATTGTTGTTTATTTTTTGATAATCTGTTTTTTTATTTGCGTTTAAAAGCGTTTCAAATAATTTGAAGATTATTGAATTAAACTTAGTTAAAAATAACATTAATTAATTAATATAAAAGCTTAATAAGTTTGTAGATGGTTTAAAGTAGATTAAAGCTAGGAAAAACCAGCTTAAAAATATATTTTTTTAACCTACAGTTATCTTTTTGTATTTATATGAATAGAATGAAAGTTTAATTAATTAATCTTTTATTTTACTAATTAAACTTATCTTTAAAATAAAATTCCATAAATATCTTGCAAGCTGTTTGTGACATTTACAAAATTTGATAAAAAAACTTTTTGATGTTTAGTTTAAACATTTTAATCAAAAATTAGTTTTAATTAATAAATACAAGAAAGTTTTTCAATTAGAGTTTTATTCTTAGTTTTTAAGCTTTCATTAAGTGGGGTATTATAATTACTTTTTCTTTTTTCTATCTATAAAGTTTGAAATTAGTTTTATTTAATAAAAATAGATTTAAAGCTAAATGTAAAAATTTACAAATTTCCATTTTGAGCTACAAACAAAAAATAATTTATATTTAAATTCTTATTTTTTCAGATCTTTAAAATTAATTTATATTATGGAAAATAAAACAAGCAGAACCATTGCAAATGGAACAGTTATTCCAACGTCAAGTTTTAACTTTCCAATTCAACCTAAGGTGATAGCTGCTTTAGTTTCAACTTTAAGTTTACTGGTTCTAACATTGAAGCTTCTATCTTCTTTTATAATCTATCGAAAGAAAATTAATCACCCGCAAAAGAGCAGACAAAATATTATGATAATTTCATCACTTGTTCTTCCAACAATTTTATCTTTGAGATTATTAAGTTCACTAGCAACTATTGTTGTTGGAATACTAACTTCAACTGGATATTTGGAAAGCTTCGCCTGTGAACATGCTTGTGATGCTGGTTCTCTTTTCAGTGTAGCCCTGTGGATACCTTTGTACTCGTTTCTTTGGTATCGACAATATCTAATGTACTCTGATCCACTTTGAGTCACCTGCGAACACGTTTATATAAGTTTTTATCACAACTGATTCTGTTTCTTCATCATACAACTTTAGTTTTGGTTGCAATAAATGTTTTTCTAGTCAACAGCTATACTGCATCACCTCATGGTTGTATCCTTGTTAAATTTAAGATGATAGACCCTTTCTTTGGAACAATAATTGGATCGTTTTTAATTTCGCATGTTTTGTTAGTTTGTTTGTATATTTATCCGTTACACATTCAAGCTAAGCTTCATGAATCTGTAAGAAATGAATATGGAATTGGTGAATTACTGAAGAAATCTGACCAGTTGAAGACTTTGATGAGATCTGCAACTATAAGCATGTCTGTTTGTATCTTTTCAAGTATGTTAATAGCAGGTATAAGTAGAATTCTTTTACCGAGTAATGCTCTGAAGTCAACAGAAAATATTTTTTATGATTTAAGCTTTTTTGTAAATGTTGTTTCGATTCTGTGTTCGTTTAAATTCTTTAAAAGAACTTTTCTTTGTGTTCCAAAACCAACAAATAATGATGTTGAAAATGAAGAAAGTTTATTTTTTGCATGAATGAATCATTTTTTAACTTTTCTCGTACTTTTGTATAACATTTCATAAAATTTCTTATTCTTATCGCATTTAATAAAATTATGTTTCTTATATACGGTCATCATATAATTAACTTTGAATAAATGTCTTCGACTCTATTTTGAATTGTAAATACATCAAATTATTCAAACAATTTCAAAGTTTTTCATTTTTATATTGATATATGATATTTATAAACAATTACTTTTGACTTGTATTGTTTTTGTTTCTATTTTCTTGACAAGGTATTAAACAAAAGTTATTAACAAAAGTTTTTGAATTTTGTATTTTGCTTGAACATTTTTTAAATTAGTCAAGCCTCATTAACAAATATAGATCTAAACTTAGTCTATTTTTAGAGCAATTATATCTATTATTTCAGTACTTTAACTAAACAAAATAATTCTATATTTTTGCATTAAAAACTTTGATCTTATTTTCATGCTGAGAGCTTTAGCTTGTTACTTTCAGTCTGTTTTGTAAATCTTCTTACCATATACAGAAACTTATTCTAATCTGCAACTACCACCTTGTAATTTATTGTATTAGTATGTTTTATTTGCTGCAAATAACACTTGTGCATAACACAAACCTAAGAAAGTATGTAAAACTGTTAAGAAATATAAAGTTTTTTAAATTTTTTATTATAAGATGAGATTATCCAATACTTATTAGTTTAAAGATTTATTATTTTATATAAAGCTTTAGTTAAGCTCTTATGTTACTAAAAATATATTTTTAGAGTAGATTCTGTTTTTAGAAGCATATATTTTAGCTAGAGTTTTACAAGAAGTAATCTGAATTACTTTTTTTAAACAAATCTATGTTTTTGTAAGTATTATAATTATGATATTGGGTAAATTTTCATATAAAAATCAATCGAAAAATTTCATCAATTATTTAGCAGTTACTGTTTTCAACAAAAATAAATATTAAGAAGATTATTATCTTTAGAAACATTGATACATGTCTGTTAGTAAGCTGAAATAAGTTCAGAAATATAGTTTGTTTTTTGTATAAATAGTTAATATTTAAGAGGCATGCATGTTACTAATATTCTAAACATAATTGTTCACTTTTTAACTTCACTAAATGTAGGATTTTTTAACAAACATTTTTGAAGTAATTTTGCTAATAAGAAGTTTTTGGTATAAAAAATATCTTTACTAATGGTTGTTTATTTTTACAATTTCTGGAAAAGTATTTTTAGGAAATATAATATTTTCATAATTTAACCAAAACGTTTATATTAAGATAAATATAAACAATTATTACTTAACTTTTAAAATTTGAAATAGAAATCTTTCTATTAAGGTTTGTAGTAATTTAGTATAGAAATAAATACTTATTTATTATATCTTTTATATATTATCTATTTATATGAACAATAATTTCTTATTCATTTATTTTTGGATAATTTTTATTAAAAATAATATTTGTAATAATTTGTTTCATAAAAACGTTTTGTTTGTACAATTTCTAGTAAACAATTTATAAGTTTTACTTTTGATATTTTATTAAATTTTGGGAACATTATAAAATGTTTTTGCTGTTTACTTTTTGTTTAATTATCTAAGATTATTCAGAATTAGAAAATTAAACCAGAAATAAAAAATTTTATAGGTAATATTTTTTCGTTACTGAAAAAATCTACCTTTTGTAAATATTATGATTGATTAGAATAGTTTTCTAAATTTTTTTTTAATTTCTTTTATTTTTATCGGGTTCTATTGCTGTAATTTTTTGTATTTTTATAATTCAATTTCATTTTTTGATAATTTTAAAAAGCCAAGTTTAACATTCTTACAAATTATTTGTTATTTGTAATCTCACAGTATATTTGAAATGTAATTAGATAATAAATCTAAATAAAAAATAAAATTGTATAAACTATATGAAGCTAATAACAAAACTTGAATTTTAAATTTTAATAGTCTAATAACTAGTTTTTTGTCAAAATATCTTTGTATACATAAAAAATATAAATAGGTTATAATATTTACTATTATAATATAATCATATGAACTATTTTGAATTAAAAAAAGTTTGAAACTTTTATTTTTAGTTTTCCATTTAATAAAAGTTGAATTTTTCGACTGTTAGAATTATATTTTTTCAATTAAAGATGTATCAATTATTTTAAACTTCATTTTTTGTACGTTCTTTAGAAATTAAATTTTAAAACTGATTTAGAAATTGATAGTTCTTTTTATAGAAACTTATTGACAAAATTTTAATAATCTAAAATATTTCAATAACTTGAAAACTTTTCTTACTTTTTGAATTAGTAAACTATTTTAACTTTAAGTATTTTTTTTGTAAAATACTCTTTGTAACAATGCTTACAATAAATAAAAATCATTTTTTAATGTAATTTTTTAACGATTTATTTATTAATTACTTAATTTTAAGGGTTTTTTTCATAAAGTAGAAATACTAACCTTTGCAAATGCAAATTTTTGAATGATAGATTTTTTTAAGTTTGTTTTTATTCGTATTTTAGTAAGCTGTTAGCTAATATTGATATAATAAAAAGCTTAGATAAAAATTTTGAAATAGTTTTGTTTTAAATTGAACTTTAAATAAACTATTCTTGTAAAAGTGTTTATTGTCTAAAACTAGAAATAATAAGTTTTAATTAACATATCCCACCAAATATTTTAAAGTATTTCTTTAGTTTAAAATATGTACAATATGTAGCTTATATAAAACTAAACTTTCTTTTTAACAGAATTTATCAAGTTTTTTTTGCCTAGAAAACAGTTAGATGGAAAATTTTACAAACTTTGAAAATCAAACATCGTTTGAAGGTGGAAATAAGTTTCGGTTTTTCGTCGAGTCTGTAAATGCTATTTTATTAATCTTAACAGCTATTGTATTGTTTTGGTTTTGTCAATATTGCTTCAAAATAGTTTCACAGCAGAAAGATCAGTTGAGAAAAACCATAAATCGTTCTGAAATTGTTTTTGCAATTACTGTACCAGTTGTTGCTTGTCTTCGTCTTATAAGTTGCATCAGTCTTGGTTTAGTTGGTTATTTTAGTTTAGTTAATGACACTGGTCATATAAGATGTCATATTGCATCTGTAATCACAAGCTTACTCTGTGAATTTTCAATGTCTTCTTCAATTATTTTTCTTTGGTTTAAACAGACTCTACTTTATTCTGAACCAACACTCATGCATTTGAAGACATGCACATGGAAATTTTTCTCTTATTCCTTTCCAATTTTGTTTAATATAAGTGGAGTATTAGCAAGTATCGATGTAGTTAAATTTAGATCTTATGGTATATCTGAGGCTGGTTGTATTTTTAACGAGACAAAAGCACCTGGTGGCTGGTTCTATTCATCTACAATTATGTTTGTTGCTTCTTATGTAATCTTATTTTCTTTGTATATCTACCCATTATGTGTTTTGAACAACTTAAATCAAGCTATTAGAGCAAGCTTTGGAATTGGGGAGCTTTTGAGGAAATCAGACAAGCAAAAACATACAATTCGTACTGCTACTATTATTATGTCGATCTGTTTGACTTCCTTTTTAGTAGCAGTAATAATTACTCGATTTATTTTACATGCTGGTGTAGTTAAAACAGTAGAAACTTTGATATTTAATATCAGTCTGTTCATCAATTGTATTTCGATCTTATTATCGTTTAATGGTTTTAAAAAAACTTTTAGATGTTTTAAAAGAGGTAATAAATGTTGCTTACCTTAAATGTAAAATAAATATTAATAATTTAAATAAGGTTTCTTTTCTATATATAATAATTATTTATATCTTATTCTTATTATAAGATAAGTATTTCAAACTCTTTTAATTTAGAAAAAAAAATTTTCAAAGATATTCTTATTTTCATTATAAAATACTTTTCTTCAAACTTCTAAAAATATTTTATAGATTGAAGATACTTCGAACATTTTTCTGCTTTCAATAACCAATTGTTACTGAGATAATTTTCAATAAATGAAAAACATTCGATTTGTTGTTATTTTAGATGGTAACTGTTAGAATGTGTGTTAGCGGGAGGCACCCTCCTTCGCATTTATTATAATAAATAAGTAACTATTTTTGTTTTATTAAATTATTTAGAAAAAGTATCAAAAGTTAGAAAACTGACTTGTAACTTAAAAACGCAAACAACATTTGTACATGAAATTAAGCTAAAATTTAACATCTTGAATAAAATAATTTCAAAGACACTACTATTTTCAACTCTCTTAATTCAATCTAATAAATCTATTAATTAATAAATCAGTTTTCCATATTATTACATTTTTGCTAACAGTCTATAAAAGATTTTTTTAACATAGCAATTTTAAATATCAATATTTAAATACTTATAATATAGTATAAAAATGTTTATATATTTCTAAATATATATTATATAAATTTGTTTGATAATAATAATAATTGGCCTTTATAAGAACTTTTGTAAATAAATAAGTATCTAATCATTGTTTATTATATCTATTTTTTCTATTTTTTTTTACTTAACAGTTTATCATAATTCACTTTTTATAATACTTTTGATATTTTATAAATTTTAAAGTAGAAAACTACTTCAGTTGTTTTAAGATTATTAAGATGTTTAAAAGACTTAGTGAGAATTCTGTTATTGAAGATTTATTTGAAACTTCTTGTTGTTGTTTAGAAGTATCTTTTTGTTTTAGGTAAAAAGGTATCTTTAAATTATTTATTTAAGGATTCAAATCCCTCTGAAAAACAGAAAGTTTTGAAATTTTAGTGATTGAAATTTAGAAATTGACAACAGCAAGTCCTAAAAAACTTAGTAGATAAAAAGTAGTTTTAAAAGAAATCAACCAAATTGTTTTTTTCAAAACTCTAGATAATTAAAAAACTTAATTTGAAACTTTTTAGGTAATTACAGAAAAAAAATCTTTGATTCTTAAGTTTCGGTTTTTTAAATCAAACAATTATTTAGAAGTTAAACTTTGTAACCATAAAATTAACTCTTTAGCCTTTTATAGGTGTTTAAATCTAAATATAACTTAAATATCATTTATTTGTTTATCTGCATCATTACAACAAACCTTAATTTTAATAAAGATTTATAACAACAAAAATGTTAAAGCTGAAGTACTATATGTTATAAGCATTTTTGTTATTTCATTTGTTTTAATTATTTTTAAATAACTCTTTCTAAACAATAAAACACTATTTGAAATTAAAAACATTTTTTAATTTTCTTTTTTTCAGTTTAAGATTTGTTTTGACTTTCATGTTTTGTATTAGATTTTTCAAAACAACATTTTTAATTTTTAGTTTTTGAAGGTTTACAACCAAAACTAGTTTTTAATAAAATAAACTTTTTAGATTTTTCAAATTTTGAATGATTTATTTTTTAAAAGTTGCTTTACAATTTTCATCAGAAATAATTTTAGTTGTTAATTATAAAATACTGAACTTGACATAAATAAAGTGACATTAAGGCAAAATATTTGAGATGATAAAGATATAAAAAAGATTTTCAAAGAGGTTTTAAAGTCATTTTCTATAAGAAAAAAGTTTAGTAAATTGTTTTAATTGTCTTATAACTTTTTAAAACTTTTTTGAGGTTTAAAAAATGTTTATTTTTGTATAATCAAGTATCATTAGATTTTAAAATTTTAAGTTTTAAAAGATATTTTAACTTTTGAATAAAAGATGAAACTTTAATCATTCCTTTTATCATGCTTTAAAGAAAACAATTTACTTTTAACAAAATATATGATGAAAATTTATAAATTTTTACTTAAATAAAAAGTTTTATTTTTTTGATTTTAATATCTAGTAGTTTATCAGACCAAAAATTTAATTGAAACTATTATTATTATTAAATATTAAATACGTTTTTCAAGTATTAATTGGTTTATAAATAATATTATTTAAATAGTATATTTCATGTTCTTATTTTTCTAAACAAAATTTAAATAGTTGTTTTTAAACGATATTCAAATGTTTTAAAGATTAAAAAAAAAACTTTTTTATCTTGCAGAATTTACAGAATATGAATTTTTCATTTGAGAAGAGAAATAATGAAACAAAAACAGGTTTTGACGAAGAATTTCATTGGATTATTCCACAAATAATTACCACGGTACTACTAACATGTACAGTTTGGTTTATGGTTGTTATTCCCAAATATTCAAGAAGAAAATTGAATAGATTAAGAAACAATTGCCATATTGATTATAAAATGCTGTGGGTTTTAGCTCTTACTTCTCCATATATCTTCTTTATTCGTTTAGTGATTACTCAAATTACAATTTTAATGAGTATTCTAATTCAGTATGATATATTCACTAAGATATCTTGTGAAATATTGGTTGATTTTGCTTTTACGTTTGATATAATCTGCATTTTAATTATGAATAACGTTTTTTGGCTTCGACAACGTATAATCTACAGAAGTACTTCTTGGTCTTTTTTAAACACCTACTTATTTCAGTTTTGTAGTTGGCTTGTTTTTATTGGATTGCATGTTGGTGCCACGTGTATTATCATAACTGATTTTAACTTAAACAGTTTTCACTTAACTAAATTTGGATGCGGGAAAAACCCGAGTTTTGATTCTAGGAATGTAGTCTTACATATTGGATTCTGTTTGAGCTATATCTCACAAATTGTTCTCTTTTGTCTCTTTATATATCCTCTAAAAACTCACAGACGTCGAACCGTTGTTATGCGTAGACAATCCCTAAAAAGATTTAACAACCTAAAAAAGTCTGATAAACTTAAACTAGCGATTAGATCAGCTACTATTACTACTTTTATATATCTTTTTATGGGTGTCTGTGCTCATTTAATTGTCACATTTCTAACAGGGAATCTTTTTGTAAAGTCTTTTGATTTAATTGTTCATGATATCAAAATTTTTGTGAGCTTACTTTCTATGTATTTTGGTTTCACAAACGGGAATTTTTTTCCTTGTTGCGTTAACAAACAGAAAATTATAAACAAACAAAATATTATTACTACTATAGATAGGTTTACAACTTCAGTTTAATCCACAACATTTAATCTTTTAAGCACTGTAACATTTTTTTAATCTCTCTTTACTCTTTTTAGATTCTCTCTTAAAAGAATTCTTAAATCTATACAGAATCAATTAATCTTAAAATATTTTCTTTTTAACTATTTTTATGTTAAGCGATTATCTAATATTAATATGGAAGTCAATTTAAAGCTAAATTTGAACATTAGAAATAGTTGTTAATGAAAAACTATAAGCTTTTAAACAACAAATCTTTATATCTACTTTACTTTCGTATAAACTTCTCACTAAATCTGAATCTAGAGGACTGATGACTTACAAATCAAGCGACAAACTTTTTGTTTTTCACAAATTTATCAAAACTATATTGAAAATGGTATTTTTTCAATTGTAATATTTTAATCGATTTTTAAAATGTTTAGATGAATTATCTAAAAAAATAAAAAAAGTATGATATTTATATATAGTGATTTTTATGATGTTTAAACAAACCAAATTGTTTATATTTTTTGATAAATAAAGTTTGTAGTTTATTAGTTTTAAATAAACAACAATTTTTTTTTGTTTTTTGGAAGTTTGAAATCAGATTAATTTTTGAAAACGAATAAAGCTTGTGCAAAAAATTAAAAAGTCTAAAATATGAGAACAATTTAACCAATTAAAATAAAAAAATTGTCTTTTTGTGTATAAAACTATAGCATTGCATTAATGTGTATTTGGAATGATAATTATTTATTTTGTTTTTAAGTTAAACGAAAAATCAGGATTAGATAACTGTTTTTTTCTCTTTTTTTTATAAACAGTTTTTAACAAAAACTAAAAAATTTTTACAAAAATTTACTAAACAGAATTTTTTTTTCTTTTTTATGTGAAACAAAAATATTGTTTTGATAAATTGTAAATTCTAAAAAGTTTTATTTTCTGCAATCATGAACGTATTTAAAAATGATAGTTTAAACTAATTATCAAATTTTCAATCTATTTATCGTTAAAAAATGTTCAGATATTTGTGCAAAAAGCTTCTATATCAAATGTTTAATCTGAAATCTAAGTATTTTTAAAGTTCATTTTTAAGTGTTTAAATGTTAAAAGATTATTTCCAAAAACAATAAAAGATAATTTTGTTCAAAATAATCTATTTTTTAGTTTAAAAACCAATTCAATATACTTTGTTTTATGAAATGAGATTTAAAAAAATCATTTTAGTAGAAAGAATTGTTTAGAAATAAAGTAAAGAAATTTTATAAATTTTAAAAAGTAGAAACATTTTAAAATAATTTACTAAATTTCTTTAATGTAAATTTGAAAAATTTTGAAACTTATTTTAAAAATATATGTTCAAAGAAATGGTTTTTTACTGTTACCAATAATAAACATAATAATGTGTACTAAAAAATTTTTATTTATTTATCATTCAATGTTTAGATTGAAATTATTTTGTTTGTTTATTTTAGTTCAATTCCTTTTATTTATTCATTTAAGTTTGGTTTATTTTTATTCCTTTAGTATTAGTTGAACGATATAATTGAACAATCTGTGAAAAAAATCCAAGATTACAAACTCATATTTTTATTATAAAAATTAACTTTTAAAATTTTATTAAGAAATTTTTATTAAACTTTGATTAGAAATATCAAGAACTGAAATTACTTTTTTATGAAAATAAATTAGATGCAAATGATTTCTTAAATTTTATTATTTTTGAATTAGCTTTTTTGGCTTAATGCTTTCTTATATCTCTATTTAATCTACCATAATGTTTGTGAGCCATAAAAGTATTTTGTTTTATTTCTAATACATAAATAAAAAATTTTATTAATAATATCAATTGTGGTATCAACATATTTAGAATAAAATTTAAAATTAATTAGCTAAAAAAATATTACAGAACTTACAATTTGTAGATATAAATTGGGCTTCTTTAATTATTTTATCATTTCATTTTTGTGAACAGAAAATGATACTAACTTGATATAAGATTTTATTTAAAATTGATCAATTTAAAATGATCACTAATAGACTAATTCACAAAAATTGAAGCAAAATAAGTGATTTGATACAAAAAGAAAATAAATAAAACTGAAGCTTTTGTTATAGAGTGTGCCAAAGATTTTCATTCTAGATGTTTCATATTTTTATGAGAAAATAAACTTTATTCTGTGGCTATTAATAGAAGGAACTTTTTAACTATAAAGCTAGTTGAAAATAGATGTGTAAATAATATTTGTATGTTTAGTTTATTTTTTGGTCTAACTATAAAGTAAAAAACATAATTAACTTAAAGTTTTGGAAATACTTCAAAAATTGTATTTTTTTGAATTGTTTCATTATTTCTAAATATTATACAGCAATGTTATTAAACAAAATTCACAAAGTAATTAATATATATTTTAAATTTTGAAGCATATCGTAGTCCTCGTTAGTATAGTGGTGAGTATCCCCGCCTGTCACGCGGGAGACCGGGGTTCGATTCCCCGACGGGGAGCTTTTTTTTTGTTTTAAAATAAGAAAGTAAACTTATTATATATCATTATTATAAAATGATAACTTTTGTTTTTATATATAAAAGCATTTTGCTAAAGTTCAAAAAACTTAGAAATATTTTAATAACAGAGTATAATAACTTAAAAACTAAATAAACCAAGAAAGCAAACCATAGCTAATTTTTTCAAAACCAAATCATTGTATGCCATCGCTATTAAAACGTAAAATATTTTATGAACAAATTTTTGCTTTAAATGTAAATAAAAGTAATATTCAAAAAATTATCTTATAAAATATGTTTAGTATATAACAATTTAAATGAAATAACTTTACTTATTTTAGAATATCTTATCATTAAATACTTTAAAAGTTTATAAACTTGTGTAATATTTAACTATATGTTAAAATATTGACTTTAATAAAATTCCCTTCTGTACTAGATACTGAAAATATATTCAATCAATTACTTCCTAAATAATAAATGATATTTAAGAATCATTTCTAAATTGTGGGTTTTTTTGTAATAAGTCAACCAATACATCAAATTTATCCACTCGTAAAATTTTGTTGAAGATAATGATTTATCTAATTTTGTCAACAAGTGATACTTCCAATTACTTCATTTTCTTCAATTATTTTGTTTTATATTTCATATCTACTTCTGTAGTGTTCTTATTCTTTCTATGCTAAAAGGCGATACTAAAAACCTTTCATCATATTTTTGCTCATATTGTTTTATCTGCTTGATTATGTGTAAATTGCAGCTATATAATAATAAAATAAATACAAACAATTTAATGTTTAAGTTATTATGTCAAGTATTTTAATTAAACATCTGTAATTAAACATTGTTTTGCGTTTTACAAATTTTGTAATTATTTATTTGAACTGCTTGATTTTACAGAAGTTACAAAAACCTATCAATCAACATCTAGACATTGGAAGATTTAGAAAAACTCTTTTTGAGTTGATAATTCCTATTAATATTAAGATTTATTTTCACCATCAAATTTAGTTTTAATCTAAAAATATTTCAATCATTTTAATCAAAAGCTTTTAAGGTTTTATAAAGGTTCTTCGCCGAAACTAAAGAAAACGTTTATAGCCAATTCAGTAAACAAAAAATTACAATTTTATAAATTCAGTTAATTATAAATGATTAAATTAGAAAGTTACTTTGTAAATTGAACCAAATTTTTAAATCTTTAAGTTATTGTTTTTTAATTATCTAAATTATTATAACTACTTTTTTACAATTTAATATATATTTATGTAATATATTCATATACATAATATATATTTTAATATATATAAATTATTCTTTATAAGAACTTCAAAATTTATTTATTTCAATAAATACAAAGGAGGGTGCATCTCCTGCTAACATACATTCTCACAAATAGTATCTAAATAAGTGAAGTTTTAGATTTACAGATAGAAGAGAAGTAAATCTAAAGATGTTTTCACATCAATAGAATTTTATTTAAACTTTTGAGGAAAAGTAACTTTTAATTCATCTTATTTTCACATTTTAAGTTTTTATTCCGTTTTAAGAAATCATAAAAAAAAAACTTTCAATGGTGATAAAGGTGATGGAACTTTAATCTCGAAATACTAGATATACTTTTAATGTTTATAAATGTTTATAAATTTATTAAAAATATGATTTAGTTTTTACCATTTTAAGTACTTAAAGCTTATTAAAAAGGTAATCAATTTGTTTAATGTCAGTTCTTTAAGAACCAGTGTTTCCAAGTTCCTTAATAGTTAGTGTTTCCAAATAGTAAATCTCTTTTTTAGATGTGAAGCATTTCAAATTATGAATCCCGAAAACCTGAGTTCTTTAAACTGTAGTTTCAAACTTTTAATTTATTGATTTAACTCAATAAAGTTTACATTAGTAAAATAATTTATTTATTGGTTTGTTACTTATTTGTTTGATTATAATATCTTATTTACATAAAAAGTCAATAAAAGTAAACTGAAAAAAGTGATAAGTTACATTTTATAATCATAAGTATTTATTTTCAGTTTTTGAACTTACAAATTTTTAGATTTCTTTTTTTATAAAATGATAATTGATTTTGGTTTTCTTAACCTGTAAATAATCTAAAAATCTTCATAAAAAGTCTCATAATTAGTAAAATTGTGGAACAATTCGACTATGTCATGTCAAAAATCTTAAAAAACTCATATTACAGTAACTAATTAGTAACCAAATCAATTAACGAAGAGAATATAATCGGTTTCTCTACTTACTTATTTAATGAGTTTTAATTCTAAACATTTACTTTTCAGTTCCCTGGTTTTTTTATCACAATCGCTTTTACAAACAAATTTCTTTTTATTTGATAATCGAGTTTTTATCTAGAATTACAAAATTAGCTTTTCATCTTATCAAAAAAGTGATGTATATTTTTAATCAATCTTATTATCCAATTTATACTCCTAATAAATCAATTTAAATCTATGATCCACTAAGCTGCTCTTTCATTTGATTTTTCTAATACAACTTCTTATTTAAGTTGTGGAAATGTTTTATCCACCTCCACATATAAACATGAATTCAACAAAATGCTATTCCAAAACAGTTTTCAACTTTTGTTTTCTGATGACCGAACCAAGATTTTAAAGGTTTTTTTAAGTTTACAGAAAAACATTTTTTTTGACCTCTTTACGATGATATCTTATAATGATATCTTGTAGAGAACAATTTATATTTAAAATGTAGTTTTACTTCAAAAGCTTTAATTGTCGGTTTGTTTGTTTCTTTTCAATTTGTTTGAGATGCAATCAATTTAGATAATCAAAACTATTAAGATACTACTTAAAATAATTTTCCTTTTAACAAATCATCTTTTAAAAAATTATTTTCATATTTTGTGTAAAGTTAAACGTTTTATATTTTGTTCACTTTTTAAAGCTGTGTTTCTATTAACAATTCTCTAAGCTTGTATTAAAAGATGTATTAATCAATTATAGATCTTTATTTAATCTCTACTTTATTATATTTTGAACATTTTCTTTATTATCTCAGTAACTTCAATACAAAATATTACAAATCTTAGCTAATAAGACGCTATTTGGTTGATGATAATAATTCTCAAATAAATAATTTCTATTGTCGGTTAAAATATGTTTCATTAGAAGAAAGCAAAAGACAAACTGCAAACTTACTTTTGTGAGTAAAAATAAAAAATAAATTTCTGTTACAGTTTATTTTATGTCTAACTCTTAATATTAATTTGTTTGTTTTTAATTAAAAGAAAGCTAAGAATCAACTGAAGAAGTCTTTTAAAGACAAAAATCTTTTCATTAAATCACGTGAAGAGAAAATATATATTTATAGAGTATCCAAGACCTAAAAGTACTGTTGGGATTTTCGTCGAGGTATTTAAAAGATGGAATGATAATCAGCTTAAAACAGCAAAAAGTTTTTTAGCCAACTTGTTAACGTTCCACAACCGATCAACACAGGATGTGACATTGTGGCTGTTGACAGTTTTGTCTTCTTCAGCTCAAAAATAACATTATCAACGCCAATGGTAGCCGAAATTAACAGCTGCATCAAAAGCTTTTCATGGTTTAATTAACGGGTTTAGGATTATACGAAGTTATATATCATCTATAGAGTCTTTGTCTGCGGTTTGTCAGTGAATCTGGAACTTTGCCGAAGAAAAATGAAAATAAATTCAACATTTTTGTTGTCTTTGTCGTATGTAATGAATATGATGGCAGCAAAAGATCTTAAACGAAAAAGTCTTGAAACACAACAATGTAAAACATGCGAGGCTAGCACAGGCTTTGCTAGCTTGGTCAAATACATCGGCTAGAAGACTGACAGATACAAAAGGATTTATTGTACAGTGAGCCCTCAAAAGTAACATCGGTTGTTCTTATCTTCGTTTTAAAAATACAAGCGAGCTATCAAAACGCAAGCGCGATATGAAATCACTTGATATCGATACGAGCAGGTGATAAGATATCTCAGCAGAGGTAGTAGTGTTTTCTACTCCAGAAATAACTGAAGAACAGAAAAACTAACATCAAAGAAAAGAAAAACAATCTAGAAACCTTTTTAAAATATTTTATTTCATTTGTTTCTGACACTATGTCAAAACCACATCTAGCTTGGCAGTACTCGCCGAATCAGGCTTTTATCATTTTTAATTTATAGAACAAGATCTCAGGATATCCTGAAAAGAAGATTAGCTTATAGTGAGCGTTCCGTCATTGTTTTTGGTCGCATTTTTCGTTTATGGAATACCCACAAGAATTAAGATGATAGCTTTTAGTTAGTTTTATGTCCCTGGTATCCAAAAAAAGATAGTGATTGGTGATGACTTTCCTAAAACTTCAGCCAGCATCACCTCTTATCTTCCCCCTTTCTTATCGACCATCTCTGACCAGTGATGAATTGACTTTAGGGGCTGGTACAAATCTTCCTTTCTAAGATATTTACACGTTTAAGGATACAACTGTGAGTTTATTTTCTTAGTTTAGCTGTCTTAAAGTTGAAGTATACCAGGAATCCAGCTTTTTTAGCGTATCTAAGCATCTACCTGAAAGGCAAAATCTATAACCCCAACTTAATTTTTAATTATTCAAACAATTAAGGATTATATACAAATTCATACTTTCATTTAAAAATATTTATTAACTTTATGATCAACTAGATGAAAATATTTTATCTTTTGATGTATATATTAATTTCAGCTGATAATATACTTTTTTACTAGAAACACTATAAACTAATAAACTCATTTTCATACCCACAAGATAGCATCTACCATTTTCAACCTACTAGTTTGAGTAGTATTTATCTGAATAGTTTTGTTTATTTCCGTTCAAACTATCTACATTTTATAAATGTAATTCTGGTTTCTTTTAATTCTTTTTTTCACTGATTCAAAATTCGTCATTTAAAACGTTTCTTTAAATAGTGGATTTTTATGAATCAAAAAATTCAATTGTTTCAACTTTTTAAACAGAATGATTCTGAAATTATTATTTTTTTAGAAATATATCTTTAATCATTTATAGATTTAGAAAATTCATATTTTAATTTCTCTTAAATTATTTTCTCATTTATAAATTATGTTTTTTTCTTTTATTAAAAAGTATTCTTGATTTTTTAGAGTAATCAGAGATTTAGACAAATTGTTTTTTGTCTAGAATAAAATAAACGAACTTCTCATTTATATAATTATAAGATATAATTTTGAAATATTTTATATAAAGAAAATTGTAACATATAATTATCATTTTACAGATATTTTGAAACTAGAAGGTTATAAGAATTTCTTGGATAATTCTACAAAGATAATGGCTAGAAAAAAAAAATGGAACAAGAAAAAAATATCTGTTCAAACTATAGAAGGTGAATTTGAAGTCCCAGTGTGGGTAAATGGTAAACTAATTGAAATAAATTGCTTTTTAGTTTTATTAATAACTAGCTCTGAAACTTATCTGACAAGTTAAGATTTACATGAATTAAAAATATGGTTATGCAATTAAACATTTTGAAATATACAATAATAGAATAATATTTTATAATTTTAAATATAATATTTTAGAATATTACTTTTTATTAAAGTGAAGAATTCAAATATAAAAATGAAATATTTTTTATTTTGAACTTATATTTTAATATATTAAGAAATTATTATCATTTTCTATTTAAAGATAAAACTTTAATAACAGATTATCAGATAATTATTATATTAATAATTATAATTATATTATAATTCTCTGCTTTGAAACTTAACTTTTTTTATTTATTTAATTTATTTTTATTTTAAAATTTAACCTAGACAGAATCTGTTGAGGTCACTGAGCCAACATATACCTCTGAATGAGACACAAATAACAGCATCCTCTAGCAGCACCTCATCTTAAAAATATCAGTTTTTACAAACATTTTCTAACTTTTCTGAACAAATTACAGATAAAGCTGCAGCAGAAGAAGAAGAAGAAGAAAAAACCAATCGTTTGACATCTGAGACATCTGCATCTGATGAGACACCAAAAAATGGTGAAGAAGTTACCAGTAAAAAACCAGAAACTGAAGCTGTAGATGATGACGTCACTGCGATGACATCTGCGCCAGCCAAAAAGAAAAGAGCCAGTAGAAAGTAAGATCTTGATTTTGTAGAAGGTATGATGTCATTTGTGTATTTAGGAGAAAAAGTCAAGACCCTGTTTCCATGGCAACATCCGCTTCAGAATCTGCTGAGATGCAAAGAACTGTAGCATGTCCTCATGTAGTAAGTTACTTTTTGATCATCTTGGTATCATCAACAGATCTTTAAATGATCTTCAAACTCTCTAACAACTTGTCTCAGAGTTACATCAGTTCATTCTGATATCTTCCATCTCTTCTTTTGAAGATTCAAACATGACTTCATCTTCAAATTATTCTGATCTTCAAACTTTCTAACAACTTGTCTCAGAGTTACATCAGTTCATTCTGATATCTTCCATCTCTTCTTTTGAAGATGCAAACATGACTTCATCTTCTAATTATTCTGATCTTCAAACTCTCTAACAACTTGTCTCATAGTTACATCAGTTCATTCTGATATCTTCCCACCTCTTCTTATGAAGATTCAAACATGACTTCATCTTCTAATTATTCTGATCTTCAAACTCTCTAACAACTTGTCTCAGAGTTACATCAGTTCATTCTGATATCTTCCATCTCTTCTTTTGAAGATACAAACATGACTTCATCTTCTAATTATTCTGATCTTCAAACTCTCTAACAACTTGTCTCAGAGTTACATCAGTTCATTCTGATATCTTCCATCTCTTCTTTTGAAGATTCAAACATGACTTCATCTTCTAATTATTCTGATCTTCAAACTCTCTAACAACTTGTCTCAGAGTTACATCAGTTCATTCTGATATCTTCCATCTCTTCTTTTGAAGATACAAACATGACTTCATCTTCTAATTATTCTGATCTTCAAACTCTCTAACAACTTGTCTCATAGTTACATCAGTTCATTCTGATATCTTCCCACCTCTTCTTATGAAGATTCAAACATGACTTCATCTTCTAATTATTCTGATCTTCAAACTCTCTAACAACTTGTCTCAGAGTTACATCAGTTCATTCTGATATCTTCCATCTCTTCTTTTGAAGATACAAACATGACTTCATCTTCTAATTATTCTGATCTTCAAACTCTCTAACAACTTGTCTCAGAGTTACATCAGTTCATTCTGATATCTTCCATCTCTTCTTTTGAAGATGCAAACATGACTTCATCTTCTAATTATTCTGATCTTCAAACTCTCCAACATCTTGTCTCAGAGTTACATCAGTTCATTCTGATATCTTCCATCTCTTCTTTTGAAGATGCAAACATGACTTCATCTTCTAATTATTCTGATCTTCAAACTTTCTAACATCTCGTCTCAGAGTTACATCACTTCATTCTGATATCTTCCATCTCTTCTTTTGAAGATCCAAACATGACTTCATCTTCTAATTATTCTGATCTTCAAACTCTCTAACAACTTGTCTCAGAGTTACATCAGTTCATTCTGATATCTTCCATCTCTTCTTTTGAAGATGCAAACATGACTTCATCTTCTAATTATTCTGATCTTCAAACTCTCTAACATCTTGTCTCAGAGTTACATCAGTTCATTCTGATATCTTCCATCTCTTCTTTTGAAGATGCAAACATGACTTCATCTTCTAATTATTCTGATCTTCAAACTTTCTAACATCTCGTCTCAGAGTTACATCACTTCATTCTGATATCTTCCATCTCTTCTTTTGAAGATCCAAACATGAGATCATCTTCAAATCATTCTGATCTTCAAACTCTCTTTATTTGACCTAAAAATATTTCTTAGGATTGTTACAAGATGTTTCGAGATCATGCTGCAATGAGGAAGCATCTTCACACTCACGGACCTCGAGTACATGTATGCGCTGAATGTGGCAAAGCATTTGTAGAAAGTTCCAAGTTGAAACGACATATGTTGGTTCATACCGGGGAAAAACCCTTCCAGGTTAGTGACGTTTAGTTCTTCTTACATCATCCCCGATTAATGATTCTGATCTTCATTCTTTCTTTGTATAATTGCATCTGATCATCCTGATATCTTCTCGTCTCTTCTTTTAAAGATTCAAATCTGTAGAATTTTGATCTTCAAACTCTTCTCAGTATCATCTTTCCATTTATTGTCAAAATCTTTGAAAAACAATCATTGCTTCCTCTAATGATCTTGTAAATTGATGGAACTCCTCGAGAAACAATCACTAATTAGTGTCTTTGAGCAAAAATAACAAATAGTTCAACATCTGGAGGTAGAAATGATAAGAACCTCTGCTAATAGATCTGCTTCCGATCAATTTCTCTCACTAGTATCTTCTGTTGAATCTTTGAATTGATCATTTCATAAAAGATTCTCCTCTAAATCCCTTCCTCCAAAGATCACTAGTGATCAACTTCTTTCCTGTCTTCATTTAGTGATCATATTCCTCAGCAACTAATTTAACAACTTTTCTTGGGGTTGGTGATCCCCAAGATCATCATCAGATGATTTTGCGGACGATGCCGAACTCATCTTTGCTACATCATCTACTTTTCAATCTTCATTTATATTTGATTCAATCTACATCTTTTTAAATCATCTTCCTGATCCTCTAAATCTAATTTTTTTCGCAGTGTCCTTTTGATAGTTGTGGAAAGCGGTTTTCTCTCGACTTTAACCTCCGGACTCATATGAGAATCCACACTGGCGACCGACCATATGCTTGCCCATTTGGCAATTGTGACAAACGTTTCGCTCAATCAACTAATCTTAAATCACATATCCTAACCCACGCCAAGGCACGTAAGGTCACCACCTCTACACCAAGTACTTCTAATTCAAGTTCTTCTACTAATATTATGGCTCTATCTTGGATTTGAGGTCATCAACGCGACTTATGACGTCACTATTGTGCATGTTTCCATGGCAATTTCTTAACTCGTATGACGTCTTTTTTTTGGTGGTTTTTTTTCTATTTTTTGCAATTTTTTTTTGTGAAAGTAATTTAAAAGAATGAAGATTTCATTTTAATTTGTAATAAAAAATATTTTAATTATTGATTGATAATTCACTTTCAAAATGTTCAAATTGAAAACCATTTTATTATTAGCCAGAAAATCTTTTTCAACAAAAAAATGTTAAAAATCGAAACCACAATTCAAAAAAAGGAAAAAAAAATATTTTCAGCGTTTAAACCGAAAACGGCCATATTATCCCAAAACATCAAAAATGTCTGCAGAACCGAAAAAAATAATTATGATGACGTCATTAAAACGGACTAAATATTAACCAAAATGGTCTCCAAGTAAAATGGCGTTGATTAAGAAAGTTAAAAATGGAAGATGATGACGTCATTTGACGAATATCGCGGCTATTAAGTGGTGATGACGTCGTTAATAGCTGTTGTTTGCTTAAAGATAAGAACAAAGGAGTTGTTGTGACAGCGCCTCAAGTGGAAGAAAACATCAAATTAACGGTTTTGAAATATTGAAAATAGTATAAAAAGTTTTTGTGGTTTGGATTAAACGTGTCTTTTAGCTTTTTAAATCAATAAAATCGAAAATTTGTTACTTTAAAATCACAAATTTGTATAAAATGGTTTTAAATCATGCTTAAAATGTCGAAGCATAAGTTTAAAATCAAAATCACTCGGCCATTTTTGAATGCAACCATTTTTTTCATTATATTTCAACGGTTTAATCACTCAACCATGACCTTATAGCCGGTGGTCACGTGTTAGTGAACAAAGAGCCTTCTGTTTAATGATTCTGATAAAACAAACTGAAAGTCAAATTTTTTTTGCATGATTTTTACCCTTTATCAACTTTTTCATGTTAGAAATTACTCGTTTATTTTTTAGTATTTTGGAAATAAAATGAAAATCTCAAAACTTTGTTTTTTCATTTAACATTTAAAATAATCTTTTTCTATTTTTAAAGAAAATTGTAAATAAATTTGTCTATCAAACATTTAAACCAATTATTTTATTGATTATTTTTAAATTGCGGAATAAAAAAGGTTAAAATATTTCATTTTTATGCAATTAATCGTAAAAATTTAATTTTTTTTTTCCAATTTCTATATTTCTAATATAGCTAAAAAGTTATATTCAAATCATTTAAAAAAACTTTCAACATCAATTTTTTTTTGCTCTAATTTAATTATTTCATTTTTATACTTTAAAAATTCCAACTAAAAATGTTGAAAGATTATTTCTAAATAATGTTATAAAAACATTTGCAAAAATTTCTAAATAATGTTTGATGTAATTAAGTCTGATTTTAAAATTTCAAATTATTTAGTATACATAGTTAAAATAAAAAACACTTTTTTGTAATTCTTTAAAAACTTTCCAACATATTTAGCTTGATATTGTTTTTGTTTAATTGTAGTTTCTTTTAATATAGTTTAATGCTTTAATAAATGAATAATTCATTTATTTGTTTTAAAACAGATTAAAATTAAAGTTTGGTAATCTAAAATTTTTAAAAGTGATTTTTATGACTAAAATTTGGACTTAAAAAATACTAAAAAAACTAATTTAGTATTTTAAAACCCTGAATTTTATGTTAAAAATAAAAAAAATTAGAAGTAAAATCTTTAACAAAGTATCTGAAAGACCTTTGTAAGAAAATTTGATAAAGATAAATAGAAGTGTTGAAGGATTTAAAATATCAATCAAAAGTTGATTTTGAAAATCGTCATGCTTCACTGCACAAGAAATGTGTTTTTGTTCAGTGAAGTTTTTGAAACAGTCGAAAATTGGTTTAAAATATTTTTAAATAACACCTGGGAAATGTTAAACTGACAAAGCATACCTGATTCGGGAAGTTAATTATAAAAATTAATTTAAATGAAATGCTTTAAACTTTAATTTTATTTAAAAGTAATTTGACAGATTTTCAAAATTGAGGTTTTTTATCTTTCATAAAAGTATTTAAAAATAATTAGGAATTGAAATATTATTCAGTTATAAATTATTCAAATTATTCAAAATTGACTTAGAAATAAAAATTGTTTATTTTACTAAGTATTTATTCTAATTATATCTGATAATTTGAAAAAAATATAAAATCAAATTGAAGTTGAAAAACAAACTTTTAAAAATAATTCCGCTAGATGGTGATAAAGAGCAAAATGTTATTGATTTTAAATTTCAGGGTTTCTTAAAAATGTTTAAATAGCTTTGACGTCATATTATAAAAACTTACTTTTTGTTCTTTAAATCCATTTTGTAATAATCTAAACATTTTTTAGTTGTAACATATTTCTGCATAGAACTAAATACAATAAAAAACTATTTTTATACAAATAAAAGTTAAAAAAAAAAGATGTTTTAAACTAAATTCAATTTTTTTCTTTTAAAAGTTTGATTCTTTATGTTTAAATAACGTCAAACATTTTAGGTGACAAAGTTGTTGATCAGAAACTAAAATATATTTTTAGCTTTTAAAAAATTTCATCTATTTTCTGGATTTTTAAATAAAAAATTTAAAACTGTTTTAAAAATAAAACTCCAGAACAATTTAGGCGTTAAAATATTTTCAAATTTAGTTATAAATCGAACTAAAAAAGTAACTTTTTAATTGAATTTAAACAAATAAATATCTAGTCACGTAACTTAAATTTCCGAAATTTAATGGTTGTCATAACAACGAATTTAGCTGTTGTCACACTGATTCAAAAAGCAAAAATTTTTCAAGCGTAACTAAGCAACCTTCAATGTATGCATGACGTCATCATTTAGATATTAATGTAGATAACATTTTTCAAATAGACAAATTTACTTATTCTTTATGACTTAATTAAAATTCTTTTTAAAGGGTGAATAGCAAATGTTTTTCAAATCAGACCACCTACACCCAGGCAATATGGAAGTAGCTTTAATGAGATTATAGACTAATTAGATTTGTAAATCTGGAAAAACTTACAATTATAAAATCAAAATTAAAAATTTTTAATCAAATATGATTAAATAGATATTTTTTTATTTAAATTTACATAAATGAATATTTTTTTTTTGTAAAAGTTTAAATAATTTAAACTATTTTCGAACACTTTCATTTTGAGGATTTTTTTGTCAAAATTTTCTTATTTTTTGAAACTATTTTTACAAATTTTGAAAAATGAATTTTTTTAAAATGGTCAAATTTAGAAAAAGAATAAATTACTTTTATTGAAATTATTTTTTTTATTATTTGAATTTAAATTTAGTTAAACTGATAAAAAAAACAGAACGAATTTTGTTTCACAACTTACTTCTAAATACTAAACAAATTTTTAAAAAAGTTTTTCAAATTTTTTGAATTTTTTTCCCGACTTTTAGAGTTTCCAAAAAAATTTTTTTTTAAACTTTTTAAAAAGCTGATATTTTTTAAACGTAAATTTTCATTTCTGTCACGTGACAAAAGACTCAATTTTCTGTTAATTTTTAACTTTTAGGAAATTAAACAAATAATTTAACTCAGTAAATTTTCTGTTAATTTTTCTGGAGATTTTATCAATTTTTCTTCGTATAATTTAAATATAAAAATGAAATATTATTTATTAATTATTTATTTATTATTATAAAAATCGAGTGGAAATATTTTATTATAAATTATTTGTGTTTAAATAAATAAAGTTGAAGTAATAATATATAACTAATCGAAAAAAATAATTATTTTATTTAAATTAAAATTAAATAATTAATAAATATATTAATAAGAAAAATTTTTAAACCTAAAAGTTTAAAAATGAAAAAAAATGAAATATTTATTATTCTGATTTTGTTGAAGATTTTAAATTATTTCTGTATTTAGTTACAAATCAAAAAAAAATTTAGTGGTAACTTCAAAGTCATTAAATTTATCGGTTAAACAATTATTTTATTCAAAGTTGCAAAATTAACCAATCACAGCTATTTGAAAATTTTGTTTTTAGTTTTCTGATATTTAATATTGAATTTGACTTGAATAAACCTAAGCGCCATAAATTGCTTCTAAAAATAAAACTTTGAGAATTGTTTTAATAGTGAACGAATAAAAAAAACTTTTTGAAATTTTATGATGTCAAAAAATTCAAACTTTTATTTCAATTTTTTGATTGACTCAAAAAATTAAGAAATTTTCCGAAAAATTTATCAAAATTAAATTCAAAATTTTTTTCTTATTTCAAAAGTTATTTTTAAACTATAAAAAAAAAGCGATTTTGCAAAAAAATAAACCATAAATGGTTTAAATCCAGAAAAAATAAACAAAAATAAACAGAACCAAAAAAAATTTTTGAAGCAATTGATGACGTCACGGGTTAAATTACTGCTAACTTTCAATAAAGTGTCAATTTAAAACGGTAGCATTTGTGTAATCACGTGACTTTGTTATGCATCAGTGCACACGCTCAATACCTATTTTTGGGCGAATTTGAATTTCAAACACAAAAATTTTCTTTTAGAAAACGTTCCATGGTGACGTCATCTGCGTTTTTGACTCCTAAATAACGACATATTAGGTGGAAGACCTTAAAATCGATGAAGTTTTTTGGGTGCCATGGCAACCACCAGGACAACTCCAATTACAACTCTTTGTTGCCATGAATAATTGATGATGACGTTGCAGAAAAGTTAATGACGTCAAGCTGACTCTGCTACAAATTACAGTTTTAATTTTTTATCTACAATTTTGGTTGGTATGGCAACTAATCACTATATATTTGACAAAATCAAATGACGATCTCATTACTTACGTCATCATTAAAACAGAAATAAGCAATTTTTTCTTTAAATGTAATTAATTGTGTTTTTCAGTTGATTGATTAATTAGATTTAGAATTAATAAAATTGAAAAATTAACTTTTAATTACTTCTTAATTTAATCTTTAAATTCAAAGATTCCGTTTAGGCATGCTTCATATGAACACAATTAATACTACCTCAAATGTTTTATGAATGAAAAAGGGAATTCCCCATGATAAAGAGTTTAATTAACTAATTGATAAATTTACACAGAGCCATAAAAACAACAAATTACGTCATGAGGCCTGTGCAGATTATGACGTCACACATGAAAGTAGCTTTTAAGATTTTGGTGATTTCAACAGAATGGAACTTTGATTAGCGCTGATGACGTCATCGATTCTACTTTTTGAAAAGTTTTCAAATTGAAGTTTTGAAACATCCAGTCTGTAAAAACTTTTTTTTACATTTACTAAAAACATCAAAATACCTTTTCTAATTTTTTAACAAATAATCTAGAAACCCTCGTTTTGATAACTTCAAATAAATATTTATTAATTCTATAAACAATTCATTAATACTAAAAATAAATAATATTTTTTCTCGTATTTCTAATTTTTTTGAATTTTAAAATTAAAAAAGTTTAGGATTCAGCTAAGAAACCAATAAAAGTTTCTAGATTTATTTTTAACAAATATTAATAAAGAAAATATCCAAATTCTGAAACCAAATTATTCAAACTATCAAAATTTCAATCTTTATCAGCTCCTTAAAGACGATTAAGAAAAGATTTTGTGTCTCTAGCACCTTAAAATCATCTTTAAAGACTTGATTCGTTGATCAAGTCAATATTAATCCGATTAAAAAAAGAACTTTTTGAATTCTATCCAAGAGGTGATGAAATTAAGCAATTAACTTTGATTTTTAAATCTGTTTATATCCAACTAGCTTCTATTTCAAATAACAAAAAAAATTTGTTTATTTAAAAAAAGAATTTATTTCAACTGCAACATTTTTTACGAGTTTTTTTTCAACTAAAAAAAAATAGAGAACTTCAAAAGTGCTTTAATTAGCATACGATGACGTCATACTATAAAAGATCGCGTTTTATGACATCATCAGATAATCTCTAATTGAAACAAACATAAAATACTACTTTAATAGAAAATCACAATATCCAGCGAAAAAAAAAAGAAGTTTTGAACATCAATGATGTCATTAAATGATGACGTCACACACGCACGCGAAAAAAGCACCAAAAAAAAAAAGTGAAAAAAAAAACTAAAAAGGAAAATTTTGAAGGTTTAAAAATTTGGGGAAAATCCCTGAAATGAAAGTTTTGCCACATGACGAAGAAATACTGCAATCCTGATGACGTCATAAGCACGCGTGACGTCACATCCAATAAATAACCCCATGAAAATGATTTTGGTTCTTTATTTGTATTTTGGCAAGTAAGGAATGACGTCATCAATCAAACGACAACTATGACGTCATTTTTGGTATTGAGAGGTTTTAATGATTCCTCCTGTCAAACAAACCAATCAAAAAACTGCAAATATCGTCCAATCACAAACCTGTAAACTTTCATTCTTTTTTTTACTATTTCTTTTCTTCCACAGTTTCTAAAAAAAAACCTTCGTCAGTATGACGTCATCACGCATTAATGACGTCATCACCTGCCACAAAACCAAAGCAGAAATAACTGCAGCTACAGCTATTATCGCTAATGGAATAATAATGAAAATAGTCCAGCTTCGAAGTCCTTCACTTGATCTATTAGTTGCCATGGTAACGTTGGCTTGTTCTGTTGTCGTGGTAACCTCCATAGGTGGAAACCAATCAGGAGGCGGTTCAGCAACTTCAGGTCCTTATGACGTCATCAAACAGTGAGTGACGTAAATAGTGGTTGTCATGGCAACTTACCATCTAAACATTTTGGTTCGTTACCATTGGCGTCTACAAATGAAGCTTTACAAGAGCAACGATCAACTACACATTTGGCAGTCGGATCCTTATGACATTGGAAGTTCCCACAAAGTATTTCAGTGTTACAATACTCAACACAACCGTCTAAAACAAAGATTTGTGATTCGACGATTTTTTAATGACGTCACAGCTACTTTTTAAGTTTCTTTTTATAACTAGATATGCTTGATTAAACACGAGTTAAAAAACAGATTCAAGTGACGTTATTAATTAAAAAAAAGTAAATCTTAGCCATGATTAAAGACACCAAAATGGCTTTTTTTTCAAATGGCTAAAAAATCAAGATAACTTTAATGCTGTGATGACGTCATAGAGGACTCACCTTTAACACAAACTAAATCGCAATTTGTAAACAGGCAGTCTTCATTGTCACATTTCCAGCCATCAGCACAATCTTTGTTCTACGTCATTAATAAGTGACGTCATCGTTGTGATGTCATCAACTTTTCACTTACAGTTTTGCAAGAGCAGGAACATTTGAACAGTCAGTAAAAACTTCTCCAGGACATAAAGATGCTGGACAGGATGGACATCTTTCACTTGATCCAGAAGATAATAGAAGCAGTAATGTATCTATGACGTCAGAAGATGATGTTAAAGATTCAAGAAATATTTGGAGAAAAATTTAGTTTGTTTTTTAAATTGGGAATTTTTTTTGGGAATTAATTTTTAGGGTTTTTTGGTAAATTATTTAGATTAATTTAAAAAGAAGTTCTTCAAAGTTTTATGAAATGTTGAAAAGTATTAAATTTCATTAAATTATATAAATTTTTATTTACTTAGAATGAGATTAAATAATAACAATTGAACTTACAAAATATGAGATGCATAATTCCAATTTGAATTAAGAATAAATTTAAAATTTAAAGCTCTAAAAAACAAACAAAAATATTTGTAACTTAAAATATTAATAAGTTTTTATTTAGATATTCACTAAAATCGATTTCTTAAATACGAATACATAAATATATATTTATACGATAAAAATATAATTTTAATAAGAAGGTGTCAAAGTTTAAAACATATGTTTACTTTTAAGAATTATAAAGAGTTGAAAACACATCTCACTTTTTAAAAACAGAAATTATTTAGACTAAAACTGTGTGATTAAAAAATACAACTGATATAAACATTTATTATAAAAACAAAAATATTTATAAAAAATTAACTAATATAATTTGAAGTTATAAAGTAAATAATACAAATAATTTATCAAATTTGAGGGGGAGGCCCCAACTGAAAATATAAATTCTAAGATTTTATCTATTCACAGTTTGTAGCATACAATTTTATATTAGCTTCTAAAACTTCTTTAAAACAATATTTGCTTAGCTACCAGAAAGCAAACAATGTTAAAAATTGGCCCTAGCAAACAAAAAATGAATTAAAGTTATTCACTTAATATAAAAGTTTTATAAAAAGCAAAATAATAGTTGACTAAAAGCTTCTAAATACTTGAAAAGTTTGACTTCAATAATTAATGTTTGAAAAAACTGATAAGTTATCAAGTTTCATGCTTTTTTCACGAGAATTGTTTATCATGATTGCTGTGTATATTAAAATAGTTTTATGGTAACCGCACTTTAAATATTTTGGTAAACTAAATTAGATTTATTTAGATTTAATTTCTTTAATATAAAAAGTTCTATAAAGCAGTTTTTTATATTTAAATATCTAAAAATAAAATTGCAAAGATTTATTAGATTAATTTCATTTATAAAAACGTAATATACTTTAAAAATAAAAAAACAATCAAAGAATAAATTAACAAAAAATTAAGTAAATATTTTAATACTTTTACCATTTACTTTTAAACAGCAAACCTAAATAATTTTTATATTTAAAATTAACCTAATCAATTGAAAATTGAAAAAAGGTAATTGAAAGAAACAGATTGAAAAAAATAAAAGTTTGTAAAAATGAAAAATTTCCGATTCAAATTGAATTTATTTTACAACTTTTACTAAAATCTACTAACTTATTAAATGATTGAGCAATTGAACAAGTATCGAAGTAACTTACATCATATGGTTTCATTTATTGGTGTATGTGAATAAATAAGACGTAAAGACAGAAAAAAAAAGAAAAAGGTTTAAAAAGTATTTTTCGAATCGTGTAAAAAAATGATGATTAACTCAAGATTTGGAGATTAAAAAAACTTAGAGGAATCTTCATTTTTAAAATCTAGATAAAGTTTTTTATTTTTCAAGTTTTAATTAAATATTTTCCTCAATGTATGAAAATAGATAATATTTATGTATTTTTATTATTATTTCTAAATTTCATTTATCACTTAGATAAAACATTTCATAAAAATTAAAAAAAATATAAATTATGAAAAAAGTTGGTATAAACATTAAAGTCAAACTTAAGATATTTTAGCCGATTAGATTGTAATCAAAATACGGATTAAATGCATTTAAATAAATCAAACTTGATATAATTTCTAAAATTGAATTTCTTATAATTGTTTTTAAAACTTAACAATTTATTTAATTAAAACTTTTAATTTTTTAATAAAATTTATAATTTAATAAAAATGAGAAAAATTTTATAGAAGATAGAAAACTTTTTAATATACAAATTACTAAAATATTAAATTGATAAAAATTGCAAGCTTACAGAAATTCATCTGGAAAGTTAGAACGTGATATAAGGTAATTTAATTTTTGCAAAATAAACAAAAATTATATTTGAAGTCATTGTAACTCTACAAAAACTGAAGTTTCAATTAAACTCAAAAATAATGTTTTGATAAATAATAAAATTTAGATTATAAAATCTTATAAAGATAATTAATGTTGCTTAATCTGAGATAATTACCTTTATTTTTTCAACTCATTAAAAAGTAATCAATTACCTTTTTTTCTGAAAATTTAGTTTTATTTTTCGGATATAAAAATTTTAAAACAAAATTTTAGAAATAAAGAATTGAAAACTATAATGATATAAAAAAAGTTTTCATAAATCAATATCATCATATTTTAACTTATAAAGCTGATAAGCAAATATTTTAAAAACCATTTTTGCAAACCAGGCAATATTTAAAAATTACTATTTTGCTTAAAGACAAATTTTTTGAAAAGTTGTAAAATGTTTTGTTGCTGGTGATGTTATTAATGATTTAGAATCTTAAAAAAAGTAGAATCATAATACAAAAACATTGGCTTTATGTCAGGATTAAAAAAAGAAAATTTGAATCTTTAAAATTAATAATGAATTAAAATTTAAAGTTTTTGTATTCAGATTTCATCATATTTTTTCTGTTTAATAACAAGTTAAGTTATAAAAGACAGATTTAAAACGTAAAAAGTATTCTAATAGTGATGTATAACAGAACTACCAAGAAGCAAATAATCATCTCAGCATAATCTGATGACACAAAAAAATGACAAACTATATCAGTTTTATTAGTGGTGTGTTTTGGAAACTAATTTCAACAACAGTTTTTTAACGCAGCTGTATTTTTAAATTGAATAACTTTTGAGAAGTTGAATTAATTAGCGAATTGTTCTTTAAATATAATTCTTTTTTTTAAGATTGTCGCGAGTTCTAAGATTTATTACTAGTTTAGAAAACATTTTTAAATATGAAAAAGATGAAATATATATTTAATTTCGGGTCAAAAATTTAAGTCACACTCAAATATCATTAAGTTTTTTGCTGTTATTAAGGTTTAAAATTGCTAATTTATTGTTTTTCAACTTGTGTGTTATCAATGAAGTAAATTGTAGTTATCTAGTTGAAATTAACTTTAAAATAATCAAAAATGATGAAATCTACTTTAGTTAGCTTTTACTTAAGTAATCTTAGCATGTTTATGATTAATTTCACAATCTATATCTCATACAAAAGATTTTCTAATGTTTTATATTTTAAGATTAGTTTAAAACGGTTTATTATTTCTGAATATTATTAGTTTCGAATAATTAAGTTGAAGTTAAAAGATTTGAGTTTGAATAAAATCTAATTTCACTTCAGTTGAGTAAAAGAACTTTTTTTCAAGATGTCTAGTAAGACTGATAAACATTTCTTAATTTGATAATTTGGATCAGTAAAAGCAATTAGACTTTAAAAGTCTACAAAACTTCTAGACTCATCAAGATTACAAATGCATACCAAACAATTTTTTGCTTAGCTAAATATCATGCTTTAAATATTTTACTTCATCACTAATGACGTCATATCTTAGTATACTCATTAATCATCGCAAAGAGATCCATTTGCTCGCATCTTACAAATGAGTACAGTGTTTTGATGACAGTTAAAAATTAGACTACTAATCTAAAGTATTTCCATCAAAAATAATTACTTTTGTTTTAAAAATAATTTTGATAAATCAACTGATAAACTTTTTGTAAAACTTTCAGCGATTATACATTATAATATCCAATATTATAATAGATACTCAATTTTTAAATCAAAACTGATAAAAGTTGAATCATATTTTTTAAAGCAAGTTAATCACGATAAAATAACTTGTTCAAGTTTTGATTCTAAATAAATGCTTGAGTTGAAGCTATAATAGTCAAGTGTTTCTCAAACAGTTTGAAGAGGTGTTTAAATGTAAAATATTTACTTTGATTTCCCAACTGATAGACAAATTGATTTGTCAACAATTATGTTGACTTAAGTCTAACCGATTAAGTTCTAGACAACAATGTCTATTGTATGTTTGTTCTTGACAATTTTCAACAGTTATTTTTAACAGAGTTTTTTCTTTACAAATATATTTTGAATAGCGAACCTTTAAATATTTTTTGTATTTCTAGTTATATTTTCTTATTTAAGTTTTTAATGCTTAAAAAATGTTTAAGTGCTTACAATGTTTTACAAATATTGTAAATACTTAATCCTGTGTAAACCTCGTTTTGGAAAAGTATATATTTGTTGAAGATTACATGCCCGTAAGATAAGTTTTTTAATTTTTTTCTAGATTACAATAAGCTTTTATAAAAACGTGCCAAACTGAACAGTCTTCACCCTAAATTCTGTATACTAAGATTAAAATCTATTTTATAAATAATGTAGTAAAAATCGCTAACGTGAAATTTGGAAGTTTTAACCTTACAATGTAGCACAACCATAATAAAAATATTTCGAAAATTTTAAGAAATTAGAATTGTTTAAAGTAAACGTAAAAATTATTTAACTATTTAGTTTAAAATTTTGTAAAATAAAAACTTTGATTCAATCAAAATCTTAATCCTGTAGAAGCTCTAAACTTATTAGCTTAAAAAACAAAAAGTTACTTAAATAGAATAAATAAAATTCTACTTTAAATATATGTATAAAGAAACTTACCAAAAATAAATCAATATACATATATAAAGTTCTTGGATTTAAAAAAACGAAATATTTTTTACAAATGTAAACCACTTAAACAAATTTGCAGTTTATTTAAGGCTTTGGAACAAAACTTTATAGTTTTGTGTCGTGCTGTAAGATTTTATTTTCAGTTAAAGTTTATTACTATTACCATTTCTAAAGCAATAAAATATTAAAACTTTTAGGACTTTAAAGATCAAAGTAACTATCTATCTTAAGATCGTAAAACTAACAAATAATAGTTTTGTAAAAGTCGATTAGAAGCTGTGAAAAAGGAATAAAAAAATCTCTAAATTTTGGATAAAAAAGTAAAATTTTATTGATGATTAAATTCTAGTTTAATTTAGATTTTTTGAAAATAAATATTTGAAGAACAATTTTATTACGCCAGATAACTTAAAAGCCATTTTAGAAAAAAGTTATAAAATTCCCTTTTTTATTCAAAACAGTTCACATGTAGAACTTTCATTTCAAAGATTTTTTATGATTTTAAGAGCTTATCACAAAATGATTTTGCTTTTTTTCTTAATAGGCTAAAATTGATTTTAACAAACTATGTTTGCACAAAACTGGTTAATTAAAAAAACTTATTTTTGTAGAATAGTTGATAAAAGAATGAAAAAATGTGATTAAAATGAGAAGAAAAGTGAATTCTTAGATCTTTAGATGAAGAAATTAGAAGACAAATGGAGATATAACTATTATATAAATGGTTAGTTAAACATCATGTTTAAATTGCTTGAGTTACAAATTATAAAACAATTTTTTCTGTGGTTCAGTATTTATTATAAACATTTATTGTTGAAATTGACTTTTTGAGTATTTATTATTTCATTAATGTACTGAAATAAAATAAATAAATAAAAATATTTATTTTATCATTTTGCTTCTAAATTTACAAATATCTATCTTAGTAAAATTACTTATAATATAAAATATAATTAAAAATTAAGTTTAGTAACATATATTGATTTTACTTATTGATAATTTAATTTTAGATTTTAAGGTCATTTTAAAGTTGTATAAATTTCTTTTATCATATTGGATTAAGCTCAACATCTTGAAAAGTTTTTATTTTTATTTACTACATCAAATTCTGTCACTACTTTTACAATTAAGCTAAAGAAATATGATTCGAGTAATTTGTTGACAAATCATACTTTATTATAATTTTGTATAAATTTATCTTAGCAGTGTTTCTATTTTCTACTTATATTAAATAATGTAACTTTAGGCCTTATGGTTTATTCTCTGCTGTCATATATGTTGTATTTACTATATGATTATTTGTTTTCTGCAACCATACATTATGTATAATTTTCAGTAATATTCTAAATTTAACATTTTTTGTATTTGTTACTCTTTCATAAATAGCATAATTATAAATGTTTAAAATTATAGGATCACTTTAATGAACAATAATCTGAAATAAATATTTTTTATTTGTAATTTATTGATTTATATATAAGCTTGTGTAAGTATAAACAACACATATGGTAGTATGACAATCTGGGCAAATTAATTTTTAATTTTAAATGCAAGTATTTTATTTATTTTATCTTAATAATTTTAAAATATATTATATATAATAATAAGCTATATTCTTAGATTTTGAGTAATAATTATACTTGTTCAAAAAATATATTGTAAATAATCTTATAAAATTTTTAAATTATTATTTCTAAATAGTTTTTTTGGCTAAACAATAATAGTGATTGTTCAGTAAAGTTGTTTGGAGGATGTTTTTAGTTTCTACTTTTCAAATGCTGCTTTTTCATAAGTCAGTAATTATTTTGATGAATTTTGCTTTCAGGATGAATATATGTCAATGATCAAAGTTCAACATCTGAAAATGAGGATTTCTTTTTTAGCAAGAGATCTCTAAACGATGATTAGAACTCTGTTACCATTCACTAAAAGTTGTTATCTTCAAATTTAGGTTAATCTTGTAACTACTATTTACTACCTACAATTATTGAGTCCATTTATAGTTTTGGATAGCTTTGTGGCAAGGATAAACAAAAATATCTTTCTGAGTTTTGAAAAAAGTTGATAGCTAAAGATTAAAAGTTTAACTGATTTCAGTATTTAGTTTTGGAATTATCTGCAAACAACTTATTTGATATATATTTATAATAATTATTTATAATTATTCACAACCTAATTGATCTTCAGTTTGATGACTTTTTCTTCATTAGTCCCTCCTTCAAGTTATATCAACTTAGAAGACATAAATTACATCTTAATAAGCCCACTCCACCAGCTACGTTAACCAGATTAAGTTTTTTCTCATACCGCACAATCAGTACATGGAACAATCTGCCATCAGAGATTGTCATGTCAAAATCACTTACGCTGTTCAAGAAAAAGCTGAATTGTTATAATATCGCCAACATTGCCATTTCTAAACTGTGAATTTTTCTCTTTTACAATACTATGATTCTGTGCAATTCTTCATTGTCATATGCTTTTTCGTTTACACGTCAAATAGATCTAATTTGTGAGAATGTGTGTTAGCGAGAGGTGCTCTTTTTAGGCACCCTCCTTCACATTTATTGTAATAAATAAATAAATATTGTTTATAAATTGATTATAAATAAATATTTTCATCGTTTCATTTTTCTTATCAAAATAATAAACTAAATGTACAATTAAATAGCTTCATCAGATCATTTAGTCTTTCTTCTGAAGATTGAAATTTGATTTCTTTACTTAAAAACTTTTCTTAAGACCTTAAGTAGTTCTGGATCACCCAAAAACTTATTTTTGTTTTTTCTTGATTGATGCTGTTGAATAGTTTCATTCTATATTTTCGATCATTTATAAATATTTTATAAAAACATGATTATCATTAAGAGCTAAACTTATATTCAAATTATGTATATATGTTCATTTCGTTTAATTAACATCTAGTGAAAATTATTTTCCAGTGGAAAGAAATATTCGATGAGGAAATCTCCAACTTCACTGACCTATATGACCCCTTTTTCAGCTTCTTCAGCAGATTATGATGACATCACTCGTGCTACTATGACAACAAAACCAGTTATCTGCTTATGAAGTGATTTACTTTTCAAGTTTTGAGTCTTATCAATTGAATTTTCAATAAATTTGCATTTATTAATCTTTCAATTCACCTTTTAGGAGAAAGTCACTAATAAGTAGAAAAACACAAATCAATAATCTTCTTTAATTCTTTAAAGAGCAAGAAACATGAGAGGCAATAAATGCAAGGAAAGGTGCCTGAAGAGAGTACAAAAGATGTAACACATGACATTTCAAAGTCCTCAAAGCATATAACAGTTAACAATTACATAAAATTATAACAATATTAAAATTCATTATTTCATCCCATAAAAGTTTGAAATAAAACAAATTGATAGAATATTTTCTAATCATCATCTTCTAATCATCCTAATCTTCAATTTCATTTCTTTTATCAATAATTCTAAGATTGAAGAGCAATAAAAAAACTTATGAAATCACTTTTCAGAAATTTTCTTTGACATCAGCTTTTAATAAACGAAAAGAAATAAAAACTTTTAGATTTATGAATAGTAAGAAAAAAGTTTTAAATATATTTTGAATAAAACAGATAATACAAGAAGAAAATTTAGAATAACCAAATAGAATATTTTTGAATTATTGAATTTAACCCAGAAATATATTAACAACTGTGTTTGTTTTTAAAAATTATTTATGATTAATACAAGCGGTTGAAGAAAAATATTAACTAAAATAAGATACGAGAATAAATGCTTGGATTAACTGCACTGTTGACAGGCAAAAGTACAATTGTAGATAGTGGAGCGATTATCCCAGTAATTTTATATCCGTTGTAACTCATAAAAGATATTAAAATAATTAGTAACCATCAAATCATATCTGTTACAATAATATAAAAAACTCCTCGCTTCATCATCTGATTTTCATTTGATTGTTTGTTAACCTTTTTCATACTTTGTTTAGTTTGATAAAATATTGAAATGTAAGCTGCAACAATAAACAAAAGTGAAATAAGATTGAAAATAACGATGAAAAAAGAAAGAGTGGACTGAGAAGATGAAGTTTTTGTATAAAGATCTGGAAAACAAACAGCTGAAGAACAGTAATAACCAAAAGTTGACTTTACTTTAATATTTCTGTTCGGAAAACGGTTCTTACCTTCATCAGAACTGAAATACCAACTTTTTAGATCAACAATATTAAAGTTGGTTTTATTTGAATGAAATGAAAGATTAGAATGCACAAAAGGAATCATTTCTGTTTGTTGATAGAATTTTTTGAGGTCTTTAAAGCTAACAGCGGTAAGAATGGGTTTGTTTCGATATAATACTCATCAGTAAACTCAGCTTCAATCTAAATAGGTAATAAAGCAACAGTTAAAAATAAAAACCCAAAAGTTGTTGAAACTAAGAGACAAAATTTATAGTAAATTTGATTGGATTTCAAAGGATTGAATAGAAGATACAACCTGACACTTGTGATTATAAGCAGCTTACTCATTGATGTTTGTGATGAGATGACAGTTAGTGCACCAATAATATTACCACTTGATCGCCATTCAAGATCATGATAGCAATAATCACCTGAAAATTGTTGTGATTTGATACCAAAGTAGCAGCAGAACAAAACCCATTAGAAGGTCAACAAAAGCAAGTTGACACAAGAGTAAAGTGTTGACATATTTACCGAATTTCTTATTGTGGTTTTAAAGATCGTTACAAGATGATTTCAAACTACTATCAAGTTAATAATTATTGAGCTGAACCAAATGAAGAAACGAAGATGCTCATTTTTATTCATTTCATATGGAGATGAGAAATCATCAGTAAAACATTCATCAGATCCATCAAAGCAATCTTTTCTGCCATCTAAATGTTTCCTATACTCAATAAAAGTCACATTACCTTTCCAGTAATAGAAATGAGTATTAGATGAACAATTTAGATCCATCTAAACAATCTACAACTAAATCACAACAATATTTTAAATCAAAAACAGAGATATTTGAACGGCAATAAAACCTCCAAGGACAAATGAATTTTTCCAAGTTACAGGAATCATTCATTGTAAACCTGATTTTTTCACCTCCTTTAACTAGAATTAAAGTGTTTGGTTGTTGATGGGACAGAAAATGATCAAAAATGTTTTTTTTTGTACCACTTTTTCTCAGTAATTTATTTTGCATTTGAAAATCTGATCATTTATCTTTGTAGTATTTAATAAAGTAGAATGATCTATAATTTAATAAAGAACAGATATCTTCGAACGTATGCTTCTGCCTTATAAACGTAGCACATAGAGAAAAATATAATTTGAAAATGTTTTGAAAATTTTTAGTGGCAGAATTCATTAAACAATTTCTAGAAAAAAACTTTCAACGAATCAATATCAAGACATTCAGATGAACACTCATCATCTTTCACTGGACAATCAATCTTTCCATCACAAAAGTCCCCGGAGGTTTCGGATGTTGGACTCTTGGTCAGATTATAAGATAGACATTTATATGTTAGACTACTTAAAGATTTACTTAAAGTTGATTCAGTAAATGTTGTAACAACTTTGTAATTACAAAACTTTTCATTAATTTCATCTTTCAAATCAGTAGCTTTATTTTAAATTTGATGAAATTTGAAATGAGTTGATCGTTCATCAGAGCTTGTGATTGGATACATCAACTCACAAAGAGGTTTTATTTGATTGTTTTCACTTGTACATTCATCTGATGCGTCTGGACAGTCGATGTAGTTGTCACAGATTATAGTTTTGTTATCTAAACATCTTTCACAAACAAACTGATTTTGTTGATTAATCTTTTTGCCAGGAGCAAATAGAAAGATTATTGTTGGTGTATTATTGAAGAACAGTTCTGATATCTTTTCTAATAATATTTATCTTTTTGATAAATCATCGTTTTCGACGAGACATTTGAAACCAAAGATTAGATCTGAACAGAACTTTATTCCTTTTGTAGGAAACATCTTCAGATTTTTTTCTTTATTAATGGTTCAAATAATTTCACTTGACCTTCATGACAACGTATGTAGTTAGTTAAGTTACAAAACTCTATTTCATCACTTTCATCTTCCCAATTTAGTGTTTCATCACAAACATAACTTGTTAGAAGACATCTGCTTTTATCTAAACATTCAAATTCATCACTAAGACATTTTTTAAATTTATAACTTTCATCTTCTCTTGATTCACAATCTTTAATTAAGTTACCCACCCAGGATCTAGGTATACAACGAGTTTTGTTTAATTTGTTCAAATTACATTTGAATTCATTGAACAAGCATTTTATCTGAGTTTCATTTTCATCTGAACTATCTTTACAATCACTGAAGCAATCATTGACACGATATCGAGGAATACATCGATGATTATCCTTACAAGTAAACTCAGTTTGATTGAAGCAATCTAAACTTTTAATTTCGTCACTTCTTCACGAGCAATCTGCTTTTCGTTCATCACCCACTCTCGTGGAATACATCGAGATGAATTATCAAGACATCGAAATTCTGTGTCATTGTGACATGATTGAAGAGGTTTCTGTTCATCATCTTCAGAACCCTAAGATAGGTTTTGTTAACATTTTTGTTGTAATGTTTCATTAAACTTCTAATTTTTAAACAAATTTTGTTATTTGATTTAAGAATTTAGTTTGCTTTAAGTATCTGTCTGTAAAATGTTTAATAAAGTTAAAAAATAATTTCAAATACTTGGAAAATGTAACTTTTAAGATGCTTAAACTTTTTAACAAATTAGTATAGATTTATGAAGTTGAGTCAATTATTTATAAGTTTATTGATCTCTTTTCAGCCAATTGTATTTTTTAAGTTAAAAATGTGTATTTTGTAACTTGAATTTTGTTAAAGAACTTTAACTTTGTTGTGTAAAAAGTTAGCTTAAACTATCATTAAATAACAAAAATTTCAATAATAGACATTAAACTATTCATTAGCTGTAGCTATGAAATACTCAACTTGACAGTAGACAGTATTTAACCCAATTCTAATTCCTAGGAATGCATGGTTTTGATTCTTTGCATTAAAACTCATCAGGTCGACACCGGATATGCAAATAGTCGATTGGAGAATAACATCCAAAGATAAAGCTTTGATTCATACAAGATAAGTCCTTAAAATTCAAATTATATCAAATTTTATTGAATAACGAACAAATTACAAATTTAAAGCAATTCTATTTATCATCATTTACAAAATTGTGATATTAAAATGTTACAGTTTGTATAAACTTTTAACTAAATCTAAAAAACACAAGAATTTTGTGAAATATGTTTTATAACTTAAAAAGTAGATTTCAAATCTTATTAAGTTTTTTAGTATCAGAAAAACCCTCAGAAAATTACATTTACTCAAATGCCTTGGATTGAAATTGTTGTTTCAAGTTTTCTTGAGGTTTTCAGTGGTGTTTCAGAAGCATTATTAGCTTTCTTCTCTTCATTATCAATGACATTACAGACTGTTCTACATCACTAAATGATTTGGGTAATTTGCTGCTTTGCACTGACAATTAAAAACTTCTTGATATCAAATCAGTTCTTCAATCTTTTTTGAAATCTAGTAACTCACAACTTCAATCCATATATCTCAATCTATTTTTAATAAATAAACCTTCAAACTCTAATCAATATCATTTATCTTTTATCAAAAAATAATAACTTTTCCAAGTTCAGTTTATCAGAGACTAAAGTATCTTCAACTCGTACTCTTAAAATGAACTCACTGAATAAATTATTTATTTAGAATTACTTCATCTACTTCATACTAAATACTCAACTGCTGTAAAAGCAGAAATACTAGGATGCTGTTAAAACTTTTCACCTTAAATTACAGTTTATGGAGCCCTCACTTTAAAAAAAAAATATTATAAAGCCTGAATCCGTTCAAAGGTATTTTCTAGGCTTTCTTTACAAGTGGCATATTCTTTACTCCATATAAACAGCGCCTCTATAAGCTTACTATAAGGTCTTCACTATCGACACTCTTTCTACGACCTTTGTACTATCATTAAATAACTTTGTTAACAAGCGATATATACTATCACTGTTTCTTCACTTATTCTGTATCTGCTTGACTCATAATTCCTACTTTATTTATACTTATGTAATGTTTTTCTATCTTTTTAGGTGAACTAATTTGTGTTACTTTGTGATTATGGTTTTGCTCATCTTCTTTTGTATTTGTTCACTAGAAGAACTTTATTTTTTTCTTTGCTGCCATGCGTTGAATAAAAATATTTTTTTTTTGAATGATACAACTTCAAAAATCTTCTTTAAAAACACCAAATCATAAACAGCTCCTTCAAAATAAATTTGAAAGATTTCAAAGAAATTGAAATATGAAAAAAAGTGATTGAATAAGAGACTGAAATATTCGAATAATAGATATTATTTATCAACAAATTTAAAAAATGTATAGTTTAGAAAACAATATCATTATATATGCTATTATTATTATCTATTTTGTTTTATTTATATATTATTATAATTTGTGTTTTTTTTAGTTTTTAACAATAAAAATTTTGTTGGCTTAAAATTAAATAATTTATTAAATGTAAAAAGTTCAAATTATTTATTCAAAATATTATTGTAATCAGCACAAAAGCAACATTTATCAGATAGAAGACGTTTTGTTGTAACTTCAAATAAATTATCTTCAAAGTTTCTTCATTAGTTTAAAACTAAATTATTATACTTGGTTTGAATGTAATAATATAAATTTTAACATGTTTAGTTTTTATTCAAAACTTATTTTCGTAGAAATAATTTGAACTGACGTTTTATTCCACCAAAAATTGATATAATGAAGATGAAGAAAAAAACTGATAACCAAAACTTCATCTTTTAAATCAAATTTTCTTAGGATTCAAAGTTTTACTAAAAACATGATGTTAAAATGTTAATTGAAAAAATAATGATTGAACAATTGTACTTACGCAAATATCAAATAATATTTTGTGTTTATCCTTTTTAATAAATAAAAAAATTTTATGGAGTTAACAAATATGAATTTGAATCTAAAAACAACAAAAAACTACAACAGCAAACAAGCTTATGAAAGAATAAACTGACTGATACAGAAGATGTTGTTAGTATAACTTCTACTTCACCAGAATATTCTTACAAATATTCAATTAGTTTACAAATCTATGATGACTTGTTTGTGTGGATTTGGAACCACTTCGCTGCTAAAGTACCTCATGCTACGCTAGCTGAGAAAACATCGTTCCCAACCATAAGCAATAGGTCTCACTACCTTGTAGTTGATTAATTTATTTTAGAACTCAGATATTAGATTTTAGTTTCCTTGGTGGCTGTTACAGCTAAAATAAAGAGAATTAAAGAAAACAAACTGATTTATCGATAAGGTTGGTTCAGTCTCTGTTAGAAATCTTTATCTAAATAATAATAAAAAAGACTTAAAAAAAAATGTTTTATTATAAGAGTAAGTTTTCTGCTTTTATAAGAAAATTGACTTTTTTTAAAAATCAAATCATTTGTTGATAACTAAAAAGATCTCTCTGAAATGAATACAAGACTTTTATTGAAATTACTAATTTGTAATCTTTATCATTTTTAGTTTTCAAACTTAACTTATTGCAACAGTAGAAAATGTTCTTTTGTAAAATAGCTTTATTGAAAGTTAAATTATTTCCTAACTTTTTAATCAACTGTCACATTTCTTCTCATTGATTTTATCGAAAATTATAATTAAAACTATTTTAATATTCAATTAGCTGTTCAAGAAACTATTTACAATCTGAAAATATAAAATTTATTAAACATTTAGTCAATTTGATAAACAACAATTCAATTTAATCAATTTTGTTTTAAGTTTTATTCATTTCAAGTTAAATTAAAACTAAGTTAAGATTATATGAATAGATTTATTATAATCTCTTTTTAACATGATCAGTGTAATATGGTTTCATTAATTTTTAAACTATTCTTTATACAATTTAAACTAATGCAAAAAATAAAAAAAATAGTTTATAGTATCAAAAAGATTAAATTTAAAAACATCCAAGAAAATTGAAAATCAAAAATTTGCAACTTATTTTCCTGAACTAAAAACTTTTATTTCTTTTCCTTATCATCTATTAGATAAATATAATAAAAAATCAAAACTAATAAAAGTTTAATTCTTTAATTATTACACTAAAAATTTATCAGTAAATTTTCTTGCAATAAATCAAGTACTTTTTTGGTCGTTTGAAACTTTTACTTTAAAAGTTTATTCAAATAATCTAAAAATAATATCACCATTTCTGATACCGCTTCAGTTAAACTAAGCTAAATGTAAATCAAAGAGAAGATAATTTCATTGCTAATTATCTAATAGCGTAATATACCGCGAAAAGCAATAAGATTTGAACCAACACTTGCAAAGCACACTCTTTCAACTAATCGCTTACAACTGTAGTATAAATACAAAATGTAGAAAATATAAACTATCATTGCCTTGGTGCAATATTCTGTGGTTGATTATTCATCTATTGAAAACTTTTATTATTAAAAGCTGAATACTTATTTCAGTCAGATGGACCTTTTATTTTTTCAGAAACAGCAATGACTTTTTTTAAAACTATTATCAACAAAATATTTCTAAAACCTTTTTTGTTTACAATTCTCATTCCATAAAAAGTTTTATTAATATTTTCCCTTTTCAAATCTTTTAGCTTTTTTCGTGTTATATTTATAAACTGTTTTGAAAGTTTTACAAACTTTATAATCAGGTAAACTTTCAACAATATTTTTGAATCCGGAACCTTTTTATTGTCAAATCGTCCATTTCATATTTATTTTATTTTTTTCTATTTCTTCCTAATCTTTATTTCAAGCAGCAGATAAATTGATTTAAAAACCCTAACTTTATTAAAGATTAATTGGAGTTACTAATTTCTATTTATCTTTAAGATTTTGTAAATATATAAAGATTTGAAGATTTTTCTGATCCAAACTTGACTTTATCTGATAATTATTTTGATCTTTAATCTCTCTAATCATCTCATCTCTTCTTTTAATAATCAAAATATGATTTTACGTTTCAATTAAACTGCCAGTTTCCTTACTTTCTTTTTTTATATTATCATATTAAATTATTAACTCATAATTTACGTTTTACTTCTTCAGTGTTTCTATTTTTTCTGTATTAATCTTAAATTGTGATACCTAAAAACTTCCAATTACCTCCTTGCTCGTAAAATTTGGTTTTTCCTCGATAAGAGCTTTTGAATTTGTCACTCGCAGCCATGTGTTGATGGATAAAATGTTTCCTTGTAACATGATTCTATACAAGATACAAACTCACAGGCTATCAGCTGTGGTGTCAGATGGCATCGATGATAACAAATTTCTAGAAGTACAATGCGCGCAATGTGATCCATGGAGCCATTTCTAATACCATTTTCAAAGTCTAAAAAGAAGTCTCTTCCGGCCTTCTCACATATTTATGTAAAATGAAACTAAGTAGAAGTTCATCTGTTTTGCTAATCACCCAAATCTCATACTGCTATTAAAAACTGAAATAAAAAGGCTGACGTTTTTAGAAAAGAACTGATGAATGAGATCTCAGAATATCTCATATGCTGATATATCAGATAGAATTCAAACTGATCAACTTAATCAAATTTCTTTAATGGAGTACAACTTAAAGTTTGCCTCTTCGAAACCTAAAAGGAATTCCAGATTGAAAACTTCACCTTCAATAACTTAGAGTTTTTTTGTTACATTTGATGCAACTTTGTATAAGTGATGTAGAACGAAGTTAAAGATGACGTCAAGGTGTTTCATCGAGTTAGAAACAAATCAATAAACTAAAAATAACCTCAACCTTCAATTGCCTATCTATATACCTATCTAATGAAGATATATGATTTATAAAAAGCTATCTTTACAGTTTTTGATGAAATTTTTATCCAAATTTTGAACAATTATATTCAAAGGTTTGCTTCACTAAAAACTCCTTTTTATTTCCTGAATTGTGATAAAACTCCACAAAATTGCATCTTCGGGTAGGAATATAAAATTGAATTTAATAAGTGGCACGATTACAGAGAAAGTAGAACTTGTGACAGACTCTTGAAAATAAAATGACTAATAAACAAACTCAAATTGTAAAAATAATCCACCGAATATTCTTATTAAATAAATGAAAAAAACTGTGCGATCCCACAGAAGCTAAGATTTAAAGCCTACACTCTCAAAAAATCTTCACCTAAGAGAAAATTTTTAAAATATTATTTTTAAAGCAAAAGTATATAGGCTAGAACACTTGAAACAATTTATCTATTTGTTTCATAAAATATCCAATATTAGATATCTTGAATTCTTCATTTTTATTTCTTCTATAATCTACCTCTCAGTTGAAGAGCTTCATCATTATCTCAGTTTATAAGAAATGATCATTGGATGATAAGAAGCTAATAAACTTCCGACCATTTTTTTACTAGTAGCTTCTGTCAAATCTATTAATTGATTAAGTTACTCATCAAATAATGACTAGTCACTAACATCGTTTACGTAAACATCTTAAAAGCTCTTGACTCAGTTTCCCATTTTAGTAATGACCTTAAGGCAGTTTATTCTCAACTTTTATCTCAACAACTCTTATGCACTTTATGTATTCATCTACTTCATACCAAATTTTCAGAACATGCATCAACTCAAAATTAGAGTTTAAATCTTTCATATGAAGTCCTCATCTTGAAAAAGATATCATGAAACTAACTTGTTTAAAGAATATTTACTAGGAAAGATTTCCTTGAAGGTTTGTCAAACTTAACAGCTTTAAACTAACCACGATTTGGAATCGTTTTCCTGACCCTATCACTACATCAAATTTTATGACCTTTTTTAAAATTAATATTTTGTAAGTCAGTTGATATATAATGTTGCAAGTTTGTTCATTATAACAAATCTCTCCATTTCTGAGTCACAACTCATATTTTACTTTCATGATTCTGCAGTGTTGATATTTTTATCACTTATTCTAAACTCTGATACTAAAAACTGTTTATGATGTTTCTTCAGTAATATTGTTTGTTATAAAAACTGTATAATTTGTCATCTGATTAAGATGATAAACTTAAAAGTTAGCGGAAAATAAAAGCGTTTTCTAGAAATGTTGTCTTTAAACAGACTAGCAAAGCTCTTATACCCGTGTTAGGGTTAGGTTAGCTCGAACCCGGGACCTTCCCGCGTGCTAGGTGGACGTCATAACTGTTCACTACTAACAAATTTTTTGGTTTTATTCATAATAATATTTTATAGTTAACAAAAACTAAAGTATTTCAATTAGAATTTTTTATTAGATTTTCAGAAAATGTTTTCAGCTAAATAATGATATTAGTACCTTAAGACTTTATGAGTTGATAATATCATTAATACAAAGACTTAAATACCTTTTTAATGAGCTTAAATCGTTTCAAATCAAAAGTTGTTACATATATTTTTGATAAAAGCAACTTATCTAATTAGAAATGAGTTTCTAATTGGTTTTATTTCTCTAATATTCAATTTTCGATACTTTCAAATCTATAAATTAACTTCTTTACACATTTAAACAATTTTGAATAATGATTTTGCATTTATTGCGAAAATATTTTATACGTAAAAAGTTAAATATATTTAAGATACTGTAAAAGCTTAAACTATTTTTATAATTATCTCTTTTAGCTTCGAATGATTTTAATTTTGTAATTTTTTTTTTAATCTGAGTTAATTACTCCAATTCTATTCTCTAATTTGATTAAATTTTATAAATTTCTTTCAACTTTGAAAAAATCTGAAGTAAGCTGACTGTATGAAGTGATTTAGTCATGTGACGTTATATTCAGTAGGATTAGTTGTGTGAAAAAATGAGTGAAAATAGATTTAAGTTTTTTTCAAATGTTTTATGTTTTGTTTTTAAAATGACTAGTTCGTCAAGTTGGTCTTACAATTATCTACGTTCTTACAGAAGAGTTCCTTTTTCAGGGCATTTACCTGTTAAGCAATCATTACTAACAAAGAGGAACAATCAACCACTAATATAAAGCTTATGGTTGCTGCATACAAGAAATTACAATTTTTTGGTGAAACTAAACATGAGATAAAACCCAACAACTTTTGAACAATTTTTAGTGAAGCACTGTTCTATAGATTTGCTGTGTAAATTCAAATTATTATATGAACACAAATTAGATTCACTGGTTAGTAAAATCGCGCGTTTCAACTTCTTTTCAACAGTTGAATGAAGGTTCTATGAGTTACTACGAAGTGCTTCACAACCTTTATAGCCAACTTTGACTTTCTCACATAACTACAGGATGTTTGTCTTCACTGATGTTGGCAATTCCCTTTTCTACTTCAGGCTTTGGATCCTACCGGCTAAAACTTAGACGTTCTATTTGTTCGATGTGAATCCTTCTGTCGCTTCTGTTGATAAGTGACGTCATCATCTCACTACAGCGTGTCGTCAGAAAAGCAAATTTGCTACACCTGTCAACCTAAAGACTAACATCCCTTCACATGTTGCTTTCAAATTGGAACTGTTGCTAGTTGATGACGTCAACCTTGACGATCGCTTTCCTGATGGTATTCACAATTGTGTCCGGAGAGAGTTTGAAAAAAGAAGATGTGGGTCCAGTGATATTTTGCAACTTCCGTTTTTTGAAAAAACGTTGACAATTCTCAAGGCTCATAGTGGATATCGAACTTTGTGTTTGAAATCAGTTGGTTGTTCCTTCTGATTTCGGTAATATGCCTCTTTTAGAAAACGCTTAATTTCTAAGTGATCATCTTCACACATATCATGTGCTACTCTAATGCACTCGAATTTTTATCAAGTTTTTGCTTATACAACTTGGCCAGAAACTTGCGTTTGTTCCAACTTACCTGAAAGGATACTTTCAACAGTCTTTGATTATCTGAGCTTTTTGCTCCAAGTCTAGTCATTGATACCTTTGGAACGTCCACAAAATCAAGGCTTTGAGAGCACATTTGATTAAAAAAACTTACTGTCATCATCTTTATCAGTCTCCGAGACATTAAAGATAATAACACTGTTTTCTTAGTCTTCACGGTTCAAAGTAAGTTTTTGTTTGTGTCGGTGTCCTTCTTGGCAAGAAACTGCACCATGCTAGTATTTTTGTCGGAATTGGAATCACTCACCACCGAGGTCCATGTGACAGGTTTCTTTGTAAAGGTATCCAAATTATGCATTGATTTAGACAAACTAGATACCTTCTCATAGATCTTGGCAACATCTTTGGCAATTTCCGATTTAAATTTGGCAAATTCAGCAAATACAGATTTGCTAATGTCGGATATTAGATATGAATTAGATGAGGAAACTGTTATGTCAATGGATCTACATTTAATGCCAAACCATCTCAATCAAATTTGCTTCATCTGCTTGTTTTCAAAAATTTTATAAATGTTTTAAATGTTTTTTAACGTTCTTGAACGTGTTTGAACGTTTTTGAACGTTTTTTACGTTTTTGAACGTTTTTGAACGTTTTTTAACGTTTTTGAACGTGTTTGAACGTTTTTTACGTTTTTTAACGTGTTTGAACGTTTTTGAACGTTTTTGAACGTTTTTGAACGTGTTTGAACGTTTTTTAACGAACGTTTTTAACGTTTTTTAACGTTTTTTAACGTTTTTGAACGTGTTTGAACGTTTTTTAACGTGTTTGAACGTTTTTTACGTTTTTTAACGTGTTTGAACGTTTTTGAACGTTTTTGAACGTTTTTGAACGTGTTTGAACGTTTTTTAACGTTTTTTAACGTTTTTTAACGTTTTTTAACGTTTTTTAACGTTTTTTAACGTTTTTTAACGTTTTTTAACGTTTTTTAACGTTTTTTAACGTTTTTGAACGTGTTTGAACGTTTTTGAACGTTTTTGAACGTTTTTGAACGTTTTTGAACGTTTTTGAACGTTTTTGAACGTTTTTTACGTTTTTGAACGTTTTTGAACGTTTTTTAACGTTTTTGAATGTTTTTGAACGTTTTTGAACGTTTTTGAACGTTTTTGAACGTTTTTGAACGTTTTTGAACGTTTTTGAACGTTTTTTAACGTGTTTGAACGTTTTTGAACGTTTTTGAACGTTTTTGAACGTTTTTTAACGTGTTTGAACGTTTTTTAACGTTTTTTAACGTTTTTAACGTTTTTTAACGTTTTTTAACGTTTTTTAACGTTTTTTAACGTTTTTTAACGTTTTTTAACGTTTTTTAACGTTTTTTAACGTTTTTTAACGTTTTTTAACGTTTTTTAACGTTTTTTAACGTTTTTTAACGTTTTTTAACGTTTTTTAACGTTTTTTAACGTTTTTTAACGTTTTTGAACGTTTTTTACGTTTTTTAACGTGTTTGAACGTTTTTGAACGTTTTTGAACGTTTTTGAACGTGTTTGAACGTTTTTGAACGTTTTTGAATGTTTTTGAACGTTTTTGAACGTTTTTTAACGTTTTTTACGTTTTTGAACGTGTTTGAACGTTTTTTAACGTGTTTGAACGTTTTTTACGTTTTTTAACGTGTTTGAACGTTTTTGAACGTTTTTGAACGTTTTTGAACGTTTTTGAACGTTTTTGAACGTTTTTGAACGTTTTTTACGTTTTTTAACGTGTTTGAACGTTTTTGAACGTTTTTTAACGTTTTTTACGTTTTTGAACGTGTTTGAACGTTTTTTACGTTTTTTAACGTGTTTGAACGTTTTTGAACGTTTTTGAACGTTTTTTAACGTTTTTTAACGTTTTTTAACGTTTTTTAACGTTTTTTAACGTTTTTTAACGTTTTTTAACGTTTTTTAACGTTTTTTAACGTTTTTTAACGTTTTTTAACGTTTTTTAACGTTATTTAACGTTTTTTAACGTTTTTTAACGTTTTTTAACGTTTTTTAACGTTTTTTAACGTTTTTTAACGTTTTTTAACGTTTTTTAACGTTTTTTAACGTTTTTTAACGTTTTTTAACGTTTTTTAACGTTAATTAACCATATTTAACTTTATTTAACGTTTTTAACGATTCTAACGTTTTCACACGGTTGTAACTTCATTTAGCCATTTCACACAGTTTTAACGTTAAATAACAGTAAAACCATGTGAAATCAATAAAATCATTAGAAAACGTTAAATAACGTTAAAGCATTGTGGACATGTTATAATCTTTAGAAAACGTTAAAAAACGTTAAAAAACGTTTAAATCGTGTAAAATTAATAAAATCATTAGAAAACGTTAAATAATGTTGAATAATATTAAAATATTTAAATAAATATATGTTTTATATTCAACGTACATATGAAAGAGTTTCCTTCGCTATCTCAATCCATAAAAAATAAGATAAATCATTATAATATCGAAAATTTGTTATTATTAATAGTTTCTATCAAATCTTTAAATTGGTTTTTTCCCAACAAATTATGATTCACCTTCTTTATAAAAACTGACATTTCGAATGTCATTTTAGGTTTTTTCCTCATAAACCTTTCGGTAAGCAGCTTTTATCTTATCTCTTCTATTGGATATTCTTCTGAGCAAACGATTTGATTACTATTTTCAATTTATAGACTTTTGCTTTTGATTCAGTTCCAGTTCCCATTTTACCAAGACTCACTTGATTTAGTACTCACCCTACTTTTATTACTGGATCTGAGCTATTTTCATAAAGATCAGAAAATGTATTTCATGTTTTCTAGGAGTTTTAAAAGCAGCTCGTTTGGTCCTTTTCCTATGAATAATTAAATCGATGATATTACAGAGTGTTCTTCAACTCTAAATGATTTTTACCGACGATGATAAAACTTTTTAACCAGCTCACTTTTAGCTAACTCACTTACCTTTCAATCCTACTTCAGAGTTTGTTGAGTTATGACTTAAATTTAGAAAACTAAGGTTACCTATCGATAACCACTTTTTTCTATCATAAAAAATGTAAAATGGAATTAGGAAAATTAAAAAATCAAAACTTTAAATTCATGTTACATTATCGATATTGAGGATTTAAAAAAGAATCTAACTAAGTTGAAACTTTAAAAAAGTCAATTTATAATTCTTTTTAGCTAATTGTTTGATGCAAAACTTCGTTGAAACTTGTCCAAAATCGTTGGGTACAGCAGAGTTGAACTATAACTTATCCAAATATTTCTGGTCTCAAGGGATTTTGTAATTTTGTAGATGGTAACTGGACTAGTTTACGTGGTGAGCCTATTTAATGTGATGAGAGATGAAAATACTCAAGTGCTTAATTACAGGTTAAAGTTCTTACAATTATAAATACAAGATACAAAATAAGTGGAGAAAATAGAGCAATTTGTAACAAATCTATTTTTTTGACCATACTTTTAGAATTTCATGCTTTAATCACATTTCTTTAGTTTTAAGAGGGATGAAAGAATTTTTAGTAGTGATGGAGTCGGTTGTTAAAGTTAGATTTTATTAAATCGAATTACTATTAAACGACGAACCTCTTGTTCATTCTAAACAATAATACGAGCTCGAACACAAGGTATTAGTAAAGCTGGAACTTGAATTTTTATATTTAAAATATTTTATATTGATCTTTGAAAGACGGTCTTTGTATAAAGAAAATGTTTTTATAGATCTTTATCAAGTTGGCCATTTTGTAACGTTTTACGTTAGTACAAAGTCGATTTAAACCATAATCTCTTCTTCTTCGTTTTCATGAGCTTTTAATACAATTTCTTATTATTAATTTTTACTAACAAACTGAATATATTAATTACTTATTGTTAAATATTAAATTAATAATCATTAAGTGCATCTAAAACACTGTAATGAAGCAACTAATTTTTGTTTTATTTTTTATTTTAATTATTTTATCTTTTTGTAGTGAAAATGTTCATGAAAAACGCATGATTTTTCACGTAATCAGCATTGAAGAAATGAAATATATTGTTTCAAATATATATAACTGTTTCAGTTTTTCAGAATTTTTATGTTGCTTCTTTGTAATGATATTTTCCAGATTTTTATATTTATTTGTAAATAAATTATCTACATAAATATTATCATAAAACTTTTTTGAATCTTCGCAAACAATAAAAATTTTATCAACAAATTGATAAATAAATTGTTGAATTGAAAAAAGTTTTTAGCTTAGTCAATCACAACAAAACTACTGCTAAACTGTTTTATCTATTTTTCATTAAACAAAATTAAAAACCTAATTATATATATGAGTATTATAAAAAATTATTAATAACTTTATAACTGAAATTATCAAGTTAAGTAAGGCTAAAAATCAATATTAAATATTAACTCAGGTATGAAAATGTTTTACAAATGACAAATGATTAACTAGTGGCGATTACTAACAAATATTTGAGCTCTCTCAAAAACTTTTTTTTAATCACAAATAAAACCCAATAGCAACTAAAATTTAATTTCATTCAAAGTTAGATAAGATTAAAGCAGCAAATTATTTTTTAATCAGAGAAATGTTTAATCAAAGTTCAGAAAGTGAGCTAGCAACAAGATATCCGTCAAGTATTTATCAAACTAGTTATAGCAACAACTACAACCATTATCAGCCACAACCAGCTGAATACCAATCAAGTTCTTCAAACGGACAATACCTAGGTCCAATACGGACCACAGAAAAAATTTCTTCGTACAACAGACGCAATTATACGCATGCGAAACCACCTTATAGCTATATATCTCTCATCACCATGGCAATTCAAGCCTCTACTAGCAAGATGATGACTTTAAGCGAAGTTTATCAATGGATTATGGATCTTTTTCCATTTTACAGAGCTAACCAACAAAGGTGGCAAAATTCTATTCGACATAGTTTATCGTTTAATGATTGTTTTGTGAAAGTTCCTAGAACACCTGATAAGCCGGGAAAAGGCTCTTATTGGACGTTACACCCAAAAGCTGGAAATATGTTTGAAAATGGATGTTATTTGAGACGGCAAAAAAGGTTTAAATGTCCGAAGAGTAAATTCAAAGATGAAAATGAGGATTTGAAAAAAGATGAAAAACTGGTTGAAGATATTCAATCTAAAATTAAGGAAGAAGAAGTTAAAGATGATTTAAGTTATTTACAAAATAATTATGTAAATGGACCATCGGAACATCACCAAATGTTTTATCCATCAACTTATAATCATCAAAATTATCTGCAAACTTTTCAACCAATCCAACCAACAACATCAACTAGTGAACAAGCAAATGAAACACAATATACTTTAATGAGTACCGCAAGCAACCTCAAAGTGTCCGACCAAACCTCATTTGCGGACCACCCGTTCTCAATCAACAGTTTAATCAACCAACAGCATGATTTTAATGACATTTTTCAAATTCAATACAACCAACCAACAAACGAACCTCTTGCATATAACGAAACACCACAGAATGAACACCTAATGACTGATGATGTCACTCGCAGCTATTATGTGACGTCACAACCAAATATTTTACATCAGCAAGAAAACTTGTCTTCAACTTGAAAAATGTTTTCTGGGTGTTGTTAAAAATGCTTTAATTTTTGCCACCTCATCACTTTTTATGACATCATTCAAATATGAGAAGATCTAAGCATGAGGAAAATTTTTTTCTATTTAATCTTTTAATTATTAATTTTATTAAAAAATTTTGTTTTTTAACTTTGGGGCCATTATTGTAAGCAGCCGTTTTAGTACGTTCTTAGATTGTTGTTTACTTTCAGGTAGTTAGTAAATTACTGCCGGCATTATTCGATCAAATTTAAATTTTATTTTTTAATACCTTTTAGTCTTAAACAAAATTATCTTGAACAACTCTTATTTATAATTTTCAAATTATTTATTTTTCAAAAATTAGCTAATTTAAAATTACAATATTTTTTAAAAATGATTTTTATTTTATACTTTAAGTAACTTTTAATGATAATTTATTAAATAGAAGCTTATGTTTTTTTGTTCCGTTTTTATTGTTTTTCAACTTTTACAATGTTTACTTATTAATCATTAACTTGTAAGTTTTTCGCTTGTCACAAAATAAAGCTTTAAAAATATTTCCAAAGCGTATTATTATGAGGTGCTGCATGTAAATGCAAACAAGACTTAATAATAAAAAGTATGTAAAATAGAGTTTAACAATTATTTTATTTTTATCAAACCATATTGGAAAATAATAATAATATAAAGCTCTTATAACAAGCTCAAAACAATATGACTACAGAATGTTAATAAAATGGTTTTAAGTACCACAGTTTAATATAATTGATGAAGAAAAATAGGAACACTGCAAAGGTAGAAATAAGTTATGAATAAAATAAATAGAAGAAACTGACAGTAATATATATCACTAGTTAAAGAAGTCACCTAAACAAAATTTTTTACGTAGTTTACTTTACAAAACATTATTTTTGATAATTATATGGAGTAATAACAGTTTAAAACATTTAAATAAACAATTATTTGTTTGATTATTACATATTATAAATGTTATAATATAAATTTAGATATTTGGAACCAAAGGTATGTAATCATTAGTCATACAAATTAAAATGATATTTTATTGCTAACTAAATACAGTATTATCTATTAAAATATGTCAATCCAAAAAACAATTAGTATGATTGAAAGTTGTTGAATAAACTATCGAACTAATTAACCTAAAGGCTTAAGTACAACTTTTACTACATTAACCTTTTGTGTAAGTGTGTTTAAAAACGAAAATTTTAGAAATAAAATCTTTTTAGAACTTTACTGTATTTATTCAGATGTTAAAGAGTCTATCAAAGATTTTATGAAAGTAATAAATCTTCTCAATCAAGCACATATAGACTACCACATGGTTGAGAACCACCATAAGCAGTTTAACGTCTTAAAAGTTTATTAAAATCAAACCTTAAAAATCATATATGATAATTTGCTTTTTAAATTCTATTTTATTGTATAAAATTTATTTTGTAAAATAATATTTACTTTAAACTTTTTTGTAAAGTACTCAAAGCAACATAAAGACACTAATGCAACAAGTTGACGAGTTCTAGCAATCCTTAATCGCTAAGTTATAGTTCACAAGTCGAGGTGCTTGGAGCAGATGAGTTCTCAGCACCTTCAATCACCAAACACAAGATTCGTTTGCAGAACCAAAGCATTATTGAATTGGTGTTGCTTGTTAAGATTTAACTTATATTTAATTAGGGTGCTACGTCAACTTTATAAGGATTTTTTTACATGATAAAATATAAATTAAATAAAGTATTAGTTTTCTAATTTGTATCGTATTCAGCAACCTGTTAGTTTTTATTTATCTGATAAAAATGTTTGTTTAAAACATGTTAGAACTGAACAAAATAATGAGAAAAAAAGCATTTCCAAAATATTTACTTTATAAAACACAATAATAATTTGTTTTGAAAATCATTTCTGCAAAAATATTACTAATATTTTGTCAAAAGAATATTTGTACAACAAATTGAAGATGACATTTATAAATAAATATATAAATAAAGCATTATTTATTCGAATAGGCAATTGTCACAACATTATTTTAAGAATTAATGTTTGAGCATTTGATTCTTATCAAAATAAGTTTTCTAAAAAACATTTTAAACTATGCATGTATATGGTGGTTGAAGGTCTTGATGAGTCCTACAACAGGGCATTAATCTTAAAAGCAAAGTTTTAGTTGCTGGAATAGTTAGGCAAACTAAATATTAGTTTCCATGTAATAAAGTTATATTGGATTCTGACATTTTAAGTTTTGTTATAAATCTTATTAAATGTTAATCAAATACTAACGCAAAACTATAATTTTCTTGAAATTATATCATTCTTAAATACTAGTTCTAAATTCATAAATATGTAAAATGAAGTCTAAAGTACAATTTGTCAAACTGCAAATTATTTATTATACTTTTTTTTTTTAATCTGATTTTTATGTAGTAATGGATTTTGGAGGATTTAAAATTGTGGTCACTGTAATAAAATGAATACAGAGCTTTATTCAAACAAATAAAAGTTTGCTTTAACCAATTGACTTAATGATGTTCTGCATATTAAGCCAGTGAACAAAACGTTTATAGGAGAAAATGTTGCAAAAATTTAGTTAAGCTTAGAACTTTGATCTTTAAGACTTATTCAACTCATGAAGCAAATTCAAAGAACTTCTTATAAAATTTTCTCCTTTTTAAAGCTTTTTAGAGAGAGATATTTTCTCAATTCATTTTAAAAGTGTGAACTTTTAGACATGAATTCAACATTGAATCATTTAAAATTATTTCTATTTTGATATCTTTTTATAAAATGATTAACTTGAACTTTCAGATCGGTTTGTTCCAGCATTAATTGAACTTTATTATTTGCTTTATTCATCATACTGTTAGTCACATTCAATTGTTTGCTTGAAACTATTTGCTTTAAAAAAGTTTTAATTTTTAACTAAAATTATTTGGTACACCTTTTAACTAGCTTTGTTTGAAAATTCAAATAATTATAAAAATATTTAGTCAAACTGAAATCGTGAAGAAACATTTTAATCATTTAATATTAAAAAGGTATAGAAATATATAAATATTTAAAAATAATTTTTTTAATAGAACAGTTTTCCACAAAAGCATTTAATTTTCAAGCAACAAATAAAATGCAAAACTGAATAATTGTGTAAACCTTAAAAATGTTATATGTAAATTAGGTAAACAAATAAACTGCAAATTTTTTTGTTAAAACTAAAAAATGTTTAAATTTTCTTAAGATGTTGATTTAGAAAAAAATCAAAAAAGTGAAACTGCTAATAATATTTTTAATCGATAATTATGGGCATAAATACACTGTAAACAATCAAAAGAATTTAAACAATTAACGACAAAATGTAATTTTTTTTTAATAGTACTTCTTAAATCATCAAAGTGAGATTTTTATTGTAATAAACTTAATTTTTCATTTAAATTCTTTAAAAGCATTGATACAAAACTTCAAAGGATTAGAATTGTTAAAACTAATTTCTATTAATACTAATTTGATCTAATTTTGTTAGATTTAAACAAGATTAACTTTAATTATATATAAATTTATTCTAAATTGTTCCATCTCAAAAATTTAAACTTAATTCTATCAATTAATTCTCTGTTAAGTTTTATTAAATTAGAACACTGGACAAATCCAGTTATTTATATCTAAGAACCTTTGATAGAATCACTTATTATACTTTTACTATATGTATTTGATTTATTTTATCTTCATTGTTTTAATAGAATTTCTATAAATTAAAAAATTTAAAGCTTTTTTTAAGTTAAAAGATTTTAAAGATATAAAAATAATATAAAAGGAATAAACTTATGTTTGCTTTAATGAACTATTAAAAAATAAATTATTAATTCAACGTAAAAAAAAACAACTAAAAATTCGAATACATTGAACAGCTTAATTAAATTGTATTTTTAATCAATTTTATTTATTCTATGATAACTAAGCTTTAAATTCGAGTTGCTAAGCAACAAGTAAGCGATGTTAATGGAAAATAGATTACTTTTAAGTAATTGTTATACAACATTAGTTTTTGTAAAGTGTTAAACAATTTTACAATCTAGAAAATTGAACGAGATATCATTTTCTTTATTATACAGAAGATATTTCCTTTCGAAGTTTTCACATTAAATTGATTAAAGGTAAACAGCGACTGATAAATTTTTCATGTGTTTCTTGTATAGCTCTTTAGATTAATCACAAATAGTTATAAATTTTTACACTGATCTAAAAGTTAGGTGGATTTGCTTCGATCCTTCTTAAAAAATCATTCTAAGATGTAAAAGAAGTTGCTGATATATCGTCGAAAAATTTATTTATTCTGAGGAACAAATATCCTTACACCGCTTTTCTTTCTTGTGTATCTTTAGTGTATAATTATATTCATCGCAAAGTCATATATGCACTATCTGCTAACCTAAGAGTACTGCGAATAAAAATAATCACAACTTTAATCAATAAAAAATATAAATTTAATTTCTAAAGCTTTTAATTTTAATATTAAGAGTCTGCCTTCTTAGATTCTCTATTTTTTATCATATATCTATAAAATATATATTCACTTGTATATATTTTTCACTTTTTCAAATATTGATATAGCTTGCTACTTATAATAATGAACATTTTTGATGTTTATTTTCACATTTACTTTCAAGGCTAAAGTCAACTTTTTGTTAAAATTAATCATCTACTTAAAAAATAGATTTAGATAATTATGGTTTATGTAATGAATGTATACATGAAGTCAACTTTTTAGTGGTTGATAAAGTTTTGAATTATATTTTAGTTTAGCTTAGTTGAAATAAAAAACTTATAAAAGTCCATTTTGTCTCAATATTTTTTTCCAAATAATTTATTTCGCAATTTTAGTGAAAGGTTAGTAATACTTATGTCTTGGTTATATAACATGTATAATTCTTCTTTTTCACTTTATTTACGTCACTAGATCTCTGTCTATCTCTATCTTTTACTTTATTTTTTTCATTTAAACTTAAATTTGGTTGTGGTCTACACTTTCTTAAGTTCTTTTTATGTCATTACTTATTTAAAATTATTATTTTTATTAAACTAATAGATTGTTTAAATAAATTTTCATGAAATTATTTTAATCATAAACTTTTATTTTAATTTTTTGTTGCTTGACTTTAGTATCATCTTTTGTGTCTATTTATTAACATAATTTAACTTTTATTTTCACAATAAATTCTACTATTTATGATGTTGTTACAATTTTAAAATATTTTGGTTCTTAATGAATTAAACTGTTTTAATATTTTACTGTATATATATTATCTAGACTTGTGTTAACCATTTTAATATTATAATATTAAAATTAAACTAAATTAAAATTTCTTATTTAAACCTGCTAACTTATAATATTTGTTGTAATATCTAATATTTTATAATAATTATTAGTAATTTAATTGATTCATATTTGTTTATTTTTACATAGGACATCTAGTTTAAGAAAACAATTTTTTGTGGTTTTTAAAAAAATTGTTTTTCAAACTCTTGCTTAAACCATGATATAACTATTTGTTTTCTAATTACTTTTCTTTTATCAACATTTTTTTATTTAGTTATCAACTTTTTTTTAAATAGAATTATTTCAATTTAAAATCTAATGGTATTTTTTGGGAGTTTTCAAAAATGTATTTAAATTATTTATTTTAATGAAATCAAATGTTTTTATTCTTTGACTTTTTTATTAATTTATAAATGTCATTATTTTGTTTAATTGGTTATAGGTTTACAATAGTTTTTTGACAAATTATCTTTCAGTTGTTTATTAATACTTTTGCTACAAATATACTAAAAATTTTCTAAAATATAATGAGTCATCTTATTTGGCACATAATTTTAAAAATATTATTAGAGTTTTTTGAAATTTTTACAAGTATATATAAGTTTCTTTAATCTAAACTTGTTTTAATTTTAAGAATCGTTTTCTTTAAATTTTTGCTTGGATATACTTGAGATGGTTTGGATTTCTTTTGATGAATACACTTTTCAGTAAGTACATCTTAAGAAACAAATTTTTTAAGATATTTATTTTAATATGATTTTAAATTAAAGTTTTTAAACAATTGATTATCTCAGTATATCAATAGTTTATATTATAAGTTTGAGATTAAGTGGTTTTTGTATAAATTTTATATAAATACAACATAATTTTTTTAAGTAAACTAATAATATTTATAACTGAGAAACTATTTGGTTATAATTATTGTTATTTTCTATAAGTTTTATTTATCTAATATTTTTTTAAATATAAACTATGATCATTTTTTTAATAATATTAATTTGTGAGCTTAAGTTATTATTTAGTTGAATAGTTTCAATGTTTAAAATCTATATAAATGTAATTAGTATTTATTAGTTATGTTATTATATCAAATAATTATTTATATCAAAATGATGTTTTAACAACTTTTCAAATTGATATTTTTTGGGATTTTTTATATATTTTGTTTAGTTTTTATAATTACATTCTTTGCTTTGAAAGAATCAACAAATATAGTTTTATTTTATATAACTTAGTATTTATTTATTTTTAAGTACCATTTTTATGAAGTTTTATAAAATCAGTAATGTAATATATTTATTTTTATGATATAAGTATGTTTATTTGATAATCTTCTTATAATTCATTATATTTTAATACATTAATCTAAATACTTTTACTTTATTTAGTTTGAAAATATGTTTTAAACTAATTAAATGAATTTATTATTTTATATGTTTATTCTATTCATCGTTTTTGAAACATATTTTCAATATTTCTTATAGAAAAACCATAGAAAAATTACTTTGTGAATTATAATTGAAACTTTTAATATAGTTTCAGATGATCAAAATTAAACCACTTTTCATGTTGACATCCTCTTTAAATCAACATATTTTTAGGCATCCATGGGAAAAAGTTGTTGAAGCAGCTCTAAGAAAATACCCGAACCCTGAAACACCAAATGTTACATCTACTGATGTAGCTGAAAGATCAATTGATGAAGATGGTAAGCTTCATTCCACTAGGATAATTTCATCAGTGTGGGCAGGTTCTACAATGAAATATGTTGCCAAGGTTTGAATTTAAATGTTTATTTTTATGTTGAACAAATGAAATGAAAAAAATGAAATATATAACTAACCATAATATACATAATTTAATTAAAATTTGTTAAAATTAAAATAAATTAAAATTAAATTTTAATTAAAATTAAATAAGGATTAAAACTTTGATTTCAAAATAAATCCCTTGTTCAAATTTCACAATAGAAAATTTGATAAAAATTTAGTCAGGTCTATTTTGAGCACCTTGACTTGTAAAAACTACTCGACCAACAACACCAAGTCAATAATAACTTGTCTTACAAACAAATCTTGTGTTTGGTGATTGAAGATGCTGGAGACTCACTTGCTTCTAGCACCTTGACTTGTAAAAACTCCTCGATCAACAACACCAAGTCAATAATAACTTGTCTTACAAACAAATCTTGTGTTTGGTGGTTGAAGGTGCTGAAGACTCACTTGCTTCTAGCACCTTGACTTGTAAAAACTCCTTGACCAACAACACCAAGTCAATAATAACTTGTCTTACAAACAAACCTTGTGTTTGGTGGTTGAAGGTGCTGAAGACTCACTTGCTTCTAGCACCTTGACTTGTAAAAACTCCTCGACCAACAACACCAAGTCAATAATAACTTGTCTTACAAACAAATCTTGTGCTTGGTGGTTGAAGGTGCTGAAGACTCACTTGCTTCTAGCACCTTGACTTGTAAAAACTCCTTGACCAACAACACCAAGTCAATAATAACTTGTCTTACAAACAAACCTTGTGTTTGGTGGTTGAAGGTGCTGAAGACTCACTTGCTTCTAGCACCTTGACTTGTAAAAACTCCTCGACCAACAACACCAAGTCAATAATAACTTGTCTTACAAACAAATCTTGTGTTTGGTGGTTGAAGGTGCTGAAGACTCACTTGCTTCTAGCACCTTGACTTGTAAAAACTTCTCGAACAACAACACCAAGTCAATAATAACTTGTCTTATAAACAAATCTTGTGCTTGGTTGTTGAAGGTGCTGAAGACTCACTTGCTTCTAGCACCTTGACTTGTAAAAACTCCTCGACCAACAACACCAAGTCAATAATAACTTGTCTTGCAAATAAGTTTGATTGATAGCAGCTTCAAGCAAATCTTTAAAACTTTATATTTAATTAACAACAGAATTAAACAAAATAAAATCAAAAACTAACCACTTTATACAACATAAAATAAACCAACTTTTATGTAAATAATTTCCAAAAGTATACACTAAATTTAAAACTTTATATTTAAATACCATCAAAATTATTTTGTATTTTTAGTTTTTGATCTCTTGAAATAGTTCAACATTTGTTACTTATTCAATTCTAATCAATTAACTTCAACCAGAAATGAAGTCATGTTTCTAAATCTGTTATTTTCAGCTGACAGGTTTATCTGGTTTGTTGAAAACAATTCATGCAGTTGAATACTCTACAGTTGACATCCAGAACAAGAAATATGAATTAACATCAAGAAATGTGAGTTTTAATCCTTATATGATCATTTATCTGATGGAAATTTGATGTTTTAGCACAATTTTATGGATTATATCACGATAGATGAAAAATTAACTTATACAGCTCACCAAGAAGACTCACAACTGTAAGTTTGTTTGATGAGTCAAATATTTTATGAGTTTTATTTATTAAACTCATTTATAATGATAAAGTAAATGATTAATCATATTTATAAACAAACATTTTTATTTTACTTACAGCGAATTAATTTGACTTTATTTAACTTATGACCTTTCTTAATATTCTTTCATAAATTTACTTATCTTTTTTTGAAGATGCAAACATAACTTCATCTTCAAATTATTCTGATCTCCAAACTCTCTAACAACTTGTCTCAGAGTTACATCAGTTCATTCTGATATTTTCCATCTCTTCTTTTGAAGATTCAAACATGACTTCATCTTCTAATTATTCTGGTCTTCAAACTCTCTAACAACTTGTCTCAGAGTTACATCAGTTCATTCTGATATCTTCCCATCTCTTCTTTTGAAGATGCAAGCATGACTTCATCTTCAAATTATTCTGATCTCCAAACTCTCTAACAACTTGTTTCAGAGTTACATCACTTCATTCTGATATCTTCCCACCTCTTCTTTTGAAGATTCAAACATGACTTCATCTACTAATTATTCTGATCTTCAAACTCTCTAATAACTTGTCTCATAGTTACATCAGTTCATTCTGATATCTTCCCACCTCTTCTTTTGAATATGCAAACATGACTTCATCTTCTAATGATTCTGATCTTCAAACTCTCTAACAACGTGTCTCAGAGTTACATCAGTTCATTCTGATGTCTTCCATCTCTTCTTATGAAGATGCAAACATGACTTCATCTTCAAATTATTCTGATCTTCAAACTCTCTAATAACTTGTCTCATAGTTACATCAGTTCATTCTGATATCTTCCCACCTCTTCTTTTGAAGATGCAAACATGACTTCATCTTCTAATGATTCTGATCTTCAAACTCTCTAACAACGTGTCTCAGAGTTACATCAGTTCATTCTGATATCTTCCCACCTCTTCTTTTGAAGATGCAAACATGACTTCATCTTCAAATTATTCTGATCTTCAAACTCTCTAATAACTTGTCTCATAGTTACATCAGTTCATTCTGATATCTTCCCACCTCTTCTTTTGAAGATGCAAGCATGACTTCATCTTCAAATTATTCTGATCTCCAAACTCTCTAACAACTTGTTTCAGAGTTACATCACTTCATTCTGATATCTTCCCACCTCTTCTTTTGAAGATTCAAACATGACTTCATCTACTAATTATTCTGATCTTCAAACTCTCTAATAACTTGTCTCATAGTTACATCAGTTCATTCTGATATCTTCCCACCTCTTCTTTTGAAGATGCAAACATGACTTCATCTTCTAATGATTCTGATCTTCAAACTCTCTAACAACGTGTCTCAGAGTTACATCAGTTCATTCTGATGTCTTCCATCTCTTCTTATGAAGATGCAAACATGACTTCATCTTCAAATTATTCTGATCTTCAAACTCTCTAATAACTTGTCTCATAGTTACATCAGTTCATTCTGATATCTTCCCACCTCTTCTTTTGAAGATGCAAACATGACTTCATCTTCAAATTATTCTGATCTTCAAACTCTCTAATAACTTGTCTCATAGTTACATCAGTTCATTCTGATATCTTCCCACCTCTTCTTTTGAAGATGCAAACATGACTTCATCTTCTAATGATTCTGATCTTCAAACTCTCTAACAACTTGTCTCAGAGTTACATCAGTTCATTCTGATATCTTCCCATCTCTTCTTATGAAGATTCAAACATGACTTCATCTTCAAATTGTTCTGATCTTCAAACTCTCTAACAACTTGTCTCAGAGTTACATCAGTTCATTCTGATATCTTTCCATCTCTTCTTATGAAGATGCAAACATGACTTCATCTTCAAATTATTCTGGTCTTCAACCTTTCTAACAATTTGTCTCAGAGTTGCATCACTTCATTCTGATATCTTCCCATCTCTTCTTATGAAGATTCAAACATGACTTCATCTTCAAATTATTCTGGTCTTCAACCTTTCTAACAATTTGTCTCAGAGTTGCATCAGTTCATTCTGATATCTTCCATCTCTTCTTTTGAAGATGCAAACATGGCTTCATCTTCAAATTATTCTGATCTTCAAACTCTCTAACATCTTGTCTCAGAGTTACATCAGTTCATTCTGATATCTTCCCATCTCTTCTTTTTGATTCTATTTTTCAAAATCAAACTTAAATATTTTTAAACGTTTTTTTCTTTTCCAGAACCACATTAAAGCAAGAATGGATTATTAAAGTTCAAAATTTGAGTTTCACAAATTTTTTGGAGAATGTGATGGGATCTACGATGCAAGGAATGGCTCATAAGGTTTCTCAACTTCAAATGTTCATTCTACTTTCCTCTTTAACATAATTCAATAAAAAAGTTTTCAAATTCTTAAACTTCTAATTCAATCTGATCTTCATCTTCTAATCTTTATCTTCTAAGCTTTATCTTCTCATCTTAATATTTTGATCTTTAACTCAGCTTCATCTTCTGCCCTTATATCATCTCATCTTCATCTTCTAATCTTTTTATTCCAATCTCATCTTCTGATCTTCATCTTTTGATCTTTATCATCTGATCCTTATCATCTGATTTTTATCTTCTTTTTGCCCTGAATCATTTTCCCAAAAAATATTCTAATTTGCATCTCGACAGGGTCGTAAAGGCATCGAACACGTCATCCACCAGCTTCGAGACGAAGTCGATCGCCTTTCAACGTCAGTTGAATCGATGACGTCATCACTCGATTCAGAACTCGATCAGTTAAAAGAAGAATTCATTAACAAAACCGCCGAGCAAGTGACGTCATCACATCAAGCTACACAGTCTTCATGACGTCATCATCAATAGTGACGTCATTATATAGGAGATTGTTTCGATGAATGATGTTATCGTTTTGACGTCACTTCATGATAAACTATTGTTAATCGTGCTTTGAATTTGTGTCGATGACGTCATCACTAGTTGTGACGTCATCTTTCTTTGTAACAAATTACGAAATAATTTTCCAAATAAACTTTTCGTGATTTTTTATTTTTTAACTTTTTTGTTCAAAATTCTATTTTGATTTAAGTTTTTTTTTCATTCATAATTAAATCAGGTATAAAGCTGATATTTTGAACAAAAATAAAATCATCTTTGCACCCTGATTCTTAAAAACTCCACGATCAGTACAAATAGTTATTAATACTATTTATTTACAAAAAATCTTGTGCTTGATGGTGTAAAGAAGTGATGAGAAGAAATTTAAAAATCTGAGACAAGTTAGAGAGTTTAAAGATCAGAATGATTGGAAGATGAAGTCATGTTTGCATCTTCAACAGAAGAGATGGGAAGATATCAGAATGAACTGATGTATCTCTGAGACGAGATGTTAGAGAGATTGAAGATCAGAATAATTAGAAGATGAAGTCATGCTTGGATCTTCATAAGAAGAGATGGAAGATATCAGAATGAACTGATGTAACTCTGAGACAAGTTGTTAGAGAGTTTGAAGATCAGAATAATTAGAAGATGATGTCATGTTTGAATCTTCATAAGAAGAGATGGGAAGATATCAGAATGAGCTGATGTAACTCTGAGACAAGTTGTTAGAGAGTTTGAAGATCAGAATATTTTGAAATCATGTTTGGATTTTTAAAAGTTGAAGAAATTAAATTAAAGGATTTGAATATTTAAAAGACAACTTCAATTTTAAGAAAAATAGTCAATACTTATACTTGATGATTTTAATAGTTATCATTTTTGTTAATTTCCATCAATATTTTTCTAATATATTTATATATAATAGTATTTGTGAGAGTATATGTTAACGCAAATCGCTTTTTTCTAGTCACCTCACTAAAACTTTCACTAAAAGTCCTTCACATTTATTTAATAAATAATAACATTAAATTTAATAATCGAAATTTAGATGACTAACTTTTAATAGATTAATATATTCTATGAAAGTATAAAGTAAATTTGAGAAAATTATATAAAATTAAAGTATTTTGTTTTTTCAAGTTTAATACTTTAATATAAAATACAAAAATTTATAATTCGACAATCTAATTTATTTATTCGATGAAATACTAATAAATTGTTGGATAGTAGATTGATAAGTAGTAAGCTTGTTTTAAAAGCAATAAAATATTTATAATAAAATATAGAAGAAAAAAATGTTAAGTTAATATTAGTAATAGAAATTAATTTAAAAAATAAATATATAAAAAAAAAGTATGCTGTAACCAGGATTCGAACCTGGGTTGTCACGGCCACAACGTGAAGTACTAACCACTATACGATTACAGCGAATGTAGCAGAGGATGGTTTCGATCCATCGACCTCTGGGTTATGGGCCCAGCACGCTTCCGCTGCGCCACTCTGCTGGGAGCTTATTTTATATTAATTGCTTATATTGTTAGAATTAAATTCTTTAATTAAATTATTTAAATTTAAAATAAATTAGAAATTATTGAAATAAACAAGTTTGAAAAATTTTTTCTTTAATTTTAGCTATTTTGGTTATATTTTATGATTAAGTTTTAATTATGGCCAAATTAAAATGATTGTTTTTATAATTGAATATCTTAAATTTTGTATGTTAACTTTATCAATTAAAAATTGTTAAAATTTGAATTATGTGGCTTATAGCGAATCAGTAAAATAAAATATAAAAAATATTTATAAGCATTTTTGATTTAACCAGTTGAAACCGCTTTGTAGGCCCAAGATTTTTACAAGTCAAGATGATAAGACGACTGACGAATATTACAAAAGGGATATTACAAGTAAAATTTCATTCTCTTCTAGCATACAAGTAATGTACCATTACTTTACCAAATTAAATTAAAAGTCGAGAAGAAATTCAACCTTAAAACATTCAATTCATAATTGTGAATATTTACAGCATTTATATAAAAGTTAACTTCGTATATTTTACACGTAGATGATACTTATGTAAACTGATTAAAATTTTTAACCTTCTGAATTGCAAAAACGTATACTTTTATTATATCTATGTATCACATACTTGATTAAATGTGATTAAATTTAATGAGTCATGAAAAAATAAGAAATAAAAACTAAAACTAATTTCATGAAAAAATTTACTTATAGAAAATTTTTATTTGTAAGTTATAGTTTAAAAATCTCTGGATATTTATAATAAGGTTTTATTTTTTATTGTTCGTAAAACTATAAGCACTGAAGAATTACAACAAAAGTTTTAAAACTATTGATAAAATTATTAATAAATATTTTCATAAACTTTAATATTATTTTATATTAAATATTTCAGCTAAAACCACCGCACCTATTTATTATCGCTGAAATTACATTGTGTAACATTTAATAGCAAATAATTTTTGCAGTTTAGAATTTATCAGCCAAAAATTTAACTTTGGTCTAGTTAGCTAAGAAAGGGTAATTAAAAAAACTTTAAATAAAATCTTAGTTAATTTTTTATCTAGATATGTTGTAATTGTTAGTTTATAAGGATTGAAAAAATTTTAATATATATTTGTTTTATCAAAAAGTCATTTTTTTTTATTTACTTTTTTTATTTTAAAGTTTGCTTTCATCTTTTTCTTAATGACTATTTTTGTCAACTTTTAATTTTTATAGTTTCGCTTTTATTATTTTATGATCAATAAGTGTTTGTTTATAGACTTTTATTTTAATTGATTGAAATTTTTAAATATATATTATTAATTTATTTTTAGTTAATTTAAACTAAAATAAGCATTTGTTTTAATATTTCTTCAAAACCAAAACTATTTTATCTTAAATAGTTTAACTCTTTTTTTGCCAATTTTTGATTTAAAATCTCAACTTTTCTTCAACAAATTCATTTTTATATATAAAATTCTTCAGTTTATTTTCAGGTTAGCTTGTTTTAGAAACATTTTAAAAACTTAAAATGGCAAAACCAGATGTTGGTAAGTTTTAAAACTTTTTTATTAGAATAATTATTAAAAAAATCTTAGAAAAATAATTTTAAATATTTTATATCTTATTTTGTTTACTAATTTTAAGTTTATACTAATTTTGTTAGTTTTTGTTATTTGCTTAAAAACATATTTTGAATATTTAAAATAAAGTTTAAATATAAGATAAAATGAATTTCATTTTTATCTAATTATTAATAAGTTTCTAATCTCTAAATTTTATGTATTTATGAATAACTTATTTATCTATGAATATATTACATTTTTATATATTAAATTTGATTAAATTTATATAGAATCAATAAATTTGATATAATTAATTTAGAAATTAGAACAAATCTTGAATTTTATATAAAAGAAAATTGTTTATCTTTCAATTGTTATTAATTTTAACATTTAGAACTTATATAACTTTTATAAAATAATTTCACTTTTCATATATTTTGTTAATAATATTTTTTTTTCAAATGAGTTATTTTTAATATTTCATCATTTTAAATTATTTTATTAAAATGATTTAAAATAATTATTAATTTTAGCTATTTATGTAATAAGTTATTTTTATCAGTTTGTTACAATTTTATACAAAACTCTTTTTACATTAAAAATTTTTTTTCTTATTTAGTGATACCTAGAAATTTTATTCTCATTGATGAGTTAGAAGAAGGAATCCGCGGAGGCGGTGATGTTACAATCAGTTGGGGCCTGGTAGATGATGATAGAACCCTTACTCATTGGAATGCAACTATTATTGGTCCTCTGAAAGTTCGTTAATTATTCTGATTTTGGTTTTAAACTTTTCTTATTAAATTCTTATATAATTGAAAACTTTATTCTTAATGTAAAAGTTTTTAAATTATTTTTATTATATCCAGTTGATCTATTTAAAAAATCTTTTCAAATAATTTTATCTACATTTTACTAAATTAAAACTTGATATATTTTGTGTTTTTGGAAGTAATTTGAGCTTTTATTGTATAACAGTCTTTTAATCATAATTCTTTATTATTTTGTAATCAGTTATTAATAACACACTATATATATGAGACAGCAACAAGTTTTAAACCAACTTATGCAAACTTTTTCTATGTTGATAAAACATTAAAAATTTCAAAAATTCTAACTATTATTTCTTGTTTGAACATTTTAACTGTTTTATAAATATTTTCTCCCAATTTATTTTTTAACATTTAAATAATTGTTTAAATAAAATTAAATTTGATATTTTCTTCAAATAACTTTTTCTGGTTATTTATATAACAAATTTGAGATAAAACCTACTTCTGGCTAATTCTATATTTGTTTATTGATTTGGTTGATGAATACACTCTGAACCACCTGAATATGTTCTGAACCACCTGAATACACTCTGAACCACCTGAATATGCTCTGAACCACCTGAATATGCTCTGAACCACCTGAATATGCTCTGAACCACCTGAATATGCTCTGAACCACCTGAATACACTCTGAACCACCTGAATACACTCTGAACCACCTGAATATGCTCTGAACCACCTGAATATGCTTTAAACCACCTGAATACACTCTGAACCACCTGAACAATTCAAAATTTCTCAAAATTTTTAATATATTTCAACAGACTCCATTTGAGAATCGAATTTATAATCTGCGGATTGAATGTGGACCACATTATCCAGACGTCAAGCCACATGTTCGGTTTCTGACCAAAATAAATATGACAATCATAAATGAGAACGGAGAGGTAAGTTGATGACGTCACTCCACGATTTAATGACGTTGATCACTGACTTTGTTCCGTCAGTTTGGTCAATTCAGTTGGTAAAAATGTAAATTTCACAATTTGAAACAAAAGTCATCTGTGTTTATCTTTAGTGCTCCAATTAGTTTCCAAGTGCCCTAAATAGCCTTCTTAGTACCACAAGTGCCCCAAATAGCTTTCCTAGTAACCCAAGCACCCCGTATACATTTCCAAGTGCCCCAAATAGCTTTCCTAGTAACCCAAGCGCCCCGTATACATTCCCAAGTGCCCTAAATAACCTTCTTAGTACCACAAGTGCCCCAAATAGCTTTCCTAGTAACCCAAGCGCCCCAAATAGCTTTCCCAAGTGCCCCAAATAGCCTTCTTAGTACCACAAGTGCCCTAAATAGTTTTCCTAGTAACCCAAGCGCCCCGTATACATTCCCAAGTGCCCTAAATAGCCTTCTTAGTACCACAAGTGCCCCAAATAGCTTTCCTAGTAACCCAAGCGCCCCAAATAGCTTTCCTAGTAGCCCAAGCGCCCCGTATATATTTCCAAGCGCCCCAAATACTTTTCCAAGTGCCCTAAATAGTTTTCATATCAACTAAGCGCCCCGTATAGATTTCCAAGTGCCCCATATAGCCTTTTTAGTACCATTAGTGCTCCAAGTAGCTTCACAAGCGCTCCAAATAGCTTATATGAGCAAGCTGCTCCTTATTACCAGCAGTAACATCTATTTGCGGCCTTAATGTTTGTTTTTTAGCAAAATTTAAATATTTTTACTAAATTTTCTCCTAAATCTCAATATTATGCAAATTAACTTGAACACAAACAGGTTAATATTCCATATCTTCATCACTGGAAGCGAAACTGCTCGATGAAATGTCTTCTACAAGAAATTCGTCGTATTATGACGTCAAAGGAAAACAAGTCTCTTCGCCAACCCCCAGAAAACACCATGTTCAACTAATCACACGTCATTACTGCTTATGACGTCATCTGCTTCCCTTATAACGACGTTGCAGCTACTGAGGGTAAAATGGCGTTTTCCCAAAATGGCCCTCATCTGTATTGGCGGCTATTTTGTTAGTTTTTGTGTTTTTGTCGCTTCCAGCTTCTGCTGTGGCTTATTGAAGACGGTGACGTCATCACGATAATTTTTACGAATAAATTTGAGTTTAAAAAAGTGTGCATGACGTCATCATTAGAGTTTTTGAAGCAGTTTTCTAGTTCTATTTTTCGATTTTTTTTATTTTAGATATAAAAAGTCAAAGTTTTTTTTTTTTTAAATATACACAATTTGTAAAATTATAAATATTTCATCAAAATATTCAGAAGCAAAAGACATTTTCATTTGTTAGTTTATTTCCAAATTTTCATTTTAAGGTTTGTGAAAATCTGACAAAATATAATCGAGTTTTTTAACTAAATATGAAAAATTGGAACAATTGATAATTAAAAATTCCAACAATTTACTTCAAGTTGACAATTATTTATAAAGTTGACAAAATATAAGATTGAAAATAAAATTATTACAAAACAATTTAGTTCACAAAATGAATAGAATCTCAGCTTCGCATCTTCTATTTATTCAAAATTAAACAACTTTAATAACATCCAACGAGGTATCAGCTTTCTACACTTGTTATTTAATCGTTGATTAATCGTCTATATTTTACTTATGTCCATATTAACTAAAATGTGATACTAAACACCTTTTCTTTATCCTTTCTTTTATATTGCTTATTTTTGCTATAATACTTGTATAGTTTGTCACATACAGCTATAGGTTGAATAAACATTGAAAAATTAGTATCACAGAATATATCTAAAGAAATAAGGACTTTGAAAATTAAATATTTATTGAAATAGGTTACAAAAAATATCTCGGTACAAAACTAAAATTATTAAAATTTTTAGTCGAATATATAAAATAAAGTTTTATTTTAAAATATTTAAGGGTTGTAATCAAATTAAAAGATAATAAAGTTTTAATTCTTATAAAATGTGACTGGTTATTATTAGACAAATTTTGTGGATATTTTATTAGTTTTGTAACAAATTAAGTTTTAATCAATTCAAATCTAATTTTCATGATCAAACTAATTTTGTCAATTTGTTAATATTAAAAAATTCAGTTTATGTACAAAAGATTTTAAATTCTGTAAAAATAATTATCATTTTCAAAACTAGTTTTTTTTTCTGAGATTCTTTAAGTATCAATCTTAAAAACTTTTTTTCTGAATGTTAAAAATACAAACTTCATTAAACTAAAAAAGCTATTTTCAAAATAAGGAAATTATTAAAGCGTTATCACCAGCTTGATTATTCTAAAAGTTGTAAAACGTTATTCATGATTTTGCTAAAATAGATTCTTTTATAAATATGATTTTGTACTTTTTATTTCAAGTAATATTTTGTTTTTAAATAAAAGCTTTTCAAATTTTTTCAATTTATTCTAAAGTAAATTATTCTTTACATAAATTTAACAATATTTTTGAAAGTTATTTTTACTTTCTTTATTCTATCATACATAATAAGTAAATAATAAAGTAATGTTAAGGTTTAAATTAGAATATTGAAACAAATTTTAAGTTTGAAGTAATGAAAGTAATTATAAAATGAACTATATGATTAAAATTTGTAAATTGATTAATTGAGTAAATTGAATTATTTGAGATTTTTCTTGCAACTTATAAAAATAAGAAAATATTTAAGAAAATTATTAAATTATAAACTAAATAATTATTTTATATGTTGATAAATAAAAATATACCACAATATTAGTTTAATTACTTTATTATAAACTAAAATATTTTCCAAAACGAGTAAATAGTTTAAATGATTTTGAGTAAATAAACTACAGAATACGTTAAAACATATAAAGCGCAAAACTGTAATAAAACAAAAATTGCTTTGTAAAAATAAAATATAAATAAAATTAAAATTTTTGTATATCGTAAGTCAGGATGGCCGAGTGGTCTAAGGCGCCAGACTCAAGCGTTAGCTTCACTGTTATACAGTGGTGAGTGTTCTGGTCCTCGTATGAGGGCGTGGGTTCGAATCCCACTTCTGACACATTCTTTTTAATTTATTTTTTTAAATACTAAATGAAAGTCAAGAAATATTTTTATAAAAATTTCAAAAATAAAATCGAAACATTTTTAAGATCGAAAAAAATTTTCTACTAAACTAATCTTTAAAAAACAAACTTATTCAATTTAAAAAATCAGTTTCTGATTAAATGATATTATAAATTTACTATTATTTTACAATTTATGAAAGTAAGTTTATTTATTTCTCATAAATTAGTGAAGCCAGTCAGCAAGCAGATAAGTGAAACTCGCAGGTTTATGGAAATATAATGATTAAATAGCGCGTTACCAACACTTATTATCAACCAAGAAAAGTAAGAGTTGGAAATATTTGATGGCAGGCTAGGGCACGATGATTTGGTCCTGGACAACATTAGACAGTGAAAGTTAGCAGCATTATTCGAAAGAATCTTTCAATTTCAATCAAGTAACAAAACTTTTAGTAATATGTGAGCTCTTCCCATTATCGCTATTGTTTCAATTTCAAGTACTTCAATTCTTCTTGGTATTTTTTCGACAAACTTTTCGAATTTCTTTCCTATTATTCCTTAATAAATAGAAGTATTTTAGTTTTACTTTCCATATTCTTCGAATTTTTATTTCTAGATTTTTGTATTTAGATTTTTAGGGTTTTCAACATTTACGTCGCTTGGTACTGGGACTTCTATCAGTAAATACTATCTATGTTGCTTTTATCTTTATTAATACAATTATTATTTACTAATATTATTCAACTTTCTTCGTTCTGACCAAACAGAATTCCTCGACCAACAACACCAAGTCAATAATAACTTGTCTTACAAACAAATCTTGTGTTTGGTGGTTGAAGGTGCTGAAGACTCGCTTGCTTCTAGCACCTTGACTTGTAAAAACTCCTCGACCAACAACATCAAGTCAATAATAACTTGTCTTACAAACAAATCTTGTGTTTGGTGGTTGAAGGTGCTGAAGACTCACTTACTTCTAACACCTTGACTTGTAAAAACTCCTCGACCAACAACACCAAGTCAATAATAACTTGTCTTACAAACAAATCTTGTGCTTGGTGGTTGAAGGTGCTGAAGACTCACTTGCTTCTAGCACCTTGACTTGTAAAAACTCCTCGACCAACAACACCAAGTCAATAATAACTTGTCTTACAAACAAATCTTGTGTTTGGTGGTTGAAGGTGCTGAAGACTCGCCTGTTCCTACTTAACTAGATGCTTAAAAAATGTATCGAGTGAAAGTGGAAACATACTTGAGAGATAAACGTTTTATTTTCAGAAACAAACCACAAGTACGAAATAACTAAAAGCTTTGAACCTTATAATAATATAAACTAAATTAACTCAAATTGAAATTGTTTACTGATTTGAAATTTTTTAGTTTTTGAAACTAACAGTTTATTCAGTTTTTGTGGAACTTGTTTCGAAACTAAAAGTTGCATCAACTATGCGCGAGCGCAAACTAGACAATGTTTCCATGGCAACTGTTTCCTCATTAGACAAGGTTTCCATAGCAATAGTTTGAATGTCAGCAGGAGTTTCCATAGCAACAGTTTCGACAATAGCAGGGGTTTCCATGGCAACATTTTCAACAACAGCAGGGGCTCTAATAGCAACAGTTCCAATGTTACTAGCTGTTTCCATGGTGACATTTTCAACAACAGCAGGGGCTCTAATAGCAACAGTTCCAATGTTACTAGCTGTTTCCATGGCAACATTTGCATAGCTTCCCATAGAAACTGTTTCGACATTTGCTGGAGTTCCCATGGTGACCATATAATCATCACCACGCGCGTGCATAGTAACAGCATCGGAAGTTTCCATGACGACAGTTTCATCAGCATGAACTCCTTTAGAAACCGTTTCCATGCTAGCACTAGTTGTCATGGCAACCGACGACATAGAATAAGGCATGACACTCAAAACTACCTGATCAACATCTTCAGTATGACGTAACTTAGCAACAGAAGCAGTGACGCGCGGATACGTGACGTCATCATCGTCTTGTGACGTCATTTCAGCCTCGTATTTAAGAACTGATTCAGTGACGTCACTAGAAGTTCTGACAACCTCTTCACCCATTGTGATTGATAGAAGATGAGGATTAGGCGCTGATGACGTAGACGCGACGTCTTTATAGCTTTTAGAATCCATTTTATGATGTACTCTTTTGTGTTGGTTCATTCCTTGAGGTTGGCGAAATGTTTGTCCGCAGATTTCACACGAAAATGGTTTTTCGCCGGTATGGATTCGATTATGAAATTCTAAACTGAGTTTGGAGCTCAGCATTTTCCCACAATCTTCACATTTGAATGTCTTCAGCTTCGGATGCTTCTTTTTATTATGACGTTTCAATTCATCAAAAGATGAAAATGTAATTTGACATTTAATACATTCACTTGGATTATCGGGATTTTGATGAAGAAGTAGATGTTTTTTAAGAGCTTGTGTGTGTCTGAACTCTTTCTGACAAAGATGACATTGATGATGCTTATCCCCTGTATGAATCATCATATGAACTTTATAACTTGAACTTGTACTTAACATCTTCCCGCAAACTCCACATTTGATAACTTTTTCTTTCGGATGTTTTCTTTTATGTTTAGTTAATTGTGGGAAAGTTTGGAATTTTTCATGACATATATGACACGATAGAGGATCGTCACCCACATGTGTCTTCATATGCTGTTTCAACCCTTGCTCATGGCGGAAATTAGATTTGCATATTTGACATTGAAAGGGTTTTTCCCCAGTGTGAATCCGCATATGAATCTTTAGATCCATCGCGCGTCGGACTTCTTTTCCGCAAATCTCACATTTGTGAGTTTCAAATAAACCATTATGGAGTTGAATGTGAGATTTTAAAGTAGCTTTTGAACTCAACATCTTGCTACAAATCGAACATTGAAATCCTTGTTGATGTACGCGTTGATGACGCTTCAATAATCGCTCACATCCAAAACTCTTCGGACATTCAGAGCATTTAAAGTTTCGCGTTTCAGAGTGCATCGAAGCGTGTTCACGAAGCGCACTGAGAACGCGAAAACTTTTTGAACATTTGAGACATTCATAAGGTTTAATTCCTTCATGAATTAGCTGATGAGATTTTAAAGATGCTCTGCTGCTAAAAGATCGCTTGCATACGTCACAATAAACTTCGGGATCAATTGAATGAGTCTTCAGATGAGTTTTGAGTGTTTTGACGTCAGAAAAGATTCGAGAACACGAATGGCATTCGAATGAGACCACATTTGCATATATGCCGCGTGGTTTTGGCCGTTTGTCGCTGATAACTTCAATAGTTAGTTGAGCTGGAGTTATTTGGGTTGTTACGGTTTCGGGGGTTTCCCGGGAGTGAGATGGGATTCGTTCTATTTGATTGATTGGGAGTAGACTCGATTCCATCTGAAGAAGAAGACTAGAGTTAGATGCTGTAGATCATAATAAAATTGATTTGCTGATTTGTGACAGCTTAAGTGGATTTGTATATTCAGGGGATTTACAGCAAATTCATGGGGCTTAGAACATGTTCAGGGGACTCAGAGCAAGTTTGTGAGATTCAGATCATGCTCAGGGTGTTTAATGCATAATAGGAAGGCTTAAAACATACTGCTTGCTCAAAAAGTTTTTAAGAAAACCAAAAAAATCATGGATCCAAAGAACACCTATATAAGAATCATAAACAAACTCAAAAACTTATCTATAAATTTATAAAAATTAAAGATTTATACATCAGTATTCCTACTACAAAGATATTTTTCAAAATAAAAATTAATTTAAACACATTTTATAGCTTCTAGCTTATAATTTGAGCTTTTAATCATGTTCAAAAATTTGGGTTGCAAGAATGGTTTAAAGTAATATAAAACTAATGATCAAATTAAACAATTAATTTGTTTGATCAAACAATCATAAATAATATTTACATTAGTTTCAGTAACAACAATAATATAAATAAATAGATAAATAATCTGACCTAAACTATTATTACTTTATCAGGTATATAAAAAAACAAGAAAATAAGTATTCTAAATTGTACTTTGATATTTATAGAATAGTTTTATGTGATGATAAGTTAAACGACTATAACATAAAAATTCTTATTTTAATAGGAACTATTAATTTCTATTTTTATACTCTATAATAAATATAAAATATTTTATTTTATGATAATTCTTATATAATTAATTCTGATAGGATAATTTTGATTCTAATATAACATCAATAATAAATAAAATTTTATAAAAACTTAGGAAAATAACTAAAACCAAATTAATTTAGATTATACATAAACTTTACCAACTTTAAATAAATAAAAATAAAACATACAATAGGTAGCAAAAAATTTAACAACTTACTTAACTTTTATACATAATTAATTCAAAAAATAAATTGATTAAATATTAGACCATTATACTCTGGATACATTTAAATTAAATAGGTCTAACTTGGCAAAAAACCTAAAAATCATTTATAAAAACATAATATTATATGAAAATATTAAGGAACCTAACATAAATATACTCTTACTATATATATATTTAAAATTAAAAAGTAAATAAATCAAGTGATTAAAGTGTTAACAACATTTTTTTAATAACTGACTTACCTTATATTACAGAGTATATTCTAGTACACAGCCAAACTATTAAATTTAATGGGTTAGAAAACCTACAAAATTCAATTTTAAAACATAATACTATTTTTAAATAATCAATTAAACAGTTATATCCAATACTTTAAAATATTAAATCAAGTTAAATAAAAAGTTTATCTATTTTTATTGGCAAAAGGAATATATTAATTTGTGCTAAAAAAATGACTTTTAGAAAGACTTTAAATAAAATCATATCAAAAAGAAGAAAATTGTAAACACAAAAAATTAAAAGCATTTGATTATTATTTATTATTATTATCATGAATTTCATAATTTTATCATGAGATCAAAATAATATTTCATAATCTGATTCATATATTTGGTAAAAAAATTATAGAAGTAAAATTTCTGGATTAAATCTAAATAAAAATTACTAATTTATAAATCAGAATTTAGTTTATGAATGTTTAACTCAATATAGAAAGAAATAAAAAAATATTTAATTTAGGAAATAAAATTTATTTTATAATACTTAAAATAAACTGACAAAACAATATATTTAATAATGATATATTAAATAATAATTCAAAATTAATAAAATATATTAAAAACTGTTCAATTAAAATAGAAAAATATTTGAAATAAATGTTAAAACAAATGATAGAAAAGCAAATTATAATTCAAACTTTAAGAATAAAGAAGCAAAGACAGATATCTAAATAACATTTTTTTAAACTAATAAAAATACAAAATTTATTAATCTAATCTATCCTCATTTAATTGAAAGCATTTAAATTTTGGTGGTATTCAAACAAAAATAAAATTTCAAGATTCAGTATTACAACTAAGTATATATTAAGTATTAAAAATAAAACACGAAATCGTTAATAAAATAGGTGAAAGATAATAGATGTAAGAGAAAAGATGTAGAAAAGAATACTTTAATTTTTTTTTTACTTTTACACCAATAAAGTATAATTTAATTTTGTAAACTGTCAATAGATTGAATGACGAACCTTAACTATAACCAACAGAGTAATAAAAGGCCTAGACAAATTCTTCATCCTTTAAGTCATCATTTATTGTAAAGTACAATAATGTAGAACTCCATTTTAGTTGTTTATATTTGTTAAATTTTGTTTAAAAGTAATATTTATTTTAATAATAAATTAAATAGATTTCCGATAAAGTTGTTTGTATAAAATTTCATTATCTACCTGTTTCAGCTATATTAAAAGGTTGTTTTTGATCTCTTTACAAAAAGATGTTTAAACAGATTTAATAACTTACTAGACTTATAATTTATAAATTTTATGTAGTACATAGTGTGAATTCTTAAAATATTATAATATTTTAGTAATGTGCAATATAGATAGAATAATTGCATATTTTAACAGAGCAATGATGCAAAAAATTAAATTATTTTTTTTTATTTGCCTAACCAGGTAGGAGGCTCCGGGTTCGACCCAGGCGGACGCATATTAGTGACGAGGAAAAGTCCCTATATATTCTATTGAAATAAGGTTATATGGTATATTCTATTTAATAGTGCTTATACGTTGTGATAAAAATAATTTTAGTGAGTGATTTGTATATTACTTGTGATAAATTATTCTATCTGGATAAGAAATCCATTCAAACTATTTGGGTTGGTGACACTAAAAATCTTTTATGAAAGTATAAGGTGGATCCAAATAAAAGTAGCAAGACCTTACGTTCAGGTGTAACGAAAAATTTACCCAACCGAATTGATCCAATCCTGCAATAAGATTTGCTCTGGAGAAGATCCGACAATGGAATGTATTACATGCTGGTTTCATCTCACCTGTAGTGACGTGAGCAAAAAAAATTATGAAATATTTGCAAGCAACTAGATAATGCAAATGCGATTTAAATGGTATCGTTTTATTGTAATGAATCAATAAATGGCTTTTTATGAAATGCAACATAACAACTACCTCCTCTAAATATAATTCAAACCTATTGTCCGACACCAGCAAACCTATACCGGTGAATTAGCCAATTTTAAATCTGAAATTGGCAACGATGTTACTAAATCAACGAACAAATTTCTAGTTTGTCTAAATCAATGTATAACTTGGATGCCTTTACAAAGCAACCTGTCATATGGACTTCGGTGGTCGGTGATTCCGATTCCGACAAAAATGCTAGCATGGTGCAGCGTCTTGCCAAGAAGGTCACCGACAAGCACAAAAATTTACTTTGAACCGTGAAGACAGAGAAAATAATGTCATCATCTTTAATGTCTCGGAGACTGATAAAGATGGTGGCAGTAAATTTTTTAGTCAAATGTGCTATCGAAGTCTTGATTTTGTGGACGTTCCAAAACTACCAATGTCCAGACTTGGAGCAAAAAGCACATTGCAGCAAAGACCGTTGAAAGTGTCCTTTCAAGAAAATTGGGACAAATACAAGTTTCTTACCAAGCTGTATAAGCTAAAGCTTGAGAAAAAGTTCGAGCACATTAGAGTAGCACATGATATGTGTGAAGATGATCACTTAGAAATTAAGCGTCTTCTAAAAGAGACGTAAAACCGAAATCATAAGGAACAACCAACTGATTTCAAACCTCCTTCGCATTCATTGGATTAAATAAATAAATAGATCCTAGGTAGAATGGCACTGTGAATCTAGTAAAATGACAACAGCTACTTGCATCTACGAGATGCAAGACTCCGAATTCAAAGCCAAAGTTGGATCTCCGTAGGTATTTCGTCACTAGACTCAGTGTGGCTCCTGCGACACAAGCCGGGCGCAGCTGCTTCATTCCTTCTGTTCCGCTGCATAACCTGGCTGGCGTGGAGAGTGGAATCCTGCTGCATGGGCAACATATAGCACATATGTGTGTGTGGCCGAAGCGGGCCAAAAAACAATATTGTGATTTGCATGTATGGATTTGAAGCCAAGCTCGCGTTGAAGCGACTCGCGTTACACCAACAAGTTAACAAGCGTAAAAATAGTTTTCAAGATTATGAGTAAATAACGCTACAACCTTGCAACAGTATTGCAACAGTTAGAAAACCTACGAATCGTAGACTTCGATTTCGATGTTCCAGTTCATTGGGTTGTGTCACAAAGCAGCAGATTTAAAAGGTGAGAACTTACGCTATTTTTCATTATATTGAAAGCATATACGCAGGTAGGAAATAAATACGATCGTCTTTCTATCAACTACTTCTGCATACGAAAGCCAGTTACAAAAACATATTCAAAAACCTAACATTTTAAAAATATAAATATTAATATAATAATGATCATATGAAGTTTACTCTATAAATGCTATGAAATGATTTTTAGTTTAGTTGATAATAAGTTTTGATAAAAACTTGAAAACGTTTGATTAAAAATTTCAAAGAAACGTTTAAATTTTATTCAAAATCGATAAAATCACGAAATAAAAATAACTTACAAATGATTTTAAAGGAAATTAAACAATAGCTTGAAAAATTAATAAAAAGTTAATAAAAAAGTTTGAATATATTTTAAGGAAGCTTTTTCTATAAATAAATAGTTAGAAAAAAAATTAAAAATTGCTTCTAGTTGAAAATAGATAAGAAGAGAACTTCAGAATTATGAGATTTATTTGTAAGTTCTGTTGTGAGTTCTGCTGAAACTAAAAGTATGTTGCAGATGAAATGTAAAAAGTTGTTGAATTCTAGTATTGGTGAGATTGAAGTTGTAGATGAAAGAAGATTTAGAAATGAAGCAATTAAATATTGTGAAGAAAATAACGGAATGTTGATTCCATTAAAAAGTCAGAAGATAGTTGAAGAGATATCAGATCAAATTTATGACTGTTTTGATGAAGATAAGAATTTGAAAAAGTATCGAAGAAAAGATCTTTGGAATATCGGACTTGGATGCAAGAACGGAAGATATAATTGGATTGATGGAACAGAATTTGATGTAAAAGAATATAAGCCAAGGTTATATTTCATGCAAGTTTGTAGAAATATTTATATTTTTCCTTCAAGGAGTCGACTTGTTAATCCTTATAAAGAGGGAAATCGAAAAAAGCCATTTTTGTGTTTGAGAAAAGAAGAACTGGTAAAAGAGAGTGATGAAAAAGATTACAATCCTCCAAAAATGAGGAATCCACTAACAAAGTTGTTTGTTAAAACTAAACCAACAACAACAGAAGCAACAACAGAAGAAACAGAAGCAACAACAAGAAAAGTAACGAATTTGTTTGCTGAAACTAAACCAACAACAACAACAACAAGAAAAGTAACAAAGTTGTTTGTTAAAACTAAACCAACAACAACAGAAGCAACAACAGAAGAAACAGAAGCAACAACAACAAAAGAAACAAAGTTGTTTGTTAAAACTAAACCAACAACAACAGCAACAACAGAAGAAACAGAAGCAACAACAACAAAAGCAACAAAGTTGTTTGCTGAAACTAAACCAACAACAACAACAACAAGAAAAGTAACAAAGTTGTTTGTTAAAACTAAACCAACAACAACAGAAGCAACAACAGAAGAAACAGAAGCAACAACAACAAAAGAAACAAAGTTGTTTGTTAAAACTAAACCAACAACAACAGCAACAACAGAAGAAACAGAAGCAACAACAACAAAAGCAACAAAGTTGTTTGTTAAAACTAAACCAACAACAACAGAAGCAACAACAACAAAAGAAACAAAGTTGTTTGTTAAAACTAAACCAATCACAATAACAACAGAAGCAACAACAACAAAAGCAACAAAGTTGTTTGTTAAAACTAAACCAACAACAACAGCAACAACAGAAGAAACAGAAGCAACAACAACAAAAGTAACAAAGTTGTTTGTTAAAACTAAACCAACAACAACAGCAACAACAGAAGAAACAGAAGCAACAACAACAAAAGTAACAAAGTTGTTTGTTAAAACTAAACCAACAACAGCAACAGAAGCAACAACAACAACAGAAGCAACAACAACAGAAGCAACAAATTTGTTTGTTAAAACTAAACCAACAATAACAGAAGCAACAACAGAAGAAACAGAAGCAACAACAACAAAAGAAACAGAAGCTACAACAACAAAAGTAACAAATTTGTTTGCTGAAACTAAACCAACAACAACAACAGAAGCAACAACAACAGAAGCAACAACAACAAAAGTAACAAAGTTGTTTGTTAAAACTAAACCAACAACAACAGAAGCAACAACAGAAGAAACAGAAGCAACAACAACAAAAGTAACAAATTTGTTTGCTGAAACTAAACCAACAACAACAACAGAAGCAACAACAACAGAAGCAACAACAACAGAAGCAACAACAACAGAAGCAACAACAACAGAAGCAACAACAACAAAAGTAACAAAGTTGTTTGTTAAAACTAAACCAACAACAACAGCAACAACAGAAGAAACAGAAGCCAACAACAACAGAAGCAACAACAAGAAAAGTAACAAAGTTGTTTGTTAAAACTAAACCAACAAAACAGAAGCAACAACAGAAGTAATAGAAGCAACAACAACAAAAGTAACAAAGTTGTTTGCTGAAACTAAACCAACAACAACAAAGACAACAACAAAAGCAACAAAGTTGTTTCTTAAAACTAAATCAACAACAACAACAGAAGCAACAAAGTTGTTTCTTAAAACTAAACCAGCAACAACTGAGACAACAAGTTTGCTCGTGGGTAATAACATAACACCGAAAGAAACAATCAACTTTTTTATTTTAGGGTTGTTTTTGTCTATTTTTCTGCTATTAATAATTATTTTCTTTCTGATTTTGAAGATAGTTTCAAACAAGAAAAAACAAAGATTACTTGCTGATGAAATTCGACTTCAACAAGTAATTTACGATGACGTAGTTGATGATATAGTTGATGAAGTAGTTGATGACGTAGTTGATGAAGTTGTTGATGATGTAGTTGATGACGTAGTTGATGAAGTAGTTGATGATGTAGTTGATGATGTAGTTGATGAAGTAGTTGATGAAGTAGTTGTTGACGTAGTTGATGACGTAGTTGATGAAGTAGTTGATGATGTAGTTGATGATATAGTTGATGATGTAGTTGATGACGTAGTTGATGAAGTAGTTGATGAAGTAGTTGATGATGTAGTTGATGATGTAGTTGATGATGTAGTTGATGACGTAGTTGATGAAGTAGTTGATGAAGTAGTTGATGAAGGAGTTGATGATGTAGTTGATGATGTAGTTGATGATGTAGTTGATGAAGTAGTTGATGAAGTGGTTGATGAAGTGGTTGATGATGTAGTTGATGATATGGGTTATGAATGTATTTATGAATATTGTATATAGTATAAATAGTAATGACGTCATTTGTTCCATGATAAATTTATTCAAGAAAAAAGTTTTTCATAAAAACCAGAATTTTACGATTAAATTAATCCTTTAAGTTTTCAGGATAAATTTTTTTTTTATAAATCATCAATTTTTTGTTTAATTTCTTCTTTTTGCTAGTTCTTTTTCTTCAAACTTTTTATTTTTAAATAAACTTTAAATTGAAATTTATCTTTAAGAAATTTAAATGTTTTTTAAGGAAGTTATGACAAAAAAAACTTTTGTGAAAAAATTTCTATTTATAAATAACTATTGTTTACGACAACTATAAAACTCTGGTTTGAAATAGAACAAAAAACTATTTTACTCCGTCTATAAGTTTGATTTAAATACTTCTCGGCAACAAACAAAGCCAAATAAAATTACTCACAAAAAATGAAATTAATTATTGAAAATATTTAATGGTTTCGTATCTATTCTTCAAACAGAAGGTCTTTTAGAGACAATTTAGAGACAAAAATAATCAAATCTGTTCAGGCCACATTTACGAGATGAGTATGCAGGAAACTTAATATCAAATACGATAGTTATAAACATCGTCTCAGCTTCTTAAATTTAGATACTCTGAAAATTCGATAAATTAAATACGTCTTAATTCTTTTTTTCTTGTTTTTTAATTTTCCACAATTTTTTTGACTTTAAATTAGATTCTTTCTTTTCCATTAGTCCTTCCCTCAAGTTATATCAACTGAGACGACACACATTACATCTTAATAAGCTCATATCACCAGGTACATTAATCAGAGCAAATGTTTTCTCATGCCGCACAACTAGTACTTGGAACCAGCTGCCATCAGACATTGTCATGTCAGAATCACTCGTGTTGTTCAAGCAGAAGTTGAACCGTTATAATATTGCCTACAATACCATTTCAAAGCTGTGAATTTTTCCCCTTTTAATATTATTATTACTCTCAGTAGTTGTTCATTGTTATATGCTTTGAGGACTACTGAAATGGCATGTGTCACATCTTTTGCTTTCTATATTTTTAACTTAATAAGTATCATTTGCGAGAATGTGTGTTAGCGGGAGGTGCTTTCTTTATGGACCCTCCTTCGCATTCATTGAAATAAATGGATCTATTTTCAGTATTCAGCATCTTTCATTCAGGGATTATTTGATGAAATGAAATAAGTTTCTGGAATAATTGAATTTGTAAAGAGCAGAAAAAATGTGATATTTTGTTGATAGTTCTGAATCAGCTTTGAAATTTAAAAAAAGTCATTTAAAATTATATTAACAAGTAGGAAGATTAAAACGACTTATTAGAGTTTAATTTATGTTCTTTATTTGGAAAATAAAATTTAATAAAAAGATTTCAGATAAACAGAACTATCTGTAAAAAGTTATTTAGTTTCTTGGGTTAAAGCTAAAAAAAGTTTTTGATAGAGAATGAATTTTTATTTTAAGATTTTATATTAAAAACTTTTGATTTAAAAAATAGATTCAAAATAGAAAGCTTAAAAACTAATTTTTAAAACAAAAAAGATGTCTTAGTAGATTTAAGTTGGATGTCTTTACTACAATATCTGTTAAATTTTATCAAAAAAAGTCTTATAAACTCACAAAATAAATAAAAAACAATAAAATAAATATTTATCATTTTTTTAGTAAACATTGAATTTAAATAATCAAAATTATTTACTTTTAAATATAAATTTTAAATATTTATTAAAATTTTCCCAGAAAACCATATTATACTTTCATATTAAGAAAAAAGGCTTTCATATGTCGGCGGCTTGGTCACAACTAATAGTTTAAATAAAGCTTGGATGGAAAAAGTTTTCTTATTATTTAACTTTTTATTAACTGCATCAGAAGTTATTTAATAAAAGAAATATTTATTTGGAAACTTCCAAATATTCAATAAGATATTTTTGTATAAAAAAATGAATTGTAAAAAGTTGTTGAATTCTAGTATTGGTGAGATTGAAGTTGTAGATGAAAGGACATTTAGAAATGAAGCAATTAAATATTGTAAAGAAAATAACGGAATGTTGATTCCATTAAAAAGTCAGAAGATAGTTGAAGAGATATCAGATAAACTTCAGTACTGTTTTGATGAAGATAAAAACTCATTTATTAACAGAAACTATGATTTATGGAATATCGGACTTGGATGCAAGAACGGAAGATATAATTGGATCGATGGAACAGAATTTGATGTAAAAGAATATAAGCCAGAAATGAATTTTAATGCTACGAACTGTGGGTCAGATATCTATCTTTATCCAGCTTTTAGTAAACTTGTAGATAAAAAAAAATCAAGAAAACGATTTTATAAGGACAGATATTTTATGTGCTTAAAAAATAAAGAGTTACAACAAGCTTCAATGACAACAACAACGACAACAACAACAGAACCAAACAAACTTCAATTTATTGGCCTGTTTTTAGCTTTGGGCCTATTATTTGTCCTTGTCATTTGCCTTATTTGGAAAATTATTCTGTTAAGGAAAAAGCAAAGATTAGCTCAAGACGTTCCACTAGAATCAATTGAAAATATTTTTGGCATAGTTGGTGACATAGCTGATGACGTAGTTGATGACGTAGCTGATGATGTAAACACTCAAGTTAATAGTCAGCAGTTACCTGGGATAGAAAACATCTACAGTGAAATTGAAACTATTAATAATAATCAAAATACTTGTTTAGAAACAAAACCCGATGTTGATTGCGCAACATATGACGTAATTGATGACGTAGATGATGACGTAGACTATAAATGTAATCATCAATCTTTCAGTAAAGAAAACGCTTATAGTGAGCTGGATTTGACCAATAATGACCAAGAATGTTATCTTACAATGAAATCAATTATTAACAAGCCAATTGATGAAGTAACTGCTGATGTAGTCGAAAATATATAAAAGAATTTGGAACGATTACAGAAAGAATACTTCCATTATTATAAATTATTTTAAATTAATTAAATTTTGTGAATTGGTTTTCTAGAAATTTCTTGATTTTAAATTCACTTATTTTTCTTCAAAGTTTTATTTTCTTTTCTTCTAAATAATTGATAGTTTAAGTTTGACAACAATAAAATCATTGTTGTAAAAAATGTTACCAATAACTTTGAAAAAGTATTTATTTATTTTTTTACAATCGTCCTGCTTGGTGGCGAAGCGGTTACTACACTTACCTTCTTGCTAGGAAGTACCGGGTTCGACCCCAGGTGGAGACATATAAAACTCCTGAGAAACACCATAAAAAACTCGTGAGAATGTGTGTTAGCGAGATGTGCCCTCCTTCGCATTTATATATATAAAAAAATAAATAACTAAATATGAAGGAGAGTGCCTGAAAAAACACTTTCCACTAACACCTATTTTCACCGATAATACTTATTAAGTTAGAAATATAGAAAGTAAAAGATGCAACATTTGCCATTTCAGTAGTCCCCAAAGCATATAATAGTGAACAAATACGTAGAATGTTAATAATATTTAGAAAGGAAAAATTCACAGTTTAGAAATGACAATGTTGGTATTATTCTGCTTGAACAACGCCAGTGATTCTGACATGACAATATCTGATGGTAGCTGGTTCCAAATACTAACTGTGCGGTATGAGAAAAAATTTGCTCTGATTAACCTACCCATTAATATATATTATATATATTATAATATATATTAAAGAAATATTCAATTTTTTAATTTAAATATGTGTAATAAATTTTCAGGAGTAAAACTAAAACGCTAGTTATATATCTGCTTGTGTTTACCATAAAAATAATCATAATTTAAAATAAGAACTTGTAAAAACTGAAAATGAAAAAAGCTTGTTTAAAGTAAGAAAAACAAAAATAGGAAATACAAAGGATTAAAGATAAGATTTTAATATCTAATTTTCAGTTTGTTGTATAATAAACATGAAATGATTAAAATAATTCAAATTGTTCAACAACTTTATATTATAGGAACTAGACAGTAATGAATCGAATCAAACAGATTTTAGAAAAAGTTATAAATTTTATAAGTTTTTCAAGAAAAATTCTATACTAAACTTTGTTTTTTATCTTTTTTGATAGTAAAGCTTTAATTTAAATCTTTGTTAATTAAAAAAGTACAGTTATACACAGTTGAAAGTTTTACAATTTTCACAAATTCACAAAATTTAGTAACAAAGTGATATTCTAAATGTTTGAAAATCAATTATTTGTGGCTTATAATAACCAAAAATGGGTTTGTGGTATTATTAATGCAGGCTGTAGAAAAAAATCAAATATAAAAGTTAAATAATAAGATAGTATGATATATTTGAAATGTACAATTATGGAATTATAAGCAGAAGAAGATAACCAAACAGAACCGACAGCAGCGGCCATGAAAGGATTTTTTTCAAAATGTGGAGGTATTAAACCTCATGATTTTAGAAGATGTCGAGCTGATTCAAGCATATGTTTCAAATATGGGGAGAAGGGATACTAGTCGAACCTGTTATCTTCAGAAGAGGTTTTTCAAGAAACAGTCTGGTAGAAGAAATAAGACAATCGAAGACAAACAAAGGCTGTTCAAGCACCAAAAGGAATGGAGTAATCCAGAAAGCATAGGAAAAGAAATCAGGGAAGCTACGATGACGGCCCATACAAGAACTGAGTAGCACGCAAATAAAGACACTGTTTGAACGTTCATTACGCTAGAGTAGAAAAACTAATACGAAACACCAAGGTAAGCATGCTGCTTCGCGAACGGAAAAGCAGACAAATTTGGACCAGTTCCGATCATGGATTTATACTTTTTCGCTACGAGCGATTACGGGAGAGATTATCTTACTTACTACGCGAATAAAGATGATTGTAACATGAATATTTTAAGAAAAACTATCGGATCGTTGATTGAAAAAAAAGTTATTTTATTTTAAAGTTAAATATTTCACTGGTTGTAAAATGATAAATCCGAGTTGAAGCAACTTAGGCAATGAAATTGTTTCAGTAAAAATTAAAAGAAAATTCCTTTTTATTTGAGTTTTATTTATTCACATTTATTTTTACTACTATGATTGGTTTGCAACTTTGTTTAAATGATTTTTTAATGAATAATTTAATTGTCCACCTTAAATGGTTTTTTATAGATTAACCCGCGAAATTTATCTTGCGCAGAATACTTATGGCTAGTTGCAGAAAAAGATTGTGAGATTTTCTTTCCTTCTTTAATTTCTATTAATAAATTATATTTTTATTGGTTACTGAAAATAATTTTAATCTAATTTAGTGTGTCGTCTAGTTGTTATCTTTTTTATTTAGTTTTCGTTGTGTAAGTTCTCTAAATATCTGCAATAAGGTTATTTCTTTATATTTTTTTAGATTTATTCAATTTATTTTCCTCAAAGTTGATTTTTCTGTTTGAATTTTCTCAGGTTTTTGGAACTTTATTCTTTTCATATTTTAGTTTCTTATATTAATAATTTTATTTGTTTCTATAATATTTTCTGTAACTTTTTAAAAATGCTGATTTTATAATCTTTTTGGAATTCTAAAGCTTAGTATAACTTTGAATAATTTAATTATTGATTATTCATTTTTAGTTTATATTTTATATTTATTTAATATAGTTTATATAAACTTTGAAATATTAATTTGTGACTTTATCTATAAATGCATTCAGGAAAATATCCAAAATTTGTCATAAAACAAAATATTGAAATATATCTGAAAATTTGATATTTAAAATTTATCACAAATAATAATTTTAATGATTTTCTTATTCAATATGTAGAGAAATGTATTAATAATTATAATATATTATAATTAAATGATTTTGTACTATTTTTATTGATTATTTATTGCATAAAAATAATAATGATTTTATATTTCAATTTTTTAATATTTCATTTAATACTTAAGCAAAAAAAGTTTTAGTTATGAAAAAAATAATTTAAGTAAACTTATTTGAGTAAATTTATATCTAAATTAATACTATAAATTATTTATATATAATTATAATTTAAGTTTCAAAATTTATTTCAGACTTTTTTCATGATAAATTGTAGAAATATTACTTTAATTGTAAAACCTTTTGATTTAAAAAGATTTCTGTCTAAAAAGGTAAGATATATATTTTGATTATTATAATTTTTATAAATTCTAAAATTACTTTTGAAATTGACTTTTTTAAAGTTGATTTCTGTCTTTATGTCAAATATTTTTCTTATTTTATCTAAACAACAAAATATGATTTAAGATGGTTATAAGATTTTTAACTTCAATTTATTGTGATGATTTCTTTAAACTTTACTATAAAAATATGAAATAATTGTTTATACTTTCAACAAAACTTTTTTTTGGTGTTTATAAAATGTTTTTATAACTTTTATAGAGGTGCCCTTTGTATCAATCAATCTCTTTTTGGGCAACATTTTTGTGAATATTATATCCTAATGTCATCCTAATATTATCAAAATATAAATATAGAATATTATCATCCTAATTATAACTTATATTAGATTTCTGTATTTTCTAATAAATAGTTTTTAGACCACTAAATATTAAATATATATTTAAGCCATTAAATATAATTATGTTTGAAGTTTTAACCTTTTCAGTGTGTTCTGAGATTCTTTATATAAAAAATGAGCTCTTCTAACATTCTTTTAACCCCCAGAATATATTCAAAGTCCTCTGAACATGCCCTGTGACCTCTGGCCATATTTAAACCCCTTGAACATGCCCCCGAGCCCCCTTCCTATGTTTTAAAGCTCTTTGAACATGTTCTATGTCCCCTGAATATGCTCTGAGACTCTCTAGTTTGTGAGCCTTTGAAGATAAGAGTTCAGAGCATATTAGTAAGAAACTGTAAAATGTGTTTAAGGAACTTAGAATATATTTAAGGGGCTTAGATAAGAAATAAACAAATCCAAACCCTCTCATAACTATAATTACTAGGAATAATTACAAATTATTTTTATATTTGATCAATTCTTCATACATTAGGTGTAACTATTTATATTTTTCTAGTCGCGAAGAATGGCTTCCCCAAATAAAAGATCTGTTGAAAAGATTTATCAGAAAAAGACTCAATTGGAGCATATTTTATTAAGACCTGATACTTATATTGGTTCAGTTGAACCTGTCACTCAAGTAATTTTATTTGAAGCTTTCTATTTCTGTTAGACTTTTCTAAATATAATTAGATTTTAAATTAGTTTTTAATTAAAGAGCATTTGTTTTCTGATTTGATCTTTTTATTTTGTCAACTCTAAATAGGAATCTAAAATAGAATTATTTAAGATTTTTTTTAATTAAAGTTTTATTTATTTTAGAATTATACATTGAAGTTATTTTTATTACTAATATATTTGTAAATTATTTAGTTTATTAATATGATAATTCTTTATTTTTATCTAAAAGTTCTATTTCTTAATCCAAATAATCATTTATCTGTCAGATATATCTTTCTCAAAATGAGTTCTTAACACAAATTTTCATATTTTTTTAATCTAAAACCATCCTTGACTTCTAAAGAAGTTTCTAACATCTTTTAGACTTCAGAAGATTTGATTTTTGTGATGCTTTCAAATAGATATATTTTTAGATCTTTAAATGGTACAATTAATCTTGCTCTATAAAATTAATCTAGTTAAAATGTAAAGTTGTCAGATATCATTTGAAGGTCTCAGAATATCATGAAATGGAATCCAGCCCCATAAGTTGAGCCCCATGGTAGAGATCTTCATTAACCTTAAACCTCCTTTTCGTTCTTTGGGTTAATATGATCCTGGTACCCAAGTAAGGGACAGTGTTTGTTTTTCTGGGGTGTTGGACACTTGCTGACATTCTTCTGATAGTTGGCCCACAAGGAGAATGATTTCAGGGAGTCACAAGACATTCATACGGATGCGGTTATCCTAGCTTTAGTGGTCTTGAAATGAAGACATTCTGGAAGTTGAGCTTTTATGCCCATCATTATCAAGATCTTGCAGCTTTTTAGTATTCAAAGATACAAAGACTTCGCCAAAGAAGTTTTCAATGATTTCAAACTGATTTAGATTTAATTTTCAGAACATGTGGGTATGGGATGAAGAAAATGGGATGGTGAATCGCGAAATTAAATATGTTCCAGGACTTTATAAAATCTTTGATGAGATTTTAGTTAATGCTGCTGATAACAAGCAAAGAGACAGTAAAATGACAGCTATCAAGGTTGATATTGACCCGTAAGTAGAAACTTCTTTCTATTTTCTTTCATTTTTTTAATAGTTTTGATTCATTTTAGATATTTTTATTTCGAAACCTTATTTGTTGAATCAATTTGTTAATATTTAAATCAACCCATTAAAACTAGACCAAGAGGTCGTTTAATTCGCCCCAAAACCTTTCTAATATTCTATTTTCACCCCTAAAAGTCCCGTTTTTCTCACAAACTTCTTTTTTTAGTGAAAACAACAAAATCTCGGTGTGGAATGATGGGAAAGGGATTCCAGTTGTTGAACACAAAGAAGAAAAGCTTCATATACCTGAAATGATATTTGGTCATTTACTAACCTCTAGTAATTACAACGACTCAGACAAGAAAGTTACAGGTTAGTGTTGATGAGGGAATGATGACGTCACTGACGACGTGATTGATGACGTAGGTGGTCGAAACGGCTTCGGAGCGAAGCTGTGTAATATTTTCAGTAATCAGTTTACTGTTGAAACTTCATCTAAGGCTTATAAGAAGAGATATCGACAAGTTAGCAACATTTTTAACAATTTGGCCATCTGACATTTTGGCTTTTTCACATTTTGGAATATTTTTTAGACTTGGAGCAAAAATATGACTGTTGCTGGTGAAAAGAAAATTACAACAACTGACCGGACAGATTATACTTGCGTTACTTTTACCGTAACTACTTATGACGTCATCACTCGTGCTTTTTGACGTCACCACCTTCTATGCAGCCCGATTTAAAGAAGTTTAATATGGAGTCATTAGATGCAGATATCGTCGCCTTAATGTCGCGTCGCGCTTATGACATCGCTGGTTCCACTTCCGGTGTAAAAGTTTATCTGAATGGAATGCGACTTCCGGTGAGTGACGTCATAAACTTGTGACGTCATCTGTTAGCGTGTGAGGTCATCCATCAACTATGACGTCATGTTTTGAATTTTCAGGTCAAATGCTTTAAGGATTATGTTCAGCTTTACGTGAAATCGTTGAACCGAAACGGCGAAGAAGCAAATATCATTCACGAAAAAGCGGGTGATCGCTGGGAGGTATGTATTACGTCATCAACGCTGTATTTATGACGTCATAAATATTTGTAGGTATGTTTGATGTCTTCAGAAAAAGGATTTCAACAAATTTCTTTTGTTAATTCAATTGCAACTACAAAAGGAGGTCGACATGTTGACCACGTAGCCGATCAGGTGACCAAGGTAATAGTGACGTCATCAGATGATGACTTAGTTTATTTGTAGATTACTAAGAAGTTGGTTGAGGTTGTAAAGAAGAAGAATAAAGGTGGAGTCGAAGTAAAACCTTTCCAGGTGACTAGAATGGACTTTTTTGATTTTGGCCCGAATAAGAAAATAACAATTTTTTTTTTTTAAATCAAACATAAACTTTTAGAAATTGACAAAAATGGTTTTTCTTTATTATGACCTTTATCTATTTATCAATTTAAAGTTTTTATTTTTAAAACTAAAAATAATTTTTTAAATTTTGGATTTATTTTGATTCAAATAATTTAATTTTAAAATTTCAATTTGTTAGAATTACAAAAATGGCTTTTTTTTAACATTTTTCATTTTGATCTTTTATTTAACAGATCAAAAACCATCTTTTCCTTTTCGTTAATTCCTTGATAGAAAATCCAACTTTTGATTCACAAACTAAAGAAAATATGACTTTACAAGCTAAAAAATTCGGAAGCACTTGCGATCTCACTGATAAATTTCTCAAATCCGTAAGTGACGTCATTGTGATGACGTCATCAACACTTCAATGACATCATCATTAATTTTAGGCTTCAACAAGTGGAATTGTGGATTTAATTATGAATTGGGTGAAATTTAAGGCGCAATCTCAACTTAATAAGAACTCTGCTAAAAAGTCCAACAATATTCGCGGTTAGTAGCGAATATGACGTCATCAACAAGTAACGTCATCATCTGTTATCAGGTGTACCAAAATTAGATGATGCAAATAAAGCGGGGACTAAAGACTCGATGGGATGTACCTTAATTTTGACCGAAGGAGACTCAGCTAAAACTTTAGCTGTTTCTGGTCTTTCGGTCGTCGGTCGAGACAAATATGGAGTTTTTCCACTTCGTGGTAAACTCCTCAATGTTCGTGATGCTAATCATAAACAGGTTAGTGACGTCATTCCGTAGATTAATTATTATTTTTTTTAATTAAAAATATCTAAATATGACTTCATCTTCCAATTATTCTGATCTTCAAACTTGTCTCAAAGTTACATCAGTTCATTCTGATATCTTCCATCTCTTCTTTTGAAGATTCAGACATGTGTTTATCTTCTTATTATTCTGATCTTCAAATTCTCTAACAACTTTTCTCAGAGTTACATCTGTTCATTCTGATATCTTTCATCTCTTCTTTTGAAGATTCAAACATGACTTCATCTTCCAATTATTCTGATCTTCAAACTTGTCTCAGAGTTACATCAGTTCATTCTGATATCTTCCCATCTCTTCTTTTGAAGATGCAAACATGACTTCATCTTCTTGTTATTCTGATCTTCAAACTCTCTAACAACTTGTCTCAGAGTTACATCAGTTCATTCTGATATCTTCCCATCTCTTCTTTTGAAGATGCAAACATGGCTTCATCTTCATATTATTCTGATCTTCAAACTCTCTAACAACTTGTCACAGAGTTTCATCAGTTCATTCTGATATCTTCCCATCTCTTCTTTTGAAGATGCAAACATGACTTCATCTTCTTGTTATTCTGATCTTCAAACTCTCTAACAACTTGTCTCAGAGTTACATCAGTTCATTCTGATATCTTCCCATCTCTTCTTTTGAAGATGCAAACATGACTTCATCTTCTTGTTATTCTGATCTTCAAACTCTCTAACAACTTGTCTCAGAGTTACATCAGTTCATTCTGATATCTTCCCATCTCTTCTTTTGAAGATGCAAACATGACTTCATCTTCTAATTATTCTGATCTTCAAACTCTCTAACAACTTGTCTCAGAGATACATCAGTTCATTCTGATATCTTCTCATCTCTTCTTATGAAGATTCAAACATGACTTCATCTTCTAATTGTTCTGATCTTCAAACTCTCTAACAACTTGTCTCAGAGTTACATCAGTTCATTCTGATATCTTCTCATCTCTTCTTATGAAGATCCAAACATGACTTCATCTTCTAATTGTTCTGATCTTCAAACTCTCTAACAACTTTTCTCAGAGTTACATCAGTTCATTCTGATATCTTCTCATCTCTTCTTATGAAGATCCAAACATGACTTCATCTTCTAATTGTTCTGATCTTCAAACTCTCTAACAACTTGTCTCAGAGTTACATCAGTTCATTCTGATATCTTCCCATCTCTTCTTTTGAAGATGCAAACATGACTTCATCTTCTTGTTATTCTGATCTTCAAACTCTCTAACAACTTGTCTCAGAGTTACATCAGTTCATTCTGATATCTTCCCATCTCTTCTTTTGAAGATGCAAACATGACTTCATCTTCTAATTATTCTGATCTTCAAACTCTCTAACAACTTGTCTCAGAGATACATCAGTTCATTCTGATATCTTCTCATCTCTTCTTATGAAGATTCAAACATGACTTCATCTTCTAATTGTTCTGATCTTCAAACTCTCTAACAACTTGTCTCAGAGTTACATCAGTTCATTCTGATATCTTCTCATCTCTTCTTATGAAGATCCAAACATGACTTCATCTTCTAATTGTTCTGATCTTCAAACTCTCTAACAACTTTTCTCAGAGTTACATCAGTTCATTCTGATATCTTCTCATCTCTTCTTATGAAGATCCAAACATGACTTCATCTTCTAATTGTTCTGATCTTCAAACTCTCTAACAACTTGTCTCAGAGTTACATCAGTTCATTCTGATATCTTCTCATCTCTTCTTTTGAAGATGCAAACATGGCTTCATCTTCTAATTATTCTGATCTTTAAACTCTCTAACAACTTGTTAAACTCAGTTTTTAAGTTTTATAGAAAATTAAAAGTAAATTTTTAGATTGATAAAAAAATTGAACTTTTTCTGATTATTTTCATTAAACTTCAAACTGACTTTATAGTAACGATGATGTGATCACTTTAGATAAAGGATAACGCTGAGATTAACAACATCATCAAGATCATGGGGTTGAGATATGGGAAGAAGTACAACGAAATAGAAGATGTGAAGACCCTCCGCTATGGAAGATTAATGATTATGACAGATCAAGATCATGATGGTTCTCATATCAAGGGACTTCTCATCAATTTTATACATTCAAATTGGCCAGAATTAATTCGACTTCGGTAAAAATGGCTTTTTTCAATTTTGTCCCAATAATTTACTGAAATTAAACTAAAAATGAAATATTAAAAAAATGCTAAAATCACTTCAATATGATAAAAATGTTTTTCTAATTAGTAAACTGGCCACAATTAATTTTCTTTATTAATTTGTCCTTTTGATTTCTTGAAAGTGATAACTTTAATAAAATATTTATTTGATTACAATAAAATCAATTTGAAACACTGTTGAAAATGGCTTTTCTTATTTTCGGCCCAACTTCAAAATTAATAAAATAATCAAAAAGGTATTTTTGAAAATAATGAAAATGTCCTTTTTCAATAATGCCCCAAATATAATTTTCTTATTCAAAATTTGAAGAAATTGTTTTAATTATAAAGAAAATTCCTTATTTATGACAAAATGACTTTTTTCAATTATGGCCTCATTTAAATTTTCTAGTTTTTAAATTTGCCGAAAATTTCTTCTTTTACTTCAAAAGCGACAAACCTTCGTAACTTTATCTTTTTAGAGTTCTCGAAGAATTCATAACACCAATTGTCAAGGTAACCAAGGGTTCCCAAACCCTTTCTTTTTATACTTTACCTGAATTTGAAGAATGGAAGTCTACTGTAGAACGAGTAAAAACCTGGAAAGTTAAATACTACAAAGGTACGTCATTAAATCGATGATGACGTCAGTAATATGATGACGTCATAGGTTTGGGTACGTCTACATCACAAGAAGCGAAATCTTATTTTGCTGAAATGAACCGACATCGAATTATCTTTCGATATCAAGATGAAGAAGATGATCAAAGTATTGATATGGTTGGTTGCTTCTTGATCGCGTTTCTAGCTTCGAATTTCGCAAATTTTTAAACTTAAAAAGATAATTTTTATTGATTAAATCGTTAAAATCAGCTCCTTCTCGATAATTTACCGCTTTTAACTCCCAAATAATCCTAAATTAGAAAAGATCTGACAGAAAAGACTCAACAACAAACCTTAATTGACTTAACCAACAAGAAAATTTTTTTATAGCCTAATTTTTAAACAAGGGCACCTTTTCGCCCCATTTTCAAGCAAGGGTACTTTTTAACGCCCTTTTCTTAACCAAAACTTCATAACAATAGGCATTCAACAAGAAGCGAGCTGATGACCGCAAAACTTGGCTCACATCTTACATGGAAGAACGTAAGCGATGTCGCGAAATCAACGAACCAGAACCGGGATCAACTCTCTATTCGGAAGACACAACTGATTTAACTTATCAAGATTTTGTCAATAAAGAACTTGTCATGTTCTCGTGTGCTGATTTAGAAAGATCAGTACCAAGTCTGGTTGATGGTTAGTTGCTAAGTGATTGGTTGCTATGTGATTGGTTGCTATGTGATTCGTTGCTATGTGATTCGTTGCTAAGTGATTCGTTGCTAAGTGATTGGTTGCTAAGTGATTGGTTGCTATGTGATTGGTTGCTATGTGATTCGTTGCTAAGTGATTCGTTGCTAAGTGATTTGTTGCTAAGTCATTGGTTGCTATGTGATTGGTTGCGAAGTCATTTGTTGCTAAGTCATTCGTTGCTATGTGATTCGTTGCTTTGTGATTGGTTGCTAAGTGATTCGTTGCTATGTGATTTGTTGCTATGTGATTTGTTGCTTTGTGATTGGTTGCTAAGTGATTGGTTGCTAAGTGATTCGTTGCTATGTGATTGGTTGCTATGTGATTTGTTGCTTTGTGATTGGTTGCTAAGTGATTGGTTGCTAAGTGATTCGTTGCTATGTGATTGGTTGTTAAGTGATTGGTTGCTATGTGATTAGTTGCTATGTGATTGGTTGTTAAGTGATTTGTTGCTATGTGATTTGTTGCTATATACTTGGTCACCTAGTAACTGGTTTATTTTATGTTAGGATTAAAACCTGGTCAACGTAAAGTGCTTTACACATGTTTGAAACGAAATGATCGTAAAGAAATCAAAGTTGCCCAATTAAGTGGTAGCGTTGCCGAGAAGTCTGCTTATCACCATGGAGAGGTTCATTTGCTGCGATTTTATGCAAATTAGTTTCTTATGACCTTTGTGTAGGTCTCATTACAATATACAATCATCAATATGGCGCAAAATTTTGTTGGCTCAAATAATCTTAACTTACTTCAACCAATTGGTCAGTTTGGAACACGTCTCCATGGTGGCAAGGATCATGCTTCACCGCGTTACATCTTCACTATGATGAGGTAACAACGCGATTATTATGACGTCATCACTCACCTTATGACGTCATTTTCAGTCCATTGACGAAGTTACTATTCAAATCCGTTGACGATGAACTTTTAACTTGGTTATATGATGACAACTTGAAAGTCGAACCTCTTTGGTAAGTTTGTGACGTCATCAATTGGCGAAATGATATGATGACGTCATCAACAGGTATTGTCCAATCATACCGATGATATTGGTGAATGGTTGTGAAGGTATTGGTACTGGTTGGTCGACAAAAGTCCCTAACCATGACGTTAGAGAAGTTGTTGAAAATTGTCGACGTTTCATCCGCGGTGAAGACTTCCTACCCATGGTAACGTCACTGATGACGTCATCAGTCGATGATGTGATTTTGTTGATAGGGGGCAAGTTATAAAAATTTCCGGGGAAGTATTGAATCAGTGGCGGAATGTAAGTTTGTTATTTCCGGCGAAATTTCTTTACTGGGCCCCGATTCGTTAGAAATCACTGAATTGCCTATTCGGTCCTGGACACAGGTTCGTGACGTCATTTGTTCATCTACGTCATCAAGATCTCATTTTAAGAGTCTTAGATTTGCTGTGTTTACTCAAACGTGACAAATATTCAATTTTTTCTTTCTCAGCAATACAAAGAAAATGTCCTGGAACCGATGGTACAAGGAACTGATAAAGTGCCTCAATCAATTCTTGGCTACAAAGAGTATAACACGGACACTACGGTCCGTTTTGTGGTCCAAATGAAGCCTGAAAAATTACGTGAAGCCGAAAGTAAAGGATTGCACAAAGTTTTCAATCTACAAAATTCATTCTGCTGTAATAATACATTAGTAAGTGACGTGATCATGTTCGTTACGTCATTTGATTATCGTGACGTCATCAGGTGATGTTTGATGAGTTTGGTTCGTTAAAGAAGTACGATAAGATAATTGATATTTTGGGAGATTTTTGTCGAATCAGAATTGACATGTATGTGAAAAGAAAAGAATTTTTAATTGGAATGTTAAGAGCAGAAGCGAAGAAGTTTCAGAATCAGGCAAGATTCATCCATGAGAAGGTCGAAAATATTATTTGCATTTGTAAGTTTCTATCTAGAAAAATTCTTGAGAAATATTTCACCAAATTTCTTTGACAGTTAAAAAGAAGAAAAAAGATTTAATCAAATTGTTGGTGGAGCGAAAATATGATTCCGATCCAATTAAATCTTGGCAATTACTTAAACGTAATAGTGTAGTAATCGATGATGATGACGTCACGACGTCCAGCGAAAATGATGAAGATGATGATGAAGTGGCAAATGTTGATTATAACTATATCTTGGGAATGCCTCTGTGGAGTTTAACGCAAGAGCGTATCGATCATTTAATAAAAGAGGTATTTAATGACGTCACTAATTGATGATGACGTCACTAATGATGATGTCATCATAGAAAGAAGCGAAAGAGAAGGAACTGGATGACTTGATGAAAAAGAGTCCACGTGATTTATGGAATGATGACTTGGATGCTTTTATGAAAGAGTTGGAGGTAATGATGACGTCATCGTGGCGAGATGTCGTGACGTCATCGATTTTGTTAGGTGGTTGAAGCGCGTGAAAGCGAAGAGCAATCGCAGTTGTTAGTGAGTTCAGGTGGGAAGAGCAAAACAGGAAAGAAATCGCGAAAAAGCGGAAAGCTGACGTCATCAAAGGTTCGAGAAGACCGAGAAATCTATCCTTCAAAATTCGGCGAAAGAATTGAACCGAAGGCTGATCCTGTACTCCTCGCAAGATTGACCGTGGAAAGCAAACCACGTGTCAGTCGGGTAAGTTGATGACGTCATTAGTAGTAGCTTCACGTGATGACGTCATTCATTTTACAGGAAAAGAAAACTGTGAAAAATGAAAAAGTCAAAAAAGAGAAAGTCATCAAAAAGGAAGTTTTATCGGGTGAGTAGTGACGTCATCCTGTGTGACGTCATCATGTTATTGTTTCTTACAGATGATGGTGATACGCCGCCGTCGCTAATGTCGCGAATCGGTAAGTGATGACGTCATCAACACGCGTAATCGCTAGATGATGACGTCACTATTTGTTGTTTAGGTAAAAATAACAAGCAGGCGACGATGACGTCATTTGTGAAGAAACCATTAAAATTAGAAAGTAGTGATGACGACATTGAAGTCGATTTCGATAAAGCGCTCAAAACCAAGGAGAAAAGCGCCCCAAAGCGAAAAGCGATGACGTCATCGTCAAATACTAAAGTAAAACAAGAAAAGATTTCTTCAAAACCAACAGTGAGTTGATGACGTCATCATCAGCACAAGCAGTGAAGTTGTTGTTGTTCGATTAGAAACGTAAGAAAGTGGTTTTGATGTCATCAGACGAATCTGACTTTGATGGTGGAAGCGATTTCAGTAAAAGCCCGGATGTACCAACCAGAATTCGGCCAGGAAGAAAGACTCAGCCGAAGAAGTTCGTTTTTGATGACAGCGATGAAAGCGATTTCTAAAAGCTTTTGTGGCTTGCAGAAGTTTTTTAGGGATTTCTTAAACCGTTTTCTTTCTTTTTTTTTTGTAGATAAATTTAAAATAAAATTGAAACTATTTTTAACTTAACAAGTAAAACAACTTTTGTGAAATGATTTAATAAATTTGTTTCTTCTTTTAAATGCAATATTTTTAGAACTTTGAGTTTTAATTCTTCAGAACTTGCTTCAATTAAATATTGTTTTAATGTAAAAAGAAAACTTCTAAAAAGTTAAATGTTTAATATTTCAGATAATATATTTATAATAATTATTTATTTATTGCGTGACTACCAGTTATAAATTCAATATATCTTTCAGTAAACAAATATTACAAGAAAAAGTCAAATTCAATTTCATTTTTAATAAAACTCGAAAACAGAATTCAGAAAAGCTTTTTAATACTTCAAAATAAAATTGTAAATTTGAAGTATCTTTTTTATGTCTGAAACTTATTTAACTTCTTCATTAGGCTTCCCATCATTATTTTTAGGCTTACTTTTCTTCAATTTTTTTTCCTTCTGTTGTCGACGTAAGAAATAAAATAATAAGAAAGCTATTACAGCTAAAATAACAACACAAGTAGAAATGATAAGAGCTAGAAATAAGCTACTAGTTGGTGGCTCCTTACATATATACAGTTTTCTAGATTTTGCAAAATTCACTAGCGCAGTGTCTTTAGGGTATAAATAAACTTGTTGAAGATTACAAGCATTCTCTTCAGTACTTAACTTCATTGAAGACTTTGCGTAAAGATTAGACTGAAATTGAGTCCCATCAATCCACTTGTATTTCCCATTTTTACATTCAAGTCCAATATGGTAATAGTCCGTTTGTCTAAGTACCAAGTTACCATTCATTTCATCGAGACAGTCCACTAGTAGTTTCGAAATTTCTTGAAGAACAGTTTGACTTTTTATGGTGAGTAACTCCAGGTTCTTATCCTTACAATTTTCAATTGAAGCTTCATAATTTGAATACAATTTGGAAACTTCAATAGCTCCAATACTTGTACTGAATTTATATTCACAAACTTTCCTTTGTGGTTCCATTTTAATAAATTGTTTACAACAAAAAATTAAGAGTCAAAACTGAAAAGTTTGAATTTTATATTGAGAAATTGAAAACACTGTGAGAAAAAAAAAATATTTATTCAACATATAGCTGAAAATGACAATTTATACAACTCTATTAGCAAACAAAAAGTAATTTGGTTGCAGGAAGATACTAAAATGTTGTTAAGTATTACACTTTAAGATAAATCATGTAGAAAAAATAATTACACTGCAAAGGTAGAGGCAAAAATACAAAATAAATAATGAAACTGTCAGTATAATACATTACTCGGATTGTAAATCACTTCAATAAAATTTTCTTAACAAAACTCTAAAAGAGAAAGATTTGGATGTAAGCTAGCCAGCAAGAAATTTCCAAACTGTCTGAAGTCGGTATTGAAAAAGCTTGTTGTTAGATAGTTTGTTGTAGTGAATAAATATAGAAAGAAGGTTAGTTAAAAAGTTCCACTGGATCTTATTAAATCTTTCAAGTGGTTTAATTTAAAATAATCAACTTGTATGAACATTTAAAAGAATTAACTTTATTGCTTTTAATCTCTTAAAATATTCTTTTTAAAGCAAACTTTTTTTAAACTGTTGTAACAGCGCATTTTAATAATGTTTTAAAATCACCTTATTTTAATTTTTGTACAAATTTTGTAGTATACTGTAGAAATTATGAAAAGATAATTTAATAATTCAATATAGTATTAATAAAAATATAAGATAATAAAAATATGTATCATGTCTTTAAACAATTAAAAAATTGCTTTAGTTACTTAAATTTAAAAACGTTTAAATAATTATTTTATAATTAGTCTCAAAAGTTTTAATAAAATATTTAGTGAATCATTTTTACTATTCTAAACTAAATGATAAAGTTATAAAAAATAAAAGAGATTAATATTAGTTTGAACAACTAACTAAAATCACTTAAAGTCATTTCAATATAAAATGAGAAGAAATAAACTTTCTAATAATTACTTTATTTACATACCGTTGTCATGGCTTAATATTATATAAAAAGAACAGAAAAATAAACCGTACTAATTTGGATTTTCATTTTTATTCAGAGTATATACAAATAAAGTTGACAAGACATTTAAGAAACAAAAATATAATTTTTTGGTTTTGCAATAGTAAAATTATGTTTGAATGCCAATATACGTACGAAACTATTTCACGGTTTTGAATAACTTTGATAACTGATCAATATTTAACACGATCGACTACAAAAGTCATGTTTAAGGATAAAAAAGTATTTAGAAATATAAAGGAAATACAGTTAGAAAATAGAGATTTTCATGATAAAGATTAAAAGATTTGTAAAATAACTTCTACAAGTCGTTTACATCAATGGTTGTGAATTTTTTAAACTCAGTTATCTCAGAGTATAACTGGAAAATCATATGTTACCAGACAACTTTACCTAAAAAGCACAATCCAAAAAAAGATTTCAAAAACAAATAGATTTTAAGTGAGTCCTCTTTGTAATAAAACTTTTGCTTTTATTTGATTATAAGTTAATAAAGATATAATTAAAAGTTAACAATTTAAGAAGAAATATTAAAATGTATTGTTGATTGAATATATTACTATTAGTTAGGTGAATGAAGAAGAAAAAACTGAAAAAAAGATAAATTCTGCTAGATAGCAGTTAAGTCTTTATAAAACTGATAGTTTAATATTAAATTGATATTTAAAATTACTTCAAACAGTTTTACTTTCACAGATTTCTCAAAATTTAGAAGTTATCAAGTTTTAATAACTTTTTAGTAGCGATAGTATTAGTAAGCAAACATAAGAGGTAATGTGAAAGCTCAATAAATATTTCTAATTAATTAAAAATTACGATGAAGTAATTCTTTTTAACAATTTCAAAAGAAACAAACAGCTACATTTTAAAACAATCTACGTAAATTTATTTTTCATTTATTTTATCATTTTACAAACAAAGTAATCACTAAGAACTTAAACAATTCTCCCCGTCGTGGAATCGAGCCCCGGTCTCATGTGTGACAGGTCTCAGGATAGAAAGGACTCACTCATATGATAACGAGGACTTTGACATCAAAAATAAGACTTCAAAATTGTTGATTAACAATTAATCTGGGTTATCGATTTTCTAATAAAAAAATTGTTTAATAAAAAAGTAAAGTCAACTTCAAAATCGGATTTTTTGAAATACTCCTGAGAAACACTAAGGTTGAACACCAAAGTAAATTCGGCAAAAAACCGGCCTTTGATGGAACTCCTTTTTGAATTATATTAATCCAATATTTTGAAACCATCTAAGTGATGGTTGAAATAAACTGACAAATCTAAACAGAAGGAAAACTTTATTGGAATTTGTTGCTAGGAAACTATATCAAGAAGAAAAAACATTAAATCTCAATAATGAAAATTTGTTTAATAAAAAAGCGAAGTCAATTACGAAATCAAATTTTTTTGAATACTCCGGACAAACACTAATCTTGAACACCAAAGTAAATAAGTCAAAAATCAGACTTTGCTCGTACTGCATTACTTTTATTGTGTATACATTTATCTAAAATTTTGAAACCATTTAAGTGATGGTTGAAATAAACTGACAAATCTTAACAGAAGAAAAACGTCATTGGAAATTCGTTGCTTGGAAACTATATTGAAAAGAAAAAAGATTAAATCTCAATAATGAAAGTTGTTTAATAAAAAAGTAAAGTCAACTACGAAATCAAATTTTTTTGAAACACTCCGGACAAACACTAAGCTTGAACACCAAAGTAAATAAAGCAAAAAACCAGATTTCGATGGAACTCCATCGAATTTAAATCCAATCGGTTTAAATGACCAGTGGTTTTCCCTAAACATTGGAATAAACATCTTACCATCCTCCACGAATCCGGAGGAAAAATAGATCTTTGTCTTTCAGAATTTCTTCATCATTCTTATATCTTCAACTAAAAAAGAGTCCATATCAATCCAATTGATCTATCCTGTACAACTAAGGTAATGTATGAGTTTATTGTGACACAACTAAGCCAGCTTGATGGGTTTTGTAATCTTTCTAATTCTTCCAAAAGTTTTTGATTACTGTCAGTCATCTGTTTTATGGAAGTGTCACTTTGCGTTTGAATAAAAATTTCAAAAAAGGAATTCTATAAAAAGTAAAATAAGATGATGAAAACATCACACTAAAATCATATAACTGAGGACTTAAATGATCTTTTATATTTAAGTGAAATGAAATTAAGTTTTTTTCGTCTTTTTTTAAAGTAATGTTAAAATAAAAGAAAAATAGAATTAATGAAAATACTTACTGCCGTAGAAATCTTTATCTTAAGTAAATATTGTTCTAATACATCAACTATATTCTTGAAAAAGAATAGTTGCAATGGAATAAGTGCAAAAGTAATCAAGCTACCAACAACTGAATGATCAAAAACTTTATTATTTTGTTTCAATAAACTTCAAAAATATTATTACTTTTCAGCTTATTTAAATCTAAAATCTTTATATTATTGAGAAATCAATCACAGTAAAAATGGCTTTTAAACAAAATGTTTTCTTTTTAAGACAAAAATATTTTTGATTTCTTTCATGGGACATTTTGTATTAAAAGTTGTCTTTCAGCGTTTAATAAATTTCACTTGATATTTTTTGCTTTTTATTTAATTTATTTAAAAATATATATAATTTAAAAATCAAAACCCTTTTTTGTTATTCTGAAGAATATTTTAAGATCAGCGAGTATTAATGACGCAAACTTTAGCCTGTATTTATTCAGGTACTAAACGTGATAATAATTAATTAATATTTCATTACCAAAATGAAACTAAACTATAACTCAATACTTTTACTATATTTGTATCAGTTTTTATGTTTCTAAATATTATCATATTCCTTTTTTTGTATTATCATATAAAGATTATCCATATATTGAGTTTCTAATAAAAACAAGTTCATAAAGCTAATAGTTTATCTATTACAGTGTGATCGTGTTTTGAAGATCTGAGTAATTTCAAAACGCCTAGAGGATGTTTAGGGGTCCTATGGTTTGATCAGGGGCAAATAATATCTGCAAGGACTTTCAACAAAGACCGCTGTACAAGAAAAAAGTTTTTCTTTACTTGTTATATCAGTTCAGTTCGACCTTCACTTTAACAAATTTTTTCCAACTAATCGATCAGCTGACTTCCAAAATGAAAATTCGCTGCAAGCAGGATTTGAACCTACGCGGGGAAACCCCATTGGATTTCAAGTCCAACGCCTTAACCACTCGGCCATCGCAGCTGATGATATCTTCAAATGTTAATTAGAAGATCGATAATCAAGATTAATTTTTAATCATCAATTAAAACTGTATGAAGTAATTTTAAATATCAATTTAATATTAAACTATCAGTTTTATAAAGACTTAACTGCTATCTAGCAGAAGTAATCTTTTTTTTCAGTTTTGGAAAGCTTATTCTATCTCTTAACTAATAGATAAACAATCTAACTTTCCTAAATTGAAATTTTATATTTCATGATTTGCTTCAAGTAATAATTCGTAGAGCTGACTGCAATTTTAAGATGACATTAATTCAAACTATATATTTGTTTCAAATGATTGAAAAAAATAATAATTTTTTCAATGAAGAACTTAAATTTGGATCTTTATTTAAATCCTTTAAAAAACATTTTACAAATTTAAAACTTTCATCCCTCAAAGTTATTTATTATTTTATGATTGGTTTTGTTTATAAACTTGATAAAAATAAAGTTGAAATATTTCGATCAACAATAGTTTTTAGTATTTCTCCTTAATTTGTTAACTTTTAATTATATCTTTATAGTCTTGTGCAGACATGCGTTAAGGTTGAAGTAATGCGTTTGAGATGTTTACATTATTTTCACATCAATTATTTACAACTCTTATATTTTCATTTCTTTTCAGTTATATGATGTTTACTCAATGTTTTATCTTGTGGAGTCATGTGTTAAATAAATAAAAAAAGAAATCAGATGAATGAAAAAATTCTCAGCACTAAAAAATTTCATTATTGAGATTTAATCTTTTTTCTTTTTGATATAGTTTCTAAACAACAAATTTCCAACAACTTTTTTTTTCTGTTTAGATTTGTCAGTTTATTTCAACCATCACTTAGATGGTTTCAAAATTTTGGATAAATATAATCCACAGAAGAACAAATGGGGTTCTTGCGAAATCTGGTTTTTTGCCGAATTTACTTTGGTGTTCAAGCTTAGTGTTTGTCCGGAGCATTTCAAAAAACCCGATTTCGTAGCTGACTTTACTTTTTTATTAAACAACTTTCATTATGGAGATCTAACCTTTTTTCTTTTCAATATAGTTTCCAGGCAACGAATTTCCAATGACGTTTTTCTTCTGTTTAGATTTGTTAGTTTATTTCAACCATCACTTAAATGGTTTCAAAATTTTAGATAATTGTATACGCAATGAAAGTAAAGCAGTACCAGCAAAGTCTAGTGTTTTGCCTAATTTAGTTTGGTGTTCAACTTTAGTGTTTGTCCGGAGTATTCCAAAATATTCGATTTCGTAGTTGACTTTACTTTTTTATTAAACAAATTTTCATTATTGAGATTTAAACTTTTTTCTTTTTAATATAGTTTTCAAGCCAAGAATTTCCTACTACGTTTTCCTTCTGTTTAGATTTGTTAGTTTGTTTCAACCATCAATTAGATAGTTTCAAAATTTTAGATAACTGTATACGCAATGAAAGTAATGCAGTACCAGCAAAGTCTGGTGTTTTGCCTAATTTACTTTGGTGTTCAAGATTAGTGTTTGTCCGGAGTGTTTCAAAAAATCCGATTTCGTAGTTGACTTTACTTTTTTATTAAACAATTTTTTTATTAGAAGATCGATAACCCAGATTAATTTTTAATCAACAATTTTTAAGTCTTATTTTTGATGTCAAAGTCCTAGTTATCATATGAGTGAGTCCTTTCTATCCTGAGACCTGTCACACATGAGACCGGGGCTCGATTCCACGACGGGGAGAATTGTTTAAGTTCTTAGTGATTACTTTGTGTGTAAAATGATAAAATAAATGAAAAATAAATTTACGTAGATTGTTTTAAAATGTAGCTTTTTGTTTCTTTTGAAATTGTTAAAAAGAATTACTTCATCGTAATTTTTAATTAATTAGAAATATTTATTGAGCTTTCACATTACCTCTTATGTTTGCTTATTAATACTATCGCTACTAAAAAGTTATTAAAACTTGATAACTTCTAAATGTTGAGAAATCTGTGAAAGTAAAACTGTATGAAGTAATTTTAAATATCAATTTAATATTAAACTATCAGTTTTATAAAGACTTAACTGCTATCTAGCAGAATTTATCTTTTTTTCAGTTTTTTCTTCTTCATTCACCTAACTAATAGTAATATATTCAATCAACAATACATTTTAATATTTCTTCTTAAATTGTTAACTTTTAATTATATTTTTATTAACTTATAATCAAATAAAAGCAAAAGTTTTATTACAAAGAAGACTCACTTAAAATCTATTTGTTTTTGAAATCTTTTTTTGGATTGTGCTTTTTAGGTAAAGTTGTCTGGTAACATATGATTTTCCAGTTATACTCTGAGATAACTGAGTTTAAAAAATTCACAACCATTGATGTAAACGACCTGTATAAGTTATTTTACAAATCTTTTAATCTTTATCATGAAAATCTCTATTTTCTAACTGTATTTCCTTTATATTTCTAAATACTTTTTTATTCTTAAACATGACTTTTGTAGTCGATGGTGTTAGATATTGATCAGTTATCAAAGTTATTCAAAACCGTGAAACAGTTGCGTATGTATATTGGTATTCAAACATAATGTTACTATTGCAAAACCAAAACATTATATTTTTGTTTCTTAAATATCTTGTCAACTTTATTTGTATATACTCTGAATAAAATTGAAAATCCAAATTAGTACGGTTTATTTTTCTATTCTTTTTATATAATATTAAGCCATGACAACGGTATGTAAATAAAGAAATTATTAGAAAGTTTATTTCTTCTCATTTTATATTGAAATGACTTTAAGTGATTTTAGTTAGTTGTTCAAACTAATATTAATCTCTTTTATTTTTTATAACTTTATCATTTAGTTTAGAATAGTAAAAATGATTCACTAAATATTTTATTAAAACTTTTGAGACTAATTATAAAATAATTATTTAAACGTTTTTAAATTTAAGTAACTAAAGCAATTTTTTAATTGTTTAAGGACATGATACATATTTTTATTATCTTATATTTTTATTAATACTATATTGAACTGTTAAATTATCTTTTCATAATATCTACAGTATACTACAAAATTTGTACAAAAATTAAAATAAGGTGATTTTTAAACATTATTAAAATGCGCTGTTACAACAGTTTAAAAAAAGTTTACTTTAAAAAGAATATTTTAAGAGATTAAAAGCAATAAAGTTAATTCTTTTAAATGTTCATACAAGTTGATTATTTTAAATTAAACCACTTGAAAAATTTAATAAGATCCAGTGGAGCTTTTTAACTAACCTTCTTTCTATATTTATTCACTACAACAAACTATCTAACAACAAGCTTTTTCAATACCGACTTCTGACAGTTTAGAAATTTCTTGCTGGCTAGCTTACATCCAAATCTTTCTCTTAACGTTCGTAGAAAAAGTTTGTTGGAGCTTGAATTCAATCATGTTGTGATCGCATGTCAGAGCAAAAGGTTCATTTTGATCAACCTAGATAACGTTCTCAGGTTTTGATGTGATGAGAAGATCCAAAGTATTACCACTAACTTGGGTTGGAAAAGTAACCATCTGAGATAGATTATTGGCATCAAGGAAGTTTACAAAGACATGACTCAGATTGGCTAAATTAGTTTTGTCTCCATTCAAATTAAACATTTTTCCATTGAATGCTAAATTTGGGTTATTCCAATCAATTCTACTAAAATTAAAATCCCCGAGAATATACATCTCAGGACAAACAAGGCTTTTCAGAACCTTCAATAAGGCCTTAATAGTAACCTCATCGTTAACTTTAGACGGTGGTAGGTAGGTACATATAAAGCGGGAAAACTTAGACTTTGAGTAATGAAAATTGAAAGCAATAATCTCAAATCCTGGGCAATCAATGGTATTTATCTTAATTCTTGAAATCATAGGTGCCAGTGATGTTTTATAGATTACACAAACACCGCCGCCTCTATCAAACAGTCTATCACAGCGCAAAGCACGAAAAAGATCACTGTCATCCAGAAAGGAGTCAGGATAAAAGGGTTTCAACCAAGTTTCGGTAATGAAAACAAATGTAAAATCTTGAGAAAGCAAAAGAGCTTTCAATTCGAAAATTTTGTTGACAATTGACCGTGCATTGAAAAACATACCTAATATAAAAGAAAAATTGTCTTTTTGACACTTGTAAGATTTGGTGGTAGGCTTCTGTGTACTGTTATCTTGGGCTGGAAGCATAGTATTAATAATTTTGTGCGAAGAGAGGTTGAATAAGGGTGATGTGGGTCCAGTGGTTATTTTGCACTTCCGTTTTTTGAAAAGACCTTCACAATCTTTAAAGCCCATGGTGGACCTCGAACTTTGTATTTGAAATCAGTTGGTTGCTCTTTCTGATTTCGGCTGTACGCCTCTTTTAGAAGACGCTTATTTTCTAAGCGATCATCTTCACACATATTATGTGCTACTCTGATGACCTGGAATTTTCGTCCTGCTTAAGTTTATACAGCTTAGCAAGAAACTTACGTTTGTCCCATCTTTCGTGAAAGGACACTTTTAACGGTCTTTTATGATTTGATCTTTTTGCCCCGAGTCTGGTCATTGAAACTTTTGGAGCGTCCACAGCACCAAGGCTTTGAGTGCACATTTGATTAAAAGTCTTGATGTCATCGTTTTCATCAGTCTCAGAGACACCAAAGATGATGACATTGTTTTCTCTATCCTCCCGGTCCAGAGTAAGTTTTTTGTGCGTGTCAGTAACCTTCTTGGAAAGAAGTTGCACCACGCTAGTATTTTTTTCGGATCCAGAATTACCAACAACTGAGGCCCATGTGAGAGGCTTCTTTGTGCAGGCATCCAGTTCATCCATAGATTTGGATAAGATAGAAATCTTTTCATTGATTTTGGCAACATCGTTGCCAATTTCGGATTTTAATTTGGCCAATTCAGTGGATATGGTGTTGCTGATGTCGGACAATAGGCTTTTGTTAGTGTTGGAGGAGGTAGTTGTTTTGTCCATAGATCTACATTTAATGCAGGACCAACAAAATCCTACTTGCTGCATTTTATTATTTTCAAATATATCATAATATTTTTTATTCACATCACTACAAGTGAGGTGAAACCTAGAGAGGCATTTGATGCAATCTATTGCCAGATCTTTACCAGAGCAAGTTTTGTTACAAGCTTGGCAATTGCCATTGCAAGCATGTTTTGAAGAACTTGGTTTGCTTGGGTTTTTTGGAGCTTTTGACCGCAAGGTCCTGTCATTTGTATCTACCATAGTTTCCATGATAGATTTTTAGTAACTCCCACCAAAGTATACCAAGTTAATAAAGTATACCAAATATACCAAGTTAATAATATATAATAAATAATAATAAGTAAAAATATAAATAAATACACCACAAAAGTTAATCACTGCTTATTAGCAGTTATTCAAAAATGTGTATCCACCAAAGTTTTATAAAAGATTTTTACTGTCACCAACCACAAAATATAATATATATATAATAAATAATTCACTTCCTAGAAATAACTTTATCACAACTTATAAGCACTTATTCAAATAGAAACCTATAACCTGAAACTTATTCAAATAGAATCTTATTCAAATAGAATGAAATAAATCAATAAATAAATCTCAATAATGAAAGTTATTAAATAAAACAGTAAAGTCAACTAGGAAATCAAATTTTTTTGAAACACTCCGGACAAACACTAAGCTTGAACACCAAAGTAAATAAGGCAAAAAACCATGATTCGATGGAACTTCATTTGTTCCTCTCTGCATGATAATTATTCATAATTTTGAAACCATCTAAGTGATGGTTGAAATAAACTGACAAATCTAAACAGAACGAAAACTTTATTGGAATTTGTTCCTTGGAAACTATATCAAGAAGAAAAAAGATTAAATCTCAATAATGAAAGTTGTTTAATAAAAAAACGAAGTTAATTACGAAATCGAATATTTTGGAATACTCCAGACAAACACTAAGCTTGAACACCAAACTAAATTAGGCAAAAAATCAGACTTTGCTGGTACTGCATTACTTGCATTGTGTATACATTTATCCAAAATTTTGAAACCATCTAAGTGATGGTTGAAATAAACTGACAAATCTAAACAGAAGGAAAACCTTATTGGAATTTGTTGCTTGGAAACTATATCAAGAAGAAAAAAGATTAAATCTCAATAATGAAAGTTTTTTTATAAAAAAGTAAAGTTAATTACGAAATCGAATATTTTGGAATACTCCAGACAAACACTAAGCTTGAACACCAAAGTAAATTAGGCAAAAAACCAGACTTCGATGGAACTCCGTCAAATTTAAATCCAATTGGTTTAAATGACCAGTGGTTTTCCCTAAAAATTGGGATCAACATTTTACCATCTTCCACGTATCCGGAGAAAAAGAGATCTTTATCTTTCAGAATTTCTTTTCTTCATCATTCTTATATCTTCAACGAAAAAAGAGTCCAGATCAATCCAATTTGATCTATCCTGTACAACTAAATTAATGTAAGAGTTTATTATGACACAACTAAGCCAGCTTGATGGGTTTTGTAATCTTTCTAATTCTTCCAAAAGTTTTTGATTACTGTCAGTCATCTGTTTTATGGAAGTGTCACTTTGCGTTTGAATAAAAATTTCAAAAAAGAAATTCTATAAAAAGTAAAATAAGATGATGAAAACATCACACTAAAATCATATAACTGAGGACTAAAATGATCTTTTATATTTAAGTGAAATGAAATTAAGTTTTTATCGTTTTTTTTAAAGTAATGTTAAAATAAAAGAAAAATAGAATTAATGAAAATACTTACTGCCTTAGAAACCTTTATCTTAAGTAAATATTGTTCTAATACATCAACTATATTCTTGAAAAAGAATAGTTGCAATGGAATAAGTGCAAAAGTAATCAAGCTATCAACAACTGAATGATCAAAAACTTTATTATTTTGTTTCAATAAACTTCAAAAATATTATTACTTTTCAGCTTATTTAAATCTAAAATCATTATATTATTGAGAAATCAATCACAGTAAAAATGGCTTTTAAACAAAATGTTTTCTTTTTAAGACAAAAATATTGTTGATTTCTTTCATGGGACATTTTGTATTAAAAGTTGTCTTTCAGCGTTTAATAAATTTCACTTGATATTTTTTGCTTTTTATTTAATTTATTTAAAAATATATATAATTTAAAAATCAAAATCCTTTTTTGTTATTCTGAAGAATATTTTAAGATCACCGAGTATTAATGACGCAAACTTTAGCCTGTATTTATTCAGGTACTAAACGTGATAATAATTAATTAATATTTCATTACCGAAATGAAACTAAACTATAACTCAATACTTTTACTATATTTGTATCAGTTTTTAGGTTTCTAAATATTATCATATTCCTTTTTTTTGTATGATCATATATAGATTATCCATATATTGAGTTTCTAATAAAAGCAAGTTCATAAAGCTAATAGTTTATCTATTACAGTGTGATCGTGTTTTGAAGATCTGAGTAATTTCAAAACGTCTAGAGGATGTTTAGGGGTCCTATGGTTTGATCAGGGGCAAATAATATCTGCAAGGACTTTCAACAAAGACCGCTGTACAAGAAAAAAGTTTTTCTTTACTTGTTACATCAGTTCAGTTCGACCTACACTTTAACAAATTTTTTCCAACTAATCGATCAGCTGACTTCCAAAATGAAAATTCGCTGCAAGCAGGATTTGAACCTACGCGGGGAGACCCCATTGGATTTCAAGTCCAACGCCTTAACCACTCGGCCATCGCAGCTGATGATATCTTCAATTATTAATTAGAAGATCGATAATCAAGATTAATTTTTAATCATCAATTAAAACTGTATGAAGTAATTTTAAATATCAATTTAATATTAAACTATCAGTTTTATAAAGACTTAACTGCTATCTAGCAGAAGTAATCTTTTTTTTCAGTTTTGGAAAGCTTATTCTATCTCTTAACTAATAGATAAACAATCTAACTTGCCTAAATTGAAATTTTATATTTCATGATTTGCTTCAAGTAATAATTCGTAGAGCTGACTGCAATTTTAAGATGACATTAATTCAAACTATATATTTGTTTCAAATGATTAAAAAAAATAATAATTTTTTCAATGAAGAACTTAAATTTGGATCTTTATTTAAATCCTTTAAAAAACATTTTACAAATTTAAAACTTTCATCCCTCAGAGTTATTTATTATTTTATGATTGGTTTTGTTTATAAACTTGATAAAAATAAAGTTGAAATATTTCAATCAACAATAGTTTTTAGTATTTCTCCTTAATTTGTTAACTTTTAATTATATCTTTATAGTATTGTGCAGACATGCGTTAAGGTTGAAGTAATGCGTTTGAGATGTTTACATTATTTTCACATCAATTATTTACAACTCTTATATTTTCATTTCTTTTCAGTTATATGATGTTTACTCAATGTTTTATCTTGTGGAGTCATGCGTTAAATAAATAAAAGAAGAAATCAGATGAATGAAAAAATTCTCAGCACTAAAAAATTTCATTATTGAGATTTAACCTTTTTTCTTTTTGATATAGTTTCCAAGCAACAAATTTCCAACAACTTTTTTTTTCTGTTTAGATTTGTCAGTTTATTTCAACCATCACTTAGATGGTTTCAAAATTTTGGATAAATATAATCCACAGAAGAACAAATGGGGTTCTTGCGAAATCTGGTTTTTTGTCTTATTTACTTTGGTGTTCAAGCTTAGTGTTTGTCCGGAGTATTTCAAAAAACCCGATTTCGTAGTTGACTTTACTTTTTTATTAAACAACTTTCATTATGGAGATCTAACCTTTTTTCTTTTTGATATAGTTTCTGAACAACAAATTTCCAATGACGTTTTTCTTCTGTTATGATTTGTCAGTTTATTTCAACCATCACTTAGATGGTTTCAAAATTTTAGATAATTGTATACGCAATGAAAGTAAAGCAGTACCAGCAAAGTCTGGTGTTTTGCCTAATTTAGTTTGGTGTTCAACTTTAGTGTTTGTCCGGAGTATTCCAAAATATTCGATTTCGTAGTTGACTTTACTTTTTTATTAAACAAATTTTCATTATTGAGATTTAAACTTTTTTCTTTTTAATATAGTTTTCAAGCCAAGAATTTCCTACTACGTTTTCCTTCTGTTTAGATTTGTTAGTTTGTTTCAACCATCAATTAGATAGTTTCAAAATTTTAGATAACTGTATACGCAATGAAAGTAATGCAGTACCAGCAAAGTCTGGTGTTTTGCCTAATTTACTTTGGTGTTCAAGATTAGTGTTTGTCCGGAGTGTTTCAAAAAATCCGATTTCGTAGTTGACTTTACTTTTTTATTAAACAATTTTTTTATTAGAAGATCGATAACCCAGATTAATTTTTAATCAACAATTTTTAAGTCTTATTTTTGATGTCAAAGTCCTCGTTATCATATGAGTGAGTCCTTTCTATCCTGAGACCTGTCACACATGAGACCGGGGCTCGATTCCACGACGGGGAGAATTGTTTAAGTTCTTAGTGATTACTTTGTGTGTAAAATGATAAAATAAATGAAAAATAAATTTACGTAGATTGTTTTAAAATGTAGCTGTTTGTTTCTTTTGAAATTGTTAAAAAGAATTACTTCATCGTAATTTTTAATTAATTAGAAATATTTATTGAGCTTTCACATTACCTCTTATGTTTGCTTATTAATACTATCGCTACTAAAAAGTTATTAAAACTTGATAACTTCTAAATGTTGAGAAATCTGTGAAAGTAAAACTGTATGAAGTAATTTTAAATATCAATTTAATATTAAACTATCAGTTTTATAAAGACTTAACTGCTATCTAGCAGAATTTATCTTTTTTCAGTTTTTTCTTCTTCATTCACCTAACTAATAGTAATATATTCAATCAACAATACATTTTAATATTTCTTCTTAAATTGTTAACTTTTAATTATATTTTTATTAACTTATAATCAAATAAAAGCAAAAGTTTTATTACAAAGAAGACTCACTTAAAATCTATTTGTTTTTGAAATCTTTTTTTGGATTGTGCTTTTTAGGTAAAGTTGTCTGGTAACATATGATTTTCCAGTTATACTCTGAGATAACTGAGTTTAAAAAATTCACAACCATTGATGTAAACGACTTGTAGAAGTTATTTTACAAATCTTTTAATCTTTATCATGAAAATCTCTATTTTCTAACTGTATTTCCTTTATATTTCTAAATACTTTTTTATCCTTAAACATGACTTTTGTAGTCGATCGTGTTAAATATTGATCAGTTATCAAAGTTATTCAAAACCGTGAAATAGTTTCGTATGTATATTGGCATTCAAACATAATGTTACTATTGCAAAACCAAAAAATTGTATTTTTGTTTCTTAAATGTCTTGTCAACTTTATTTGTATATACTCTGAATAAAAATGAAAATCCAAATTAGTACGGTTTATTTTTCTATTCTTTTTATATAATATTAAGCCATGACAACGGTATGTAAATAAAGTAATTATTAGAAAGTTTATTTCTTCTCATTTTATGTTGAAATGACTTTAAGTGATTTTAGTTAGTTGTTCAAACTAATATTAATCTCTTTTATTTTTTATAACTTTATCATTTAGTTTAGAATAGTAAAAATGATTCACTAAATATTTTATTAAAACTTTTGAGACTAATTATAAAATAATTATTTAAACGTTTTTAAATTTAAGTAACTAAAGCAATTTTTTAATTGTTTAAAGACATGATACATATTTTTATTATCTTATATTTTTATTAATACTATATTGAACTGTTAAATTATCTTTTCATAATATCTACAGTATACTACAAAATTTGTACAAAAATTAAAATAAGGTGATTTTTAAACATTATTAAAATGCGCTGTTACAACAGTTTAAAAAAAGTTTACTTTAAAAAGAATATTTTAAGAGATTAAAAGCAATAAAGTTAATTCTTTTAAATGTTCATACAAGTTGATTATTTTAAATTAAACCACTTGAAAGATTTAATAAGATCCAGTGGAACTTTTTAACTAACCTTCTTTCTATATTTATTCACTACAACAAACTATCTAACACCAAGCTTTTTCAATACCGACTTCTGACAGTTTGGAAATTTCTTGCTGGCTAGCTTACATCCAAATCTTTCTCTTTTAGAGTTTTGTTAAGAAAATTTTATTGAAGTGATTTACAATCCGAGTAATGTATTATACTGACAGTTTCATTATTTATTTTGTATTTTTGCCTCTACCTTTGCAGTGTAATTATTTTTTCTACATGATTTATCTTAAAGTGTAATACTTAACAACATTTTAGTATCTTCCTGCAACCAAATTACTTTTTGTTTGCTAATAGAGTTGTATAAATTGTCATTTTCAAAAAATATATTTTTTTTCTCAGTGTTTTCAATTTATCAATATAAAATTCAAACTTTTCTGTTTTGACTCTTAATTTTTTGTTGTAAACAATTTATTAAAATGGAACCACAAAGGAAAGTTTGTGAATATAAATTCAGTACAAGTATTGGAGCTATTGAAGTTTCCAAATTGTATTCAAATTATGAAGCTTCAATTGAAAATTGTAAGGATAAGAACCTGGAGTTACTCACCATAAAAAGTCAAACTGTTCTTCAAGAAATTTCGAAACTACTAGTGGACTGTCTCGATGAAATGAATGGTAACTTGGTACTTAGACAAACGGACTATTACCATATTGGACTTGAATGTAAAAATGGGAAATACAAGTGGATTGATGGGACTCAATTTCAGTCTAATCTTTACGCAAAGTCTTCAATGAAGTTAAGTACTGAAGAGAATGCTTGTAATCTTCAACAAGTTTATTTATACCCTAAAGACACTGCGCTGGTGAATTTTGCAAAATCTAGAAAACTGTATATATGTAAGGAGCCACCAACTAGTAGCTTATTTCTAGCTCTTATCATTTCTACTTGTGTTGTTATTTTAGCTGTAATAGCTTTCTTATTATTTTATTTCTTACGTCGACAACAGAAGGAAAAAAAATTGAAGAAAAGTAAGCCTAAAAATAATGATGGAAAGCCTAATGAAGAAGTTAAATAAGTTTCAGACATAAAAAAGATACTTCAAATTTACAATTATATTTTGAAGTATTAAAAAGCTTTTCTGAATTCTGTTTTCGAGTTTTATTAAAAATGAAATTGAATTTGACTTTTTCTTGTAATATTTGTTTACTGAAAGATATATTGAATTTATAACTGGTAGTCACGCAATAAATAAATAATTATTATAAATATATTATCTGAAATATTAAACATTTAACTTTTTAGAAGTTTTCTTTTTACATTAAAACAATATTTAATTGAAGCAAGTTCTGAAGAATTAAAACTCAAAGTTCTAAAAATATTGCATTTAAAAGAAGAAACAAATTTATTAAATCATTTCACAAAAGTTGTTTTACTTGTTAAGTTAAAAATAGTTTCAATTTTATTTTAAATTTATCTACAAAAAAAAAGAAAGAAAACGGTTTAAGAAATCCCTAAAAAACTTCTGCAAGCCACAAAAGCTTTTAGAAATCGCTTTCATCGCTGTCATCAAAAACGAACTTCTTCGGCTGAGTCTTTCTTCCTGGCCGAATTCTGGTTGGTACATCCGGGCTTTTACTGAAATCGCTTCCACCATCAAAGTCAGATTCGTCTGATGACATCAAAACCACTTTCTTACGTTTCTAATCGAACAACAACAACTTCACTGCTTGTGCTGATGATGACGTCATCAACTCACTGTTGGTTTTGAAGAAATCTTTTCTTGTTTTACTTTAGTATTTGACGATGACGTCATCGCTTTTCGCTTTGGGGCGCTTTTCTCCTTGGTTTTGAGCGCTTTATCGAAATCGACTTCAATGTCGTCATCACTATTTTCTAATTTTAATGGTTTCTTCACAAATGACGTCATCGTCGCCTGCTTGTTCTTTTTACCTAAACAACAAATAGTGACGTCATCATCTAGCGATTACGCGTGTTGATGACGTCATCACTTACCGATTCGCGACATTAGCGACGGCGGCGTATCACCATCATCTGTAAGAAACAATAACATGATGACGTCACACAGGATGACGTCACTACTCACCCGATAAAACTTCCTTTTTGATGACTTTCTCTTTTTTGACTTTTTCATTTTTCACAGTTTTCTTTTCCTGTAAAATGAATGACGTCATCACGTGAAGCTACTACTAATGACGTCATCAACTTACCCGACTGACACGTGGTTTGCTTTCCACGGTCAATCTTGCGAGGAGTACAGGATCAGCCTTCGGTTCAATTCTTTCGCCGAATTTTGAAGGATAGATTTCTCGGTCTTCTCGAACCTTTGATGACGTCAGCTTTCCGCTTTTTCGCGATTTCTTTCCTGTTTTGCTCTTCCCACCTGAACTCACTAACAACTGCGATTGCTCTTCGCTTTCACGCGCTTCAACCACCTAACAAAATCGATGACGTCACGACATCTCGCCACGATGACGTCATCATTACCTCCAACTCTTTCATAAAAGCATCCAAGTCATCATTCCATAAATCACGTGGACTCTTTTTCATCAAGTCATCCAGTTCCTTCTCTTTCGCTTCTTTCTATGATGACATCATCATTAGTGACGTCATCATCAATTAGTGACGTCATTAAATACCTCTTTTATTAAATGATCGATACGCTCTTGCGTTAAACTCCACAGAGGCATTCCCAAGATATAGTTATAATCAACATTTGCCACTTCATCATCATCTTCATCATTTTCGCTGGACGTCGTGACGTCATCATCATCGATTACTACACTATTACGTTTAAGTAATTGCCAAGATTTAATTGGATCGGAATCATATTTTCGCTCCACCAACAATTTGATTAAATCTTTTTTCTTCTTTTTAACTGTCAAAGAAATTTGGTGAAATATTTCTCAAGAATTTTTCTAGATAGAAACTTACAAATGCAAATAATATTTTCGACCTTCTCATGGATGAATCTTGCCTGATTCTGAAACTTCTTCGCTTCTGCTCTTAACATTCCAATTAAAAATTCTTTTCTTTTCACATACATGTCAATTCTGATTCGACAAAAATCTCCCAAAATATCAATTATCTTATCGTACTTCTTTAACGAACCAAACTCATCAAACATCACCTGATGACGTCACGATAATCAAATGACGTCACGAACATGATCACGTCACTTACTAATGTATTATTACAGCAGAATGAATTTTGTAGATTGAAAACTTTGTGCAATCCTTTACTTTCGGCTTCACGTAATTTTTCAGGCTTCATTTGGACCACAAAACGGACCGTAGTGTCCGTGTTATACTCTTTGTAGCCAAGAATTGATTGAGGCACTTTATCAGTTCCTTGTACCATCGGTTCCAGGACATTTTCTTTGTATTGCTGAGAAAGAAAAAATTGAATATTTGTCACGTTTGAGTAAACACAGCAAATCTAAGACTCTTAAAATGAGATCTTGATGACGTAGATGAACAAATGACGTCACGAACCTGTGTCCAGGACCGAATAGGCAATTCAGTGATTTCTAACGAATCGGGGCCCAGTAAAGAAATTTCGCCGGAAATAACAAACTTACATTCCGCCACTGATTCAATACTTCCCCGGAAATTTTTATAACTTGCCGCCTATCAACAAAATCACATCATCGACTGATGACGTCATCAGTGACGTTACCATGGGTAGGAAGTCTTCACCGCGGATGAAACGTCGACAATTTTCAACAACTTCTCTAACGTCATGGTTAGGGACTTTTGTCGACCAACCAGTACCAATACCTTCACAACCATTCACCAATATCATCGGTATGATTGGACAATACCTGTTGATGACGTCATCATATCATTTCGCCAATTGATGACGTCACAAACTTACCAAAGAGGTTCGACTTTCAAGTTGTCATCATATAACCAAGTTAAAAGTTCATCGTCAACGGATTTGAATAGTAACTTCGTCAATGGACTGAAAATGACGTCATAAGGTGAGTGATGACGTCATAATAATCGCGTTGTTACCTCATCATAGTGAAGATGTAACGCGGTGAAGCATGATCCTTGCCACCATGGAGACGTGTTCCAAACTGACCAATTGGTTGAAGTAAGTTAAGATTATTTGAGCCAACAAAATTTTGCGCCATATTGATGATTGTATATTGTAATGAGACCTACACAAAGGTCATAAGAAACTAATTTGCATAAAATCGCAGCAAATGAACCTCTCCATGGTGATAAGCAGACTTCTCGGCAACGCTACCACTTAATTGGGCAACTTTGATTTCTTTACGATCATTTCGTTTCAAACATGTGTAAAGCACTTTACGTTGACCAGGTTTTAATCCTAACATAAAATAAACCAGTTACTAGGTGACCAAGTATATAGCAACAAATCACATAGCAACAAATCACTTAACAACCAATCACATAGCAACTAATCACTTAGCAACGAATCACTTAGCAACCAATCACTTAGCAACCAATCACAAAGCAACAAATCACATAGCAACCAATCACATAGCAACGAATCACTTAGCAACCAATCACTTAGCAACCAATCACAAAGCAACAAATCACATAGCAACAAATCACATAGCAACGAATCACTTAGCAACCAATCACAAAGCAACGAATCACATAGCAACGAATGACTTAGCAACAAATGACTTAGCAACCAATCACATAGCAACCAATGACTTAGCAACCAATCACTTAGCAACGAATCACTTAGCAACGAATCACATAGCAACGAATCACATAGCAACCAATCACTTAGCAACTAACCATCAACCAGACTTGGTACTGATCTTTCTAAATCAGCACACGAGAACATGACAAGTTCTTTATTGACAAAATCTTGATAAGTTAAATCAGTTGTGTCTTCCGAATAGAGAGTTGATCCCGGTTCTGGTTCGTTGATTTCGCGACATCGCTTACGTTCTTCCATGTAAGATGTGAGCCAAGTTTTGCGGTCATCAGCTCGCTTCTTGTTGAATGCCTATTGTTATGAAGTTTTGGTTAAGAAAAGGGCGTTAAAAAGTACCCTTGCTTGAAAATGGGGCGAAAAGGTGCCCTTGTTTAAAAATTAGGCTATAAAAAAATTTTCTTGTTGGTTAAGTCAATTAAGGTTTGTTGTTGAGTCTTTTCTGTCAGATCTTTTCTAATTTAGGATTATTTGGGAGTTAAAAGCGGTAAATTATCGAGAAGGAGCTGATTTTAACGATTTAATCAATAAAAATTATCTTTTTAAGTTTAAAAATTTGCGAAATTCAAAGCTAGAAACGCGATCAAGAAGCAACCAACCATATCAATACTTTGATCATCTTCTTCATCTTGATATCGAAAGATAATTCGATGTCGGTTCATTTCAGCAAAATAAGATTTCGCTTCTTGTGATGTAGACGTACCCAAACCTATGACGTCATCATATTACTGACGTCATCATCGATTTAATGACGTACCTTTGTAGTATTTAACTTTCCAGGTTTTTACTCGTTCTACAGTAGACTTCCATTCTTCAAATTCAGGTAAAGTATAAAAAGAAAGGGTTTGGGAACCCTTGGTTACCTTGACAATTGGTGTTATGAATTCTTCGAGAACTCTAAAAAGATAAAGTTACGAAGGTTTGTCGCTTTTGAAGTAAAAGAAGAAATTTTCGGCAAATTTAAAAACTAGAAAATTTAAATGAGGCCATAATTGAAAAAAGCCATTTTGTCATAAATAAGGAATTTTCTTTATAATTAAAATAATTTCTTCAAATTTTGAATAAGAAAATTATATTTGGGGCATTATTGAAAAAGGACATTTTCATTATTTTCAAAAATACCTTTTTGATTATTTTATTAATTTCGAAGTTGGGCCGAAAATAAGAAAAGCCATTTTCAACAGTGTTTCAAATTGATTTTATTGTAATCAAATAAATATTTTATTAAAGTTATCACTTTCAAGAAATCAAAAGGACAAATTAATAAAGAAAATTAATTGTGGCCAGTTTACTAATTAGAAAAACATTTTTATCATATTGAAGTGATTTTAGCATTTTTTTAATATTTCATTTTTAGTTTAATTTTAGTAAAATAATGGGACAAAATTGAAAAAAGCCATTTTTACCGAAGTCGAATTAATTCTGGCCAATTTGAATGTATAAAATTGATGAGAAGTCCCTTGATATGAGAACCATCATGATCTTGATCTGTCATAATCATTAATCTTCCATAGCGGAGGGTCTTCACATCTTCTATTTCGTTGTACTTCTTCCCATATCTCAACCCCATGATCTTGATGATGTTGTTAATCTCAGCGTTATCCTTTATCTAAAGTGATCACATCATCGTTACTATAAAGTCAGTTTGAAGTTTAATGAAAATAATCAGAAAAAGTTCAATTTTTTTATCAATCTAAAAATTTACTTTTAATTTTCTATAAAACTTAAAAACTGAGTTTAACAAGTTGTTAGAGAGTTTAAAGATCAGAATAATTAGAAGATGAAGCCATGTTTGCATCTTCAAAAGAAGAGATGAGAAGATATCAGAATGAACTGATGTAACTCTGAGACAAGTTGTTAGAGAGTTTGAAGATCAGAACAATTAGAAGATGAAGTCATGTTTGGATCTTCATAAGAAGAGATGAGAAGATATCAGAATGAACTGATGTAACTCTGAGAAAAGTTGTTAGAGAGTTTGAAGATCAGAACAATTAGAAGATGAAGTCATGTTTGGATCTTCATAAGAAGAGATGAGAAGATATCAGAATGAACTGATGTAACTCTGAGACAAGTTGTTACAGAGTTTGAAGATCAGAACAATTAGAAGATGAAGTCATGTTTGAATCTTCATAAGAAGAGATGAGAAGATATCAGAATGAACTGATGTAACTCTGAGACAAGTTGTTAGAGAGTTTGAAGATCAGAATAACAAGAAGATGAAGTCATGTTTGCATCTTCAAAAGAAGAGATGGGAAGATATCAGAATGAACTGATGTAACTCTGAGACAAGTTGTTAGAGAGTTTGAAGATCAGAATAACAAGAAGATGAAGTCATGTTTGCATCTTCAAAAGAAGAGATGGGAAGATATCAGAATGAACTGATGAAACTCTGTGACAAGTTGTTAGAGAGTTTGAAGATCAGAATAATATGAAGATGAAGCCATGTTTGCATCTTCAAAAGAAGAGATGGGAAGATATCAGAATGAACTGATGTAACTCTGAGACAAGTTGTTAGAGAGTTTGAAGATCAGAATAACAAGAAGATGAAGTCATGTTTGCATCTTCAAAAGAAGAGATGGGAAGATATCAGAATGAACTGATGTAACTCTGAGACAAGTTGTTAGAGAGTTTGAAGATCAGGATAACAAGAAGATGAAGTCATGTTTGCATCTTCAAAAGAAGAGATGGGAAGATATCAGAATGAACTGATGAAACTCTGTGACAAGTTGTTAGAGAGTTTGAAGATCAGAATAATATGAAGATGAAGCCATGTTTGCATCTTCAAAAGAAGAGATGGGAAGATATCAGAATGAACTGATGTAACTCTGAGACAAGTTGTTAGAGAGTTTGAAGATCAGAATAATTAGAAGATGAAGTCATGTTTGCATCTTCAAAAGAAGAGATGAGAAGACATCAGAATGAACAGATGTAACTCTGAGACAAGTTGTTAGAGAGTTTGAAGATCAGAATAATTAGAAGATGAAGTCATGTTTGAATCTTCAAAAGAAGAGATGGGAAGATATCAGAATGAACAGATGTAACTCTGAGACAAGTTGTTAGAGAGTTTGAAGATCAGAATAATTAGAAGATGAAGTCATGTTTGCATCTTCAAAAGAAGAGATGAGAAGACATCAGAATGAACAGATGTAACTCTGAGACAAGTTGTTAGAGAGTTTGAAGATCAGAATAATTAGAAGATGAAGTCATGTTTGAATCTTCAAAAGAAGAGATGGGAAGATATCAGAATAAACTGATGCAACTCTGAGACAAGTTGTTAGAGAGTTTGAAGATCAGAATAACAAGAATATGAAGCCATGTTTGCATCTTCAAAAGAAGAGATGAGAAGACATCAGAATGAACAGATGTAACTCTGAGACAAGTTGTTAGAGAGTTTGAAGATCAGAATAACAAGAAGATGAAGTCATGTTTGCATCTTCAAAAGAAGAGATGGGAAGATATCAGAATGAAGTGATGTAACTTTGAGACAAGTTTGAAGATCAGAATAATTGGAAGATGAAGTCATGTTTAATCTTCAAAAGAAGAGATGGGAAGATATCAGAATGAACTGATGTAACTTTGAGACAAGTTTGAAGATCAGAATAATTGGAAGATGAAGTCATATTTAGATTTTTTTAATTAAAAAAAATAATAATTAATCTACGGAATGACGTCACTAACCTGTTTATGATTAGCATCACGAACATTGAGGAGTTTACCACGAAGTGGAAAAACTCCATATTTGTCTCGACCGACGACCGAAAGACCAGAAACAGCTAAAGTTTTAGCTGAGTCTCCTTCGGTCAAAATTAAGGTACATCCCATCGAGTCTTTAGTCCCCGCTTTATTTGCATCATCTAATTTTGGTACACCTGATAACAGATGATGACGTTACTTGTTGATGACGTCATATTCGCTACTAACCGCGAATATTGTTGGACTTTTTAGCAGAGTTCTTATTAAGTTGAGATTGCGCCTTAAATTTCACCCAATTCATAATTAAATCCACAATTCCACTTGTTGAAGCCTAAAATTAATGATGATGTCATTGAAGTGTTGATGACGTCATCACAATGACGTCACTTACGGATTTGAGAAATTTATCAGTGAGATCGCAAGTGCTTCCGAATTTTTTAGCTTGTAAAGTCATATTTTCTTTAGTTTGTGAATCAAAAGTTGGATTTTCTATCAAGGAATTAACGAAAAGGAAAAGATGGTTTTTGATCTGTTAAATAAAAGATCAAAATGAAAAATGTTTAAAAAAAAGCCATTTTTGTAATTCTAACAAATTGAAATTTTAAAATTAAATTATTTGAATCAAAATAAATCCAAAATTTAAAAAATTATTTTTAGTTTTAAAAATAAAAACTTTAAATTGATAAATAGATAAAGGTCATAATAAAGAAAAACCATTTTTGTCAATTTCTAAAAGTTTATGTTTGATTTAAAAAAAAAATTGTTATTTTATTATTCTGGGCCAAAATCAAAAAAGTCCATTCTAGTCACCTGGAAAGGTTTTACTTCGACTCCACCTTTATTCTTCTTCTTTACAACCTCAACCAACTTCTTAGTAATCTACAAATAAACTAAGTCATCATCTGATGACGTCACTATTACCTTGGTCACCTGATCGGCTACGTGGTCAACATGTCGACCTCCTTTTGTAGTTGCAATTGAATTAACAAAAGAAATTTGTTGAAATCCTTTTTCTGAAGACATCAAACATACCTACAAATATTTATGACGTCATAAATACAGCGTTGATGATGTAATACATACCTCCCAGCGATCACCCGCTTTTTCGTGAATGATATTTGCTTCTTCGCCGTTTCGGTTCAACGATTTCACGTAAAGCTGAACATAATCCTTAAAGCATTTGACCTGAAAATTCAAAACATGACGTCATAGTTGATGGATGACCTCACACGCTAACAGATGACGTCACAAGTTTATGACGTCACTCACCGGAAGTCGCATTCCATTCAGATAAACTTTTACACCGGAAGTGGAACCAGCGATGTCATAAGCGCGACGCGACATTAAGGCGACGATATCTGCATCTAATGACTCCATATTAAACTTCTTTAAATCGGGCTGCATAGAAGGTGGTGACGTCAAAAAGCACGAGTGATGACGTCATAAGTAGTTACGGTAAAAGTAACGCAAGTATAATCTGTCCGGTCAGTTGTTGTAATTTTCTTTTCACCAGCAACAGTCATATTTTTGCTCCAAGTCTAAAAAATATTCCAAAATGTGAAAAAGCCAAAATGTCAGATGGCCAAATTGTTAAAAATGTTGCTAACTTGTCGATATCTCTTCTTATAAGCCTTAGATGAAGTCTCAACAGTAAACTGATTACTGAAAATATTACACAGCTTCGCTCCGAAGCCGTTTCGACCACCTACGTCATCAATCACGTCGTCAGTGACGTCATCATTCCCTCATCAACACTAACCTGTAACTTTCTTGTCTGAGTCGTTGTAATTACTAGAGGTTAGTAAATGACCAAATATCATTTCAGGTATATGAAGCTTTTCTTCTTTGTGTTCAACAACTGGAATCCCTTTCCCATCATTCCACACCGAGATTTTGTTGTTTTCACTAAAAAAAGAAGTTTGTGAGAAAAACGGGACTTTTAGGGGTGGAAATAGAATATTAGAAAGGTTTTGGGGCGAATTAAACGACCTCTTGGTCTAGTTTTAATGGGTTGATTTAAATATTAACAAATTGATTCAACAAATAAGGTTTCGAAATAAAAATATCTAAAATGAATCAAAACTATTAAAAAAATGAAAGAAAATAGAAAGAAGTTTCTACTTACGGGTCAATATCAACCTTGATAGCTGTCATTTTACTGTCTCTTTGCTTGTTATCAGCAGCATTAACTAAAATCTCATCAAAGATTTTATAAAGTCCTGGAACATATTTAATTTCGCGATTCACCATCCCATTTTCTTCATCCCATACCCACATGTTCTGAAAATTAAATCTAAATCAGTTTGAAATCATTGAAAACTTCTTTGGCGAAGTCTTTGTATCTTTGAATACTAAAAAGCTGCAAGATCTTGATAATGATGGGCATAAAAGCTCAACTTTCAGAATGTCTTCATTTCAAGACCACTAAAGCTAGGATAACCGCATCCGTATGAATGTCTTGTGACTCCCTGAAATCATTCTCCTTGTGGGCCAACTATCAGAAGAATGTCAGCAAGTGTCCAACACCCCAGAAAAACAAACACTGTCCCTTACTTGGGTACCAGGATCATATTAACCCAAAGAACGAAAAGGAGGTTTAAGGTTGATGAAGATCTCTACCATGGGGCTCAACTTATGGGGCTGGATTCCATTTCACGATATTCTGAGACCTTTAAATGATATCTGACAACTTTACATTCTAAATAGATTATTTTTATAGAGCAAGATTAATTGTACCATTTAAAGATCTAAAAATATATCTATTTGAAAGCATCACAAAAATCAAGTCTTCTGAAGTCTAAAAGATGTTAGAAACTTCTTTAGAAGTCAAGGATGGTTTTAGATTAAAAAAATATGAAAATTTGTGTTAAGAACTCATTTTGAGAAGGATATATCTGGCAGATAAATGATTATTTGGGTTAAGAAATAGAACTTTTAGATAAAAATAAAGAATTATCATATTAATAAACTAAATAATTTACAAATATATTAGTAATAAAAATAACTTCAATGTATAATTCTAAAATAAATAAAACTTTAATTAAAAAAAATCTTAAATAATTCTATTTTAGATTCCTATTTAGAGTTGACAAAATAAAAAGATAAAATCAGAAAACAAATGCTCTTTAATTAAAAACTAATTTAAAATCTAATTATATTTAGAAAAGTCTAACAGAAATAGAAAGCTTCAAATAAAATTACTTGAGTGACAGGTTCAACTGAACCAATATAAGTATCAGGTCTTAATAAAATATGCTCCAATTGAGTCTTTTTCTGATAAATCTTTTCAACAGATCTTTTATTTGGGGAAGCCATTCTTCGCGACTAGAAAAATATAAATAGTTACACCTAATGTATGAAGAATTGATCAAATATAAAAATAATTTGTAATTATTCCTAGTAATTATAGTTATGAGAGGGTTTGGATTTGTTTATTTCTTATTTAAGCCCCTTAAATATGTTCTAAGTTCCTTAAACACATTTTACAGTTTCTTACTAATATGCTCTGAACTCTTATCTTCAAAGGCTCACAAACTAGAGAGTCTCAGAGCATATTCAGGGGACATAGAACATGTTCAAAGAGCTGTACAACATAGGAAGGGGGCTCAGGGGCATGTTCAAGGGGTTTAAATATGGCCAGAGGTCACAGGGCATGTTCAGAGGACTTTGAAAATATTCTGGGGGTTAAAAGAATGTTAGAAGAGCTCATTTTTTATATAAAGAATCTCAGAACACACTGAAAAGGTTAAAACTTCAAACATAATTATATTTAATGGCTTAAATATATATTTAATATTTAGTGGTCTAAAAACTATTTATTAGAAAATACAGAAATCTAATATAAGTTATAATTAGGATGCCACAAAAATGTTGCCCAAAAAGAGATTGATTGATACAAAGGGCACCTCTATAAAAGTTATAAAAACATTTTATAAACACCAAAAAAAAGTTTTGTTGAAAGTATAAACAATTATTTCATATTTTTATAGTAAAGTTTAAAGAAATTATCACAATAAATTGAAGTTAAAAATCTTATAACCATCTTAAATCATATTTTGTTGTTCAGATAAAATAAGAAAAATAAAGACAGAAATCAACTTTAAAAAAGTCAATTTCAAAAGTAATTTTAGAATTTATAAAAATTATAATAATCAAAATATATATCTTACCTTTTTAGACAGAAATCTTTTTAAATCAAAAGGTTTTACAATTAAAGTAATATTTCTACAATTTATCATGAAAAAAGTCTGAAATAAATTTTGAAACTTAAATTATATTTATATATAATTTTAGTAAATAATTTAGATATAAATTTACTCAAATAAATTTACTTAAATTATTTTTTTCATAACTAAAACTTTTTTTGCTTAAGTATTAAATGAAATATTAAAAAATTGAAATATAAAATCATTATTATTTTTATGCAATAAATAATCAATAAAAATAGTACAAAATCATTTAATTATAATATATTATAATTATTAATACATTTCTCTACATATTGAATAAGAAAATCATTAAAATTATTATTTGTGATAAATTTTAAATATCAAATTTTCAGATATATTTCAATATTTTGTTTTATGACAAAATTTTGGATATTTTCCTGAATGTATTTATAGATAAAGTCACAAATTAATATTTCAAAGTTTATATAAACTATATTAAATAAATATAAAATATAAACTAAAAATGAATAATCAATACTTAAATTATTCAAAGTTATACTAAGCTTGAGAATTCCAAAAAGATTATAAAATCAGCATTTTTAAAAAGTTACAGAAAATATTATAGAAACAAATAAAATTATTAATATAAGAAACTAAAATATGAAAAGAATAAAGTTCCAAAAACCTGAGAAAATTCAAACAGAAAAATCAACTTTGAGGAAAACAAATTGAAAAAATCTAAAAAAATATAAAGAAATAACCTTATTGCAGATATATAGAGAACTTACACAACGAAAACTAAATGAAAAAGATAACAACTAGACGACACACTAAATTAGATCAAAATTATTTTCAGTAACAAATAAAAATATAATTTATTAATAGAAATTAAAGAAGGAAAGAAAATCTCACAATCTTTTTCTGCAACTAGCCATAAGTATTCGGCGCAAGATAAATTTCGCGGGTTAATCTATAAAAAACCATTTAAGGTGGACAATTAAATTATTTATTAGAAAATCATTTAAACAAAGTTGCAGACCAATCATAGTAGTAAAAAAATGTGAATAAATAAAACTCGTATAAAAAGGAATTTTCTTTTAATTTTTACTGAAATAATTTCATTGCCTAAGTTGCTTCAACTCGGATTTATCATTTTACAACTATTGAAATATTTAACTTTAAAATAAAATAACTTTTTTTTTCAATCAACGATACAATAGGTTTTCTTAAAATATTCATGTTACAATCATCTTTATTCGCTTAGTAAGTAAAATAAACTCTCCCGTAATCGCTCGTAGCGAGAAAGTATAAATCCATGATCGGAAGTGGTCCAAATTTGTCTGCTTTTCCGTTCGCGAAGCAGCATGCTTACCTCGGAGTTTCGTATTAGTTTTTCTACTTTAGCGTAGCTACACTTTTTATTTGCGTGCTACTCAGTTCTTGTATGGGCCGTCATCGTAGCTTCCCTGATTTCTTTTCTATGCTTTCTGGATTACTCCATTCCTTTTGGTGCTTGAACAGCCTTTGTTTGTCTTCGATTGTCTTATTTCTTCTACCAGACTGTTTCTTGAAAAACCTCTTCTGAAGATAACAGGTTCGACTAGTATCCCTTCTCCCCATATTTGAAACATATGCTTGAATCAGCTCGACATCTTTTAAAATCATGAGGTTTAATACCTCCACATTTTGAAAAAAAAATCCTTTCATGGCCGCTGCTGTCGGTTCTGTTTGGTTATCTTCCTCTGCTTATAATTCCATAATTGTACATTTCAAATATATCATACTATCTTATTATTTAACTTTTATATTTGATTTTTTTCTACAGCCTGCATTAATAATACCACAAACCCATTTTTGGTTATTATAAGCCACAAATAATTGATTTTCAAACATTTAGAATATCACTTTGTTACTAAATTTTGTGAATTTGTGAAAATTGTAAAACTTTCAACTGTGTATAACTGTACTTTTTTAATTAACAAAGATTTAAATTAAAGCTTTACTATCAAAAAAGATAAAAAACAAAGTTTAGTATAGAATTTTTCTTGAAAAACTTATAAAATTTATAACTTTTTCTAAAATCTGTTTGATTCGATTCATTACTGTCTAGTTCCTATAATATAAAGTTGTTGAACAATTTGAATTATTTTAATCATTTCATGTTTATTATACAACAAACTGAAAATTAGATATTAAAATCTTATCTTTAATCCTTTGTATTTCCTATTTTTGTTTTTCTTACTTTAAACAAGCTTTTTTCATTTTCAGTTTTTACAAGTTCTTATTTTAAATTATGATTATTTTTATGGTAAACACAAGCAAATATATAACTAGCGTTTTAGTTTTACTCCTGAAAATTTATTACACATATTTAAATTAAAAATTGAGTATTTCTTTAATTTTTACAGCATAAGTTTAAATACAATAACACATTAATGGGTAGGTTAATCAGAGCAAATTTTTTCTCATACCGCACAGTTAGTATTTGGAACCAGCTACCATCAGATATTGTCATGTCAGAATCACTGGCGTTGTTCAAGCAGAATAATACCAACATTGTCATTTCTAAACTGTGAATTTTTCCTTTCTAAATATTATTAACATTCTACGTATTTGTTCACTATTATATGCTTTGGGGACTACTGAAATGGCAAATGTTGCATCTTTTACTTTCTATATTTCTAACTTAATAAGTATTATCGGTGAAAATAGGTGTTAGTGGAAAGTGTTTTTTCAGGCACTCTCCTTCATATTTAGTTATTTATTTTTTTATATATATAAATGCGAAGGAGGGCACATCTCGCTAACACACATTCTCACGAGTTTTTTATGGTGTTTCTCAGGAGTTTTATATGTCTCCACCTGGGGTCGAACCCGGTACTTCCTAGCAAGAAGGTAAGTGTAGTAACCGCTTCGCCACCAAGCAGGACGATTGTAAAAAAATAAATAAATACTTTTTCAAAGTTATTGGTAACATTTTTTACAACAATGATTTTATTGTTGTCAAACTTAAACTATCAATTATTTAGAAGAAAAGAAAATAAAACTTTGAAGAAAAATAAGTGAATTTAAAATCAAGAAATTTCTAGAAAACCAATTCACAAAATTTAATTAATTTAAAATAATTTATAATAATGGAAGTATTCTTTCTGTAATCGTTCCAAATTCTTTTATATATTTTCGACTACATCAGCAGTTACTTCATCAATTGGCTTGTTAATAATTGATTTCATTGTAAGATAACATTCTTGGTCATTATTGGTCAAATCCAGCTCACTATAAGCGTTTTCTTTACTGAAAGATTGATGATTACATTTATAGTCTACGTCATCATCTACGTCATCAATTACGTCATATGTTGCGCAATCAACATCGGGTTTTGTTTCTAAACAAGTATTTTGATTATTATTAATAGTTTCAATTTCACTGTAGATGTTTTCTATCCCAGGTAACTGCTGACTATTAACTTGAGTGTTTACATCATCAGCTACGTCATCAACTACGTCATCAGCTATGTCAC